>JAKCPB010000141.1:0-167974 GCA_021442155.1 Cymbidium sinense
AAGATCGGTTCATAATAGCTTCAGCTTATATGGATGGCTCGACTTGGTACCAATGGATGTATATTAATAAACAATTGCATTCATGGCACCAATTCAAGGATCAAGTCATTCAGGTTTGGACCTTCCATTTACGTAGAGATTTAAAGGTGAACTAGCCAAACTTCAAATGTAAATCCACAAGACAAGAATTTTACAATGAATTTGAAGAATTAGCAAATCGATTTCGTGAATTCCCATTTCTTACAAAGCTATTTTGAATCGCTTAAGTGCATGATATTAAAAGAGAAGTTAGCACTACCAAATTCATTGCAACAAGCTTTTCAATTAGCCAAATTAATGGAAAATAGATGTGATGAAATTTATACAAAGAAGATCCTCAAGAATTAATACATCTCAGATTAATGAACAAACAACCTCCACTTCTTCCTACACCGCATGTCAAACAACAACAACAATAACCAAAACAACACAAATTCCTATTCGAGATTAACCGCAAAGACAATTGGAAGATAGAAAAGAAAAGGCTTATGTTTCAATTGTGATGATGTGATGAAAAGTTTCATAGGAGCCATATATATGTGTAAATCGAAATTTTTGCCCTTATGGTAGTATGGACAAAGGTATAATATGTCAGGATACATGGACTCAGATGGTCAGGAAGAAATTTCGATATATGCTTTACTGGGGCGGTTAATCGAGAACATTAAGGTTACAAGGGTGATTGGAAACAAAAGGTCTGGTGCTTATTGATGTGGTTCAATAATTTTATTGATCTAATGGCTAGCCAAGTTTATAGACCATACTGATTAACTCACCTTTCGGTTTTTAAAAAGTGTTGAGTAGGGAATGGAGAAACATTAAAGTGTTTACGGAATGCTCAATATTCTACAACTATAACTACACTTTTCACTCTTTGATTGCTATCTCCTATCACGAGGCGGATGTGGTGTTGGGAGTTCAATGGAAGCTGGGAACAATTGGGTGAGTGTACAGATTATAAAAAGCTCACCATGAGAAATTTTATGACTGTGATTGGTACAACTACAAGGGAGATACATCATCCAAGGTGGACATTACATTCCATCGATTCACGCAAATTCACAATAAGAAAGAAGAAGATGGTTTTCATACTTATAGATGAAATACTTGAGAGAAATGATACAAGGAACAACTGGTGCTGAAGGATTGTACAACAAGTACAGTACCAATACAGATTTATTTTAGGTTCGACAAGTTTACTTCCCAAAGGAATATAGACCATCAAATCTCAAACTCAACTGTCAAAGTAAAAATTATAGATATCCCCTTTGAGATAGAAAAATTGATTAAAGAAATGTTGGGTCGGGGATCATAAGAGAAAGTACCGATACATTTAATAAAAAAAAAAAGATGGCACGCGGCATTTTTTGTGGATTATAGGCTTTAAACAAAGTCACTATACACGATGGGTTTCCCCATCCCAACTCTCACGAAGAGTGATGGATGAGTTACATGGAAGCTATATTTTTAGATTTAAGATCAGGTACCATCAAATGAAATGTTGAAGCCATCTACAAAAGCGCCTTGAGAACACATGAAGGTCACTATATTCTTATGAATACATTTGGATTAACCAATTCCCTCATTCAACTTCAATGAATTCATTTCTGAAATCATTCTTAAGGAAATTTGCCTGAGTAATTTTTTTTGATGATATACACATATCTGATCAAACCTTGGGAACTAAAGTCATCTATAAATTTATTTTTGGAAACAACAATACCCCATTTGTCAAACCATCCAAATGTTATTTTATTCAAGGCCAAGAATAAAGTATTTGGGTCATATATTATCACACAAGGGATAGAGAAGTGGATCCCGAGAAAATCAAAGCAATGACACATGGCATAACTATACCAACTCCCAGTAAAATAGTTAAGAGGTTTTTTGGGCTTATGATTATAGAAAGTTTGTTAAAAACTATCTGATAATGGCTCTCCTTTAACATCAATACTTGCTAAACAACAATTCCAATGGACGGAGGAATCAATAGCATTGACTATGATATCATTAAATGCAATTACTAGCATTCCCAAATTTTGCTATTCCTTTTATATTGGAAAGCAGATACCTCGGGGACATGATAGGGCTATTAAAGAAATAATCATCCTCTTGCTTATTTCAGCAGAAGTTATCTCTCGAAAACATGACATCAACCTTTAGAGAAACTTTATCATCCTCTTGAAGCGGTTACGGATGGAAGGCAATATTTGTTTAATAAGTTTACAACGAAGCAGATCAAGAGCATTAGAGAATTAATGCAACAAACCATCTAAGCGGTAGCGGTAAAGATTTCTAATTAAACTCACGGGATTTGACTATCTGTATTGAGTATAAGCCGGAGTTTTAATAGCTTCTGTGATGCCTATCGAGCCAATCTGAAGTAAATTCCCATCAAGTGTGAATGGTCTATGGCTCTAAATTGTCTATGCTTTTATCTGCTCCAACAAATTAAAAGGAAACAAGCTCCAATAACGGATCTGAGCGAAATGACAATCAATGATGTTTCCAAAACATAAAATTGCTAATGGATTGTTATACTATAAAGATGGGATTTGTACTAGCCAATTCGAGATGTCAGAACATTCTTATCATCGATTCAACACCAACAATAGGAATTCATAAAACATTGTTGAATTTAATTTCTCGCCAATTCTCTTGAAAAATAAAAGTTCATATTTTATATCAATCATATCTGTCAACAGATCAAATACTTTCAGGAAGCTGGGATTACTACAACCTGTCAACATTTGGGAGGAAGTATCAATGGATTTTATATTTCTACCAAAATCTCCAAAAGCTGTCATCTACTAGTGTGGTAGATGGTAGATAATTATCAAAATATGCACATTTCTCGACCCTTTCAACTAGGTTTTATAGCTTCTTACATAGTCTTTATATTTCTCCACTGGGGCATGGCGTAGAGACTAGAGACCCACTCTTCATGAGTAATTTTTGGCAAGAGAATTATTCAAACTAAGTGGCACAAGCCACATCAGTCTTGTCTGAATCCTGATGGTCATTATAAGCAGTCTAATATCTAAAGCTTTGTCTAGAGACATCAAGAATTGGTTACAATTTCTTCGCTGATATCCATATGTACATCCATCAAATACTTACCACCAAAATGACACCTTCATATTGTTGAGAATGACCACCTCCTGATCATACCATATCTTGCATGAGTACTACTAACATGGAAGTCTGACGGTTTACAGGAGAAAGATCATACAAATCCTTCAAACAAATTTTACAAGAAGCCCAAAATAGATGAAGCAAATGGTCGATAAAACATAGAAGAGAACTTCATTTTAAAGTAAATGATTTGGTATTGATAAAATTACATTCTATGTGATTGCTAGAAAATAGTACACAAAGCTCTAGAGAAGGTATTATGGCCCATTCAAAATTCTACAGAAGGTAGGAACATTAGCATATAAAATAGAATTGTAAACAAAGAAGAATCCATAATATCATATATCTAGATCTAAAACTATACGCAGATTCTTCCTTACATCCAAAGAACTTTTCCAACTCAATTCATAGAAGGGCAACCATTAGTCGACCTATCAAAGTATTGGATCACGTAAAGTAAAAGTAAAGCAAATCAAAGAGGCCTTAATACAATGGGATGGAAGTTTACCAACGTGATGCTTCTTGGGTACCTATTGAAGAGATCCAAAAGATCTTTTCCTAATTTGACCTTGGGACAAGGTCAATGTGTGGAGGGGAGTAATGATATGAGTTCATATCCCCAAACCAACAACAAACAAAAGGGAGAGAAGAAGGCCATAAAGGATTTCACAAGTCCTCCCAAATTATAAACATCAACAGAATAAATTACAAAGAAGAATAAAGAATATAATAAAATAAGAAATATAACAAGCTTGTACAAACAAGAGGATGAATAAATTTTAGCTATAAACAAGATAAGATCCCAAAGAACAGAGACCATAACTAAATACAATCATATGCTAAACTGTTCAAAAGCAAGACCAACAGAAATCGGCCAATAAAATACAAGCCATAACAGAAATAACTACAAATAGAACCAACTACAAGCTCCACTAATATCCGTAATGACCAAAGAAAAGCTTTAACAATGTAAATGTAAATCGTTACAAAATACATAGTAGACCAAGATCTAAAGAGAGCATAGGAAAACTATAAATAGAGATGAGAAAAACAAACAGAGGATCAAAGAATTATTTCAAGAATCTCCTCCTGCCTCTGCCTTTTCTTCTTCGAGCATTTCCACTGGGTTTAAATACTCCCATAAACCGTGAAGCGCCACCATCTCCTCTCGATTTCCTCCTCGTGAGCTCTCTCTCAAGAACTCAAAGGACTCGAATGGCAAAATCGCTGCACTCGCACTCCTTTTCCCATTCAAACAAGTAGCTTCCAAGAAGCTTCATCGACGCAGAGATCGATCAACCGACGCGCTTCCTCATGGCCATCTATCTCGCCTTCATCACATCATCACGTAATACACTGCAATCCACTAATTCCATTAAGACACAAGAGTCGCGGATCAAGTAACACATCCAAGGTAGAAACCAAGCCGACGCTCAAGACTCACTCAAGAGACACTCGATCCGTGATTAGATCCAACGACCAAATTAAACACGCTACATCCAACGTCTCGTAACGCATCCGAAGTTATCCTTCCTTCTTATCTCGCTCAGCTCCAAGCACTGAGTCAATTACCAACCTAACTCAAACCTACTGCACTCATTAAATTAGCTCATATCAACTACCTTTATGATTAACCTTTGATTCAAAATAAATTTGAGTGCTTGTTGAACCTCTTTCATTCTTTTTGGTGAATGTATTTTAATTATTGTTTTGACTTTATTGAGGTTCACCTTTATGCCACAAGGAATTTGCTTAACCTGGCATAGAAAGTGCATTTCGAAAGATTAAGATGCATATTATACTTCTTCAAAATGATAAAGATTTATTTTTTTTTTGATATCTTGGACATGTTGCTCATGAGACTTATTTTTGACCAATAAGTCATCAACATAAGCCTCCATATTTCTCACTTTTTATTCCTTGAATACATGATCTACCCTTTTTTGATAGGTCGCCCCCATAAAAAAATTACCTTCAATTTTTTATTACAAGATTTTGAAAATATATATTTGACAATTATGAAAAAGTCTTGACGTTACATTATTTATGCAAGTTAATTGATCGAATAAATTTTTTAGACTTTACAAGGTAAATGCTATCAACCTTGCTCTTTCCTACCTCATTGTTCGACTCACGTGATATCGCATTATCCACATGATTGCTCACTACGGAAGAAGATAAAGCCGTATATATAATAATAATAATAATAAATACATTCAAACAACTACATTGATAGTGAAGTCCTTGATGCAAGAATTGAATTCCAGCTCGATCTAGCTAGCCTCTTCTCCTGCCAAAAGAAGTCCATCTCATCCACCACTTTTTGGTCATCATCGACCGGGGAGCTGAGATTCATCGGTAAGTCAATTCCCATTGCAGTCTGGCGGGATAAGCCCAACATAAACCCTTCCCTGTTTTCCCCTCCACAATCCTCCATGTATCAACTTGAAAGGTTAAGAAGAATAAGCAAAGAAGGAAAAGAGATTGAAATATTGTTGTTGTGATCTTTCTTCCTTTGATGTAATATAAGAGCAGATAAGAAGACTTTAGATCCATGAGGTTTCTCGTGCATTTGCCACCGGAAGGAAGGAAGAGATGGCGGGAAGACAGATGTGGAGAGAGTTAGTCAAGCCGTGGTCGATACTCTCGTGAGATCTAGTCTACTACACTAAGCGATCAGATCGGCGAGCCTAGCGGGGTCGTGAAACGGTCTCTTTGGGCTTTGATTAGAGAAAGCGGGAGCTGGTGACTGCACCGCACTCAAGAATCGATTGGGCTCACATAGACTTGCCTCTCCTAATCGGACCGACCAGATCAGCGTTTGTGCCAGTCTTTGGCACTCTCTACTTTGACATTTTCAGTTAAGAATCGAGTCTCAGCTTGATGAGAAGGCAATTAACATGTAGCTGGACTTACAACCGGCTTGATGTGAGGCGATTGACACTTGGAAGGTGAGAAGAGAGAGAAATTATTACATAAAATGTATACAATATGTCTAAATCATCTTCATATTCTGTACAGCTGTATATTCGATACACAATGTATATCCATTTAAGATATATTTAATATATAATATATACATAATTAATATATAATAATAAGAATGATCTATATATAATAATTTCTTTACGAGTGTAGTCATGTATGAGAATCAATGAATAAAAGAATAATACGATGAGAAAAATAAATTTTAAAATGATTGTATTTTTTGATAAATATAATATAAAAGTTTGATTATTCAAATATTTAACTTATTTTAAAATACATTTAAACAAATTTATATGATCAAATTTTGGTCTTAACATTATATCCTTTCTCTAATTGGAATGTCCGAATGCAATTGAGTAGTCGAACTAAACAAGATGGTCCAAAAAGTTATACCACAAAACCTCAATTATTTTAAATATATTTTAAAGTTATGCTTCCTATATGCATTGCTACTTGTGCAACCTTTTTTTTCTTTTATATACTTGTCACTTGTGCAACTTAAATATATTATTGGTCATAATGTTAACACATGCTTCTAAATTCTAATTCAGTTACAAATATATCACATCGTCGTCACATAAATCACACATGTGATACCTCAACATTTATTTTTCTGATTTAGGATACATTTAGACAAATTCTTGTTTTCAAAAAAGTGTAGAACACACTTTATTTAGTTACCAATTTTTTGGCTACTTTTCAGAAAATTTTGTGATGAAAATTTTGTTTTGAAAACAAGAACTGTTAGAGTGTGATGACTATCAAAATATTATTGTTTGAATTTTTTTTAAAAAAAATATTTATAACACAATAATTTTTTCAAAAAAGTACTTTCTTCACAGCAACTTTACAACCAATTTTTTAAAAAATTAGAGTTGCCCCAAACAGACCCTTAGTTTCAAACTAAATGTTTATTAGGAATAGTTATAACTATATGAAATAATAATGATAAAGATATCGTTAAAAAAAAAAAAACTTTGCCATCACATATTCCTCAAGATCGCACCGCACTGTCACCACCGTCTCAAACAAAGCCTATGTTTTTTGGTGGAGCAGCAACTGAATTGCAATTCTTCATTTTAAACATGCCTAAAATTTATTTCTTTTTAAATGCTGATACATCAAGTTGAAACTTCAAAGGCCATATAATGGGCCGTGACAAAAAGCACCCTTAAAATAAATTTTATGAAATATTCATTGTAAAATGTAAGTAATTAATAAATATCTTAATTTTGTATTGTTATATTAATTATCTTAACCTATAAATGCCATCTCTTTCAATTATAATATTGAAGAAATTAACAAAATTTCTACAACTCTCCATGAAAGATTGTCCTCTAGTCTTGTGATTCCTTTCATTTTTATCACCATGCAAACAATATCCCAACCAAAAAAAATAAAAAAAAATTAGGGTATCTTGTTGACCTCGGTTTATCCTCCAGAAAAGTCGAGCAACCATTCATGCACGATCCTCCCTCAAAATAGAATAAAGCCCCTCTCTCGTTTGTTCTCCCAAAACCCCCAGGTAAAACTGTCTGTCGGTCCTCTTAAAACCCGCATTCTCTCATCCCGTTCACGTCGACAACATCGGCTTGATCGGAAACCCCTTTCTGTCACTCTCCCGACCCCTTTAGATCATTTCAAGACCCCACTGATGCCCAATAGGGCGTAGTGGGTGCAAAGAGACGGTTGTGGAGTCATAAGACACCGCTCACTATACTCAATAGGGAGTACCGAGTAAGCCAAAATTATTAGGTGTTGCATTCCTATGCTAAAATGCTGTCGAAATTTTGTCAAATTTTTTGGACTTAAATTAAAAAATTTATTAGATATTAAATTAAATATGAAACATGAAATCCTAAAATAAAATTTAAAAAACAAAAAATTCACAAAGATTGAATTTAAATGGGCACCATAAGTATTTTTATTATGTAAGATTATACTATGTGAAAATAGGCTCATTCACTTAGTTCATCACCAAATGAATGCTGCAATTTTGTTGCTTCATATATTAAAACAAACAAAAATACCCAAGTAATATGTTTTAAAATATGAGATTAGTATTAGGCTCATAATGGATTTGCAATAAATTTAAACCTAATTTTAAATAAAATAAGACTGAAGTGGAATTAAGAAATGAACTCAAATTGAGTTTGATGTTTTTTATGTGAGCAAGAACATGACTAGAATGTTGACCAATAAACGTACATATGGCTCATACAATAAACACTGAAGTTATTACAACTTATTCCAAGCGAATTAAAAATGATTTCAACTGAACACAATCAAATTTAAAGAATTTATATGAAGCTTGATAGCTTGCATGTAATATGAGTGGGCTTTGACATCTCACCAAATAACATGAAGAAGTGTCTCATTGATTATTTAAGGTGTCAATTTCATGAGCAAGTAATAGCATGAAAAATTTAATTGAACACTTGGATAGATATATTTGATGTCAAAGAAAATAAAGACCTCAATTGAACATAAAATAATAGATGATTAGTGTCAAATTTTAAAATTCATTTATAAATTGAGAATAAGGTTGCAAGAAATATGATAACTTGCTTACAAGTACAAGTTTAATTAAACAACTCGTGAACAACCATAAATGTGGCCTTTAAAAGGTTCATTTGGATCTTGCATTTAAAGTCGGGTCTGAAGCACAAGAGATTCGTTGAGTACTATTTTCAAATTAAAATAAAAATCAAGTAAAATTCATAAAGAGGTTTTATTATAACTTAAATAATCTATTAGCAATCATGATCGAGACTTCTTACTGAATAATTGACTTGTATTCAAAAGAAGCTTGAATTCAAATAAGCTCACTTAGAGGAAGTACAACATTGATAGTGAATATCAAATTTGAATGCTGAATTTGTAAAGATCTAACAGGTCTTTAATGAGCATAAGCCAACCATTAAAATTTAGAAATTCTATGAATAAATAAAATGCAAGTAAAGATACAACATTTTAAGTGTAAATATAAACATGATTCTGCGATACAATACATCACCAGATCTACAATTTTCATACAAGCGATAAGAACGCTAAATTAAGTTCTCCATGATTTATGAAGCATTTTTCAATCCAAAAATGAAAGACTTTCATTCTAATTATGATTTTCAAAATCAAATGATTTCATTAATTAGATAAAATTATCTAAGTCATAAATACCTGCATGTGCTCTACATGGAGATTTGGCAAATTTTAATGTAAAAAAAGTGACTAAAGTAATTAAAATGAAAATATAAAATTATTCTCATAATTTAACATTTAATTATCTGAATTATCAAACACCGCATGGACATAATCAATGCTTAAATTTAGTGTCCGAGAGTATGTCGCTTCCATTATCTGACCAGTTCAAAGAACAAAACTTAAAAATCCAGTAAAAATATTATAAGAAATTCAACTTAGCGAAACATCTGAGAAGCTAATTCTATCATATGATAGTAGATCTAATCCTCTATTATTAAATTAATAGAGTCAACAAGATCTGAAATAATGAATTATAAGATCAAGTAAACTTATATACCCTGATAATAGATGTGTTGAAAGAAGATTTCAACCGGAGGGGATACTTTCATCAAAATGTGATTGTAATTTTAAATCTAATTAATGTAAATTAAATATCAATCCAAATACAAAATCTAATATGTTATTAAGTGTTAAATGCTTAAATGAAATTCAATCTAAAAATAATTTAAAGCTAAAATTCAACCTGTCTTCCGCAATTGTTTACCGGAAATGACAAATTAAGAAAACTCTAGATCACAAAGGAGTCAATATCAAATCAAGTATTTTATTATGTTCATTCTCAATCAATACCACGCTAGTAAGGATGTGGCTCGTATCCTCTGACTGTGTGGCTTGGCCAGTAGGCTCCACATATGATGCAATTATGATCAAAGTCCTCTGATCAGGTGGTTGCCACCAAATGACACCATTATATTATGATCAATATTGTGGCACAATGGCTCTATACCTTGAGATGTGAATCATAGGGTACACATGATAGGGCAAAAAGCCCTTTATCAGCTAAGGTAGATTTAAGCTTATCTTCTTAGACAAATATCACCCCAGGTCTACAAGGATTTCTTGGATGACGTAACCCATGACTGCTGAGAAGGATCCTTCTATCAACTTGGGTCGACTACCACTTGTTGATCTTCATATTTGTGTCATAAGTCGAGTCAAGCCTATAAGTTGAATTCGACGGACTTCGGAAGTGATAGTGTGAAAATCGGGGCTCAAAATGCACTGAATGTCATCAAAAATGGTCGAAACAACCTTCGATTGATGAACGGACTTCATCACAAGTAAAAATCAAATTGATCTAATATAAATATTATACAATCTAACGATCAACCGATCAAGCAATCAAGCTATCAATGTGTCGACGTGCATATCAGAGTCGGGAAGCTGCAACGATGTCTGAATGACCTCCATTCATGAAATTGATCATGTCATTAGCTTTGAAACATCAAAAACTATCAAATAAGATTATCCATGCTCAATTCAGATGAGTATGGGCAAATGTCAAATGATTGGAAGTGGTAGCACACAAATCGAGGCTGAAATACACAGGATGTTGCCAAAATCAGCCCAAATGACCTCCAATCGATGAACGGACTTCGCCATCACATTCAAAATGTTAAAATTGGTTAGAATTACATATTGTATAATTTGATGATTAAGCGATAGAGTTGTCAATGTGTCTGTACACATATCAAGGTCAAGAGGCACCGACATAAGCCAAACGATTTACGTTTGTGAAATTGATTGTCCAATTAGCTTCGAAACATCAAAATCTATCAAGTAAGCCTATTCACACTCAATTTTTACAAGTCTGTGCGAAAATCAAGTGGTCAAAAGTGGCAATGTGTACTTTGGCTGAAATTGAATCAATCTAATGCTGACTTGAACCAAACGGCCTCCGATTGTGAAACGGATTGGGCCATTTCATTTGGAATATCAAAATAACCTTAAATTGATATATATATATATATATATATATTGATTATCTAATCATTTCGCATAAATTTCACATTAAATTCGATTGCTCAATTTAAAAATCAATTTAAAAACCTTAATCATAACCTAAATTCCTAAAATCCACTCTAATAAACCTGATTCGACCTAATCCATGCGCACAACTCTCGGAATCCTCCTTCACACACGGTTCCTCCTCGCCGACCACGACGTGATCAATTCTCTGGTCGCCCATCTACCGGTAGAGATGCTCGTTCAATCCTCGGCAACCACTCCCTCCTTTGCATGCAACCACACCGCAGCCGATAATCCCTCCGAAACCACAAAGGCAAAAACAAAAGGTTTTTTCCCCCTTCCATTTTTTCTTCCTCTCTCATTTTTGACTTCTTCTCCCTTCACCAAACCGCAAGGACACCTTTCCTTTTTCCTCTTCTCTCTAAAATGCGAAAAGTAGATTGCTTTTCTTCCTTCTTTCTTCCTCTTCTAATCTTTTTTTCACCCTTCCAATCCAATTTCCTCTCATTTCTCCTATCTTCCTTGGCAAACTTATTCCCCTTCCTCACTTTCACTCTTTCCTTTTTCTCATTTTCCACCAAAATCAAAAATCCACTTTCAAATCCCCTCATTTCCACCAAAACCTAAAATCAACTTTTAAATTCCTTCATTTCTTCAATTCGAAAATCCCCCATTTCCCCAATAATTTCCCACTGACATAACCGAGAAGAACACCATCATTAGGTGAGTTCTTCTTCCGGTTTCTAGCATTGCCTCTTCCATTACTTTTCTAATTTCTCTTTGCCACAATGGGAGAGGAACACTGTCATTAGACGGGTTCTTCTTTTAGTTTCTAGCATTACCCATTTTGGTCCCCTTTAGACCTTTCCTATTATAGCAACCAAAGAGGAACATCGTCATTAGGCAAGTTCCTCTCTTGGTCTTGAGCATTTCTAATTCCGTCTCTTTGTCGATCATTACAATGCGCAGAAGAAATAAGTTAGAACATGTGTGATGTGGATGTATATATGCTTGTATTTCTTTGCATATTTGAAGGCCTCATCATGCTTATTAGGGTGCAACGAGATAAAAAATTGACTGCGGTGTCACAAAACACCACTCGCTACTCTCATTAGGGTATATCGAGTAAGCCAATATTAGATGTTTCTCCCCCTAGCCTAAATGTTGTCGAAATTTTGTCAAATTTTTAGACTGATAGGAGGCTGGCATACGCCCTTCTACTCCGAGTAATTGAGGGCTGATGTTGAACCATTGGTAGAGGTGAAGTACGAATCCTCCTAGCATCATCTCTGTCTGGCCCATAGAGAGGATGAAACTGGTTCGCTATAACCCGCGGGGTGATCAAAGTAGGTACTTCCTCTACTATTGACCGCGTAGCGGCCTCCATCTCCCTAGCAATCCTAGTATGATACCGCTTGATCATGCAATTTTGTTTCCTTGGTGTCCCGGTAGGATGAGCAGAGTGAGAACTAGACCCAACCTCAAAAATCGGAGAGGTAATCTCTAGAATCAAAGGAGCCTTACCCTTAGAGGGTACCAAAAAGTGGGTGCTAGCCTTACCAAAGACGGAAACCATGGAGTGTGCGTGCATCACACTATCAATGAAGTCGGTGGACCGCCATACTTTCTTCTTTAATGATGAGATGTTAGAAGCCTAAGGTAGGTCGATCGATGACCAGCCGCCACCACAGCCTCTGAGACAGAAGGGACTACCTTCACATGTGATCCTCACTCCCTCAAATCCCCTATCAAAATGGATAAGGTGGGTATGATCCATTCGGGGGAAATTGGATTGATCCAAGGCCAAGTCTATGCCATGAGGGAAAGTGAACACAAACTTCTATGAGCCTGCCATTTCAAATCAACTGCAAAAACTGAAAGACTGAACTGTAATTGTAGCTATGATTGATGTTGAGAATCTGCAATATAGGAAATGAGCTTGGATCAGATTTCTATTTTTATTGATTTTTAGATTTGAATTTAGAATTTGAACCCACATCTAACATCTTGGAAGTGTTAAGTGGGGTTCAAATGGATTTGAGAAGATTTAGAAATTTAATTGAAAATAAGAATTTTGAATATGAATCCAACTTCAACAAATTTGGGTATGTTGAAAAATGGATTCAAATATTTTTAGAAGGATGCTTCCATAGGATTATGTTTGTTTGAATTTAGATTTTGATTTGACGACCCTTTCCTTTAACAAATTTGGATATGTTAAAGTAAGGGTCCATTGGTTTTGTTTTTGATTTGGAATTTTACTTAGTAAATTTGGGTATGCTAAGTGAAGTGTTTGAAAATAATTATTTCTTTTTGTGAATTGTTGTTTGATTTTGAAAATTAGAATTACCACTTAGCAAATTTAGGTATGCTAAGTGAAGAACCCAAGTGTGTTTTGTTTGATTTTTTGAAAATAGGATTCTTAGCAAATTTGACTATATTAAAAAGATTCAAAGTATTTCATTTGTTTTTGGATATTTTGATTTTTTTTCAAAAGTAGTATCCTTAGCAAATTTGGGTATGCTAAGGAAATCCTAATTTGTTTCTTTTTTGGCTTTGATTTGTTTTTGATTGAGAAGTGGAGACTTTACTTTAGCAAATAAGGTATGCTAAAGATGAAGTTCCACTTAATTTTTGTGAAATGGAAATTTCACTTAACAAATTTGAGTATGATAAATAAAATTCTAAAACATGTGTCCAAAATTTTTGTGTTTTGGTTTTGTTTTGAAAATGAAAACTTCTCTTTAGCAAATTTGTTATGCTAAAGAATGAAGTTCCAAAAGTGCTTGAAATTTTTTGGTTTTGATTTGGACTTCATTTAGCAAATTTGAGTATACTAAATGAAGTTCAAATGTGTTTGAAAATTTTTGTTTTGAATTTGGAGACTTCACTTAGCAAATTTGAGTATGCTAAATGAAGTTCCAAATGTGTTTGAAAATTTTTGGTTTTGAATTTGGAGACTTCACTTAGAAAATATGCTAAATAAAGTTCCAAATGTGCTTGAAAACTTTTGGTTTTGAATTGGGAGACTTCACTTAGCAAATTTTAGTATGCTAAATGAGGTTCCAAATGTGTTTGAAAATTTTTGGTATTGAATTTGGAGACTTCACTTAGAAAATTTGAGTATGCTAAATGAAGTTCCAAATGTGTTTGAAAATTTTTTTTTGAATTTGGAGACTTCACTTAGCAAATTTGAGTATGCTAAATGAAGTTCAAATGTTTGAAAATTTTTGATTTTGAATTCGAAGACTTCACTTAGCAAATTTGAGTATGCTAAATGAAGTTCCAAATGTGTTTGAAATTTTTTTATTTTGAATTTGGAGACTTCACTTAGAAAATTTGAGTATGCTAAATGAAGTTCCAAATGTGTTTGAAAATTTCTGATTTTGAATTTGGAAACTTCACTTAGCAAATTTGAGTATGCTAAATGAAATCCCAAATGTGTTTGAATTTTTTTTTTTAGGTTTTGAATTTCGAGAGTTCAATTAGCAAATTTGAGTATGCTAAATGAAGTTCCAAATGTGTTTGAAAATTTTTTATTTTGAATTTGGAGACTTCACTTAGCAAATTTGATTATGCTAAATGAAATTCCAAATGCGTTTGAAAATTTTTGATTTTGAATTTGGAGACTTCACTTAGCAAATTTGATTATGCTAAATGAAGTTCCAAATGTATTTGAAAATTTTTTATTTTGAATTTGGAGACTTCACTTAGAAATTTTTGATTATGCTAAATGAAGTTCCAAATATGTTTGAAAATTTTTTGGTTTTGAATTTGGAGACTTCACTTAGCAAATTTGAGTATGCTAAATGAAGTTCCAAATGTGTTTTGAATTTTGAAAATATGATTGTTAAGTTTTGATTTTTGGAAAAGAAGACATACATTCAAGAAATTTGGGTATGTAGGAATGGTGGCCAATCTTATTTTTGCAAAATATAAAAATTTTATTTGGTGCATGATTATTGCTTTTTGAAAGAGGGAATTCAAACTTAATCATATATAGGATATGTTTAAGTGGGATTTCCAAATGATATTTTTATTATTTGGGAATGAAATATTCATTCAATAACTTTGGGTATATTGAATGGAGATGTTCATATGTGCTTTTAAAAAATTTAGTCTTGCTTGAAAATGAAACTCCAATTCAATAGGTATGGGTACATTGAATGACAAGGTTCATGTGTGCTTTTTGAATGTTTTATTTTTGATTTTGATTTTGACTTTTGGAAAGATGATTTTTCATTTTATTTTAAAATGAAATCTTCATCAAAATGTATTAAAGGAATATGTTCATTCGTGCTTTTGAAAAAGATTGTTAGTTTTATTTTTAAAGATTCCTACATATAACAATTATGAGAATTGTTAGATGAGGGTAATTTAAGAAAATTTTGTGGAAAATATTTTATTATGTGCATTTTTTTTTTTGAAAGAGTGCTTTTTGAAAAGCAAGATTCTTATGAAAAAATTATTTTGTCATTATTATTTTAGAATGAAGCTTTCCTTATCATAAAAATGATAAGGAGGAAATCTTTAAATATTTTCTTTTTATTCATTTACCAAAGATGGAGAGAAGGCCCCTCAAAGAATGTAAAAAAATCTATCATGAATTTTTTTTTTTCAATTTTCTTTTTGAGAGAATAAGATATGTACTTTCATCTTCACTCTATGCGGGATAAAATGAGGATGGAAATATGCATCTACTTTATGTAGATTCACAGATGTTCTTATTGAGGGTGATATTATCAGAGGAGAGTGTACTATCTCAAATAGAAATCACAACCCTACAATGGACCTAATTACTCAACAAGGACTCAAGGACAATATGATGTACTAGATTCTTCCCTACTTTACAAAAAAAAGTAAGTAGGGTTTATTTTAAAATCGGGTCATTAAGTTCTCTGCAGGCAAGCCCCAAGCATCATCCTATGGAATAAGATCCCTTAGAATACTCATTAAGATAAACCATTGTCTCCAAAGATTTCAAGTAGGACTATCAATCGATTAGTTTGGAAGATCAGATTGATCAAGAGAGAGAGTTATTATCAAGCCAAAGGAAGATAAGTAGAGATGCCCATGATGCTAGGAAACCTAAAAGCATCTCAACTATCTATGGGCTCAAATTTTTGAAATTGATTTAATTTGTTTGAGTTGAATTTTTCAATAGAAATTTAGGGCTTATGATTCCATAACAAAATATTAAAAAAATGCCTAAGAGGTGAGGATTTAAGCTTATGGCCCATAAAGGGTAAAAGTAATGTCAGAACCTAAATCTAGGGAGCTTTGGCGAGGGTCGAAAACACAACCTAAGTCTAAGGTGAAAATGGGTATTTGGTTTGCCTCCACAGAGAATAAATCACCCGCTTGACTTACAACTACCGGGGTCCAACTAACCTCCTATGATTTTAAATCAATGTAGGCATGTCATATACTTTATGCAATATAGCTAGGCTATTATTTATTTAGAAAGAGACTAGGTCCTTAAACTCACTCCCTAAAGAGACTAGATCATGTAAGGGTATACTAAATGACCTAAATCTAATGCAAGATTTCATTTTATTTTTATTTTGGACAATTATTTTGACTCAATAATAGATTCATATGCCTAATGCATGAGAAATGAGATTATTGGCCAAAATCAGAGAAGGGAGGAGGTATTTCACCATGGCTCTCAAAGGTCAAGTTTCTCTGCAAAGGTGGAAGCCCTCCAATCAAGTGTGAAAATAGTATGCATTTGTGCATGATGTTGAAATACTCATCCAATAAGGGTTGCTAATTTTTTTATCTTGATTTTTTTAGCTTAAGCTTTAGGTGAGGTAATGAGCTCTTTATTTTTAGTTTTGAATTGTTAGATTTGGTAGAAGATTTATTTTTCCTAAGAGCCTAATCTAGGCCATACATAAAGCAAGGAAAAAAACTAGAAAAGGATACTTAATGCACAAGCTAAACAAATCATCAATCAATTTATAAAGCTAAACACAAAAGAATAAGAAGCCATTGTAGTTGGGTACCACCACACAAACCCAAAAACAAATTGGGTAGCTGAGCTCTAACCTTATACTACCCGGATTAGAATTGAATTAAATACAATTAAGCAAGGAACTCATTGTTATGGGGGTCTTCAAACTTCATTTCTTCATTCTTCTTTTCTTCTTACTTCTTCTTTTCTTCTTTCTTCCTTAGTTCCTTCTTTTGGATGGTCAAAAGGTGGATGCTCCAAAGGCTTCATATGGTGCATAAGATGAGATCTTATGACCAATGCTCATTATAATCCCCATAATAATTATTCCAAAATTCTAATTGCACAAATTACATGAAAAAGAAAGTAAATCTAGCTAACACCTACAACACTAAGGTTAGCTAAACAAACCACCAAATCCCAAGCATGTATATTAGACTTATCACCCCACACATGGGTGACTAAGTCCACCAATATTGGATTATGCTTAGGGGTATAAGCACCGCACAATAAAAGCATTTATATTTTTATTTATTACAGCCTTAAGCACAATCCTGAGAAGACAATGGTTAAATCATACCATTCATTCTACGCACATATATTCTAACATCTAGACTAAAATATATATCATAAAACAAAAGCAAGGATCAAACCATGCACCACTCTAATCTAAAACTAGAAGTGGTGACTTAGCCTAATGTGTGCGCTTTAGAGGTTTGTGTGGTATGCTTAGTTATGGCTTTAAGTTAGAATTTTCTAAGTATGAAGAGTGTTCAACTTAGAGGAGGGTTTCATTTAAGTGATTTAGTTATTTTGAGTTGATTTTATTTTATATTTTGATTAGGGTCAAGTGAATTCTATAGTTAATTACTAAGTTATAAATATATGGAAATAGAAGATAACTTCTCTTTCCTTCCCTAACCTAAGTAATTTCTAAAGGATTCATGTATATTATTTGTTTAGTGAATATTTTAATTAAATGTTTTAATTAATCTAAGTTTAGATGAACTCTAAAATAAACCTATTCAAAAGAAAGGCATTTTAAGATTAAAAAAATGAACTAATTCACAAAACATATATCACTTCATTTCTTTCCCAACATGTATAATATGCATATGAATGAGTCCTAAACATATCTATACATACAAATGAGAATTTTTAGCACACTTCATGATGCATGCTAAGTAGTTCATTTAAGAAAATTTGGATGTTTATGATGCATGATTTTCATTAAATAGCAAAGGGATTTCTTATCCAACTTTCACATGCACATATGAATGTATGAAAGATATAAGTGAGAACAACAATATTGTTAACGAGAGGTGTAAGGTACAAGACCTACTTAGGGCTACTTAAAGCTTCATAACCTCAAGGTTTTCCAGACTAATATACCACTTTCTTTAAATATAAGCATGTGTACAATAGAAATGAATGAAAAAGAAAGAATGCAAAAGTTGGTGTTAGTTGATTTGTTTTTATTTATGCAATTTATATGTGCAAGCATAGGTATCATTATTAAGTGATGGTATAGAATGAATAGGATATAAAATTAGGCAAGTGTTAGTTCTTTTCAAATGAACCATGTCAAATCTTATTCAAAACTATACTAAGAGAAAGAGAAGGAAAACTACACTAAGCACATCTTTATATTTTACTCACATGCAAACATATAAATAAGATATAAGTAACACTTTCGGTTTGATAATTGATTTATATGTTTTGGAAATAATTTGAATTTAATAGTGATAATAGCCACTCATATTCTTACTTTAGCCAACACATGCAATTTGACATAAAGGAAATATTTTCATTTTAAATTTGATTTTTGTAAAGCATGGATGCATGAAACCATATGCCATACAAATTTAGCATGTTGGGGGAAGAACTAAAGTAATGAAAGCATGTAAACACATTCATTTTAATTAAATCTTAAAGATAATCTTATGAAATAAGAAAACTTAAAGTAAATCAAAGTTTATTTAATATGATTTTTATTTAATTTTGAATTTGATTTATTTTAAAAATGTGAATTCAATTTGCTATTCCTAACCCATTCCCATATGTGTTTGATATTTTTGTTCACTTTTTAGATGATTAGATTCATTTTATATTTTGATTAGGTTAAGGTATAAATTAAGCATGTTATTACCTACACCACCTTAGCATAGTTAATCAAATAATTATCAATGAGATGACATAAAATCTCAAGGAATTTAAATTTGCAATGCTAGGAAAAAAAAGGGGTCTAATGCAATTTGACTCATGATTAATGATTAATTAAGTTAAGGGGTTTAACTTAAGTAATTTTGAAACACCCCTCACACATATGAGTTGAGTTTTGATGTCCTTAATTAAATAGCCTAAACACTTTATTTTAGATCTAAACAAGGCATGTCCTAAAGATTAATTTTTACTTCCTATACCAAAATTGATGGTGTATATTGCCTCATCTTATGCAGTATTCTCCTTTATGGATGGGTCATCTGGCTACAACCAAACCAAGATGGCCAGAGGAAAGAAAACAGCTTTTTCAAACCCGTCAAAATCTATTGTTATAAGGTCATGCCTTTATTTGCTACATACCGGGTCATGACTTAGATCTTCAATGAACTCATTCATCATCAAGTTAAATGATATGTTGATGATCTAATAGTCAAAAACAAAGAAAAAGAAGATCATCTCTTCGACTTAAGAGTAGTTTTCGAATGATTAAGATAATTTAACCTCAAAATGAATCCCCTAAAGTGTGCATTAGCTTAGAAAATTTCTTGGGTTTGTTGTCCGGGAATAGAGATCACAGAATAAGGCTATCTTAGAAATGCCACCCCAAAAGTCTAACTCTTCGATCATTTCAATTGGCATATCTAAGACACTTCATATCCAACTTATCGAAGATGCGACCATTCTCAACACTTGTCAAAAAGATGCCAAGTTCAGTGGGCGATAAGTGTAGATGCTTTTGAAGATATCAAGCACTACTTGATGATGCCGCTTCTAGTAGCCTATCGCAAGCCATTGATCCTCTACATCGCATTAGGCGATTCTTAGCTTTGTTTGCTCTAATGATGAAGGAAAGAAAATTCTCTCTCTTCACGTCATCTAATTCTCGGGAAAACTACACCTATTGAGGCATTGTCTAGCTTTAATCTTTGCATCCCAAAATGACATTACATGCTTTCCCATAAGGTGAATCGATCTCTAGAATCAATCCACTATAATATCTCATGACACGACCAACGTTATATGATAGTTGGCATGATGGTCCATGATTTTATCACAGTTTGACATCACATTTGTACCTCTTCGTCTTTGTGAAAGGACGCTAGCGGTGTCTTAGCGACACCCACTTTCCTGATTCTAGTGATGACCTCCCTGATGAAGAAATTATAAACTTAGGCGACACTAGCATTCGCCATTGGGAGATGTATTTTGATGGTGCAGCTTCCTCTTGAAAAGTAGAAGAACCACGATATACTCTTTAGGAAAGGCAAGGGTAGGAATATTCCTCCTAACTCTACACCGCGAAGTGATGAGATTCTCATATCTCATCAATCCATGATAAAGTCAAATATGAGGCTCATTATTGGTGAGTTAGTACATTATCGTCCATAGATCATCTTTGGATTCTCATGTCATCAACCAAATTGATGGGTCCTACAAAATTCTAAAGCCTAAACTCCATCATTACCACAAGTACACCATGGAGTTGTTGGCTCAAGTCCTAGAGGTCACTATCTATAAGATTGCTCGAGGAGATAATGTTGTAGCAGATGCATTGGCCAAGCTTTGTTGGCATGCCTAAATGAGTCCATTTCAATAAGGGTCCAAAATAGACAAGTCTTATCCATTATTGATGCTGAACTCATCAATAGAATCTCTCTTGAAGGGGAGGTTATCATTGTCAAAGAGGATGACGAGTCAGATTAGAAGCAACCATTCATGGATTACTTAATCGCAGGCAAACTACCTCAAGAGAAGTCATTAGCCCATCTGGTGAAACAGAGAGCTCCCTCCTATGCTCTTGTGGATGACACCTTGTACCGACAATATTTTTATCATATGTAGTTAGGTTGTTTAGCCAAACACGAAGCCCATAAGATTGTGATTGAGGTACATTAAAGCTTATGCAGAGCTCACTAGCCCGGTCTGAAGATGAAAGCCAAGATCGAAAGACTAGGATACTTTGGCTGATGATTTGTTGCATGGATGTAGCTAGGAGATGCCACCAATGGTATGGTGTGATCGCATCAATCACCCAACATTTCATTTTGGCTCTTGGTTTGAGTGTTAGGGCATTGACAGTGGGTCGATCAATTCTTCCAATGGTGATTCATTCTATGTTGACCACTTTTCAAGGCGAGGCAATGAGGTCACAACTGGATGTGCTCTAGTTTTTTGAACTATATCATATATAGTTTGGGGTACTCGGAATTATATATTTGATAATATTGCATTGGCACCAAAAACTTTCAGACATAGTATGGGTGGAATATTCTACTACCCAATGATTGGTCTAGCAAAAGCATTCAACAAAACTCTCATCCAAATCTTTGAAGGTCAGCGATAATAAGCAACAATGGGAATAGTTGGTTGAAGCTTTTTGCCTATTACATTGAGAACTCTAACTCAATCAATTTTCCTTGTATGGTCAATTTCTACCATTAGAAGTCTAACTCCCATCACTAAGGATAGATGTGGGTAGTAAGATTCAAGGCTGGTTAGAGCTCGAAGTTTGAGATGAAGGCATGCCTGAACCTCGAGTTGACAAATCCAAAATGATCAAGCTCACAACAGTTTTGGTCTAGAGCTTTTCAAGTAGGAGAGCTTATTTTAGTTCTAAGGTGACCAATTGTTGCGTCAAAAGATGGGAGGCAAGTTTAAACCCACTTGGGAAGGCCCTTTATTCATTGAAATGACTTACCAGGGAGGATCTTATCAGCTTATAAATTATAGGGGAGAGCACCCAATGCTTCCAATCAACGAGCTCTACCTAAAAAAATATTATCCATAAATCTTGTTTGAAAATAATCATCAATAAAACTTTTTTTCACATCAAATTCCACCTATGTGTTAGAAACATCTTTTTTGCTTGTGAATTGATGTATTTAGGATAGGTGTAAAGAAGATCTATCCCTCCATTTCATACACTCAATCCTCCTGTTATTAGGATTGGTGTAAGAGAACCAGAGGCTTCATATTTGAAGCACAACAAAGTTAGGTGTAAGAAAAGCAACATCCTTTCTTAGTGGGTAAAGTTTGATGTTTAGGATAGGTGTAGAGAACCCAAGTAGCATTTTCTCTCAACACAAACAAACACATATCTTTTATTCTCGAGCTATCTTGATAGCAAGTCCCCATGGCACTCACTCATTATTTGTTCAGTCGGTGATATCTATCTTGTATGTCAAGTCACTTGTCATGTGAGTCTCCTCACTTTCTTTCTGACATGACCACTGCAAACCAATGAGCACTTTGTTAGTTTGGTAGGTCTTACTGCAAAGTCAGTAAGCTACCCCATGTTGACTTCGTTTATGAGGATGTAAACTTACATGCTTTCTTCTTGAACTAGCCATCATACACTAACTAGGTCGAGTATATTTGAGGTTTAGGGTAAGTCCCCTAGAGGCTCCTTTCCTCCTTACTACTTCAAGCTTGGGTTTAGTCCATAGGACTCCCCTAGTAGTCAGGTGGATAGCCTATCTGGTGAAGATAACTATCGGTGATCAGTTATGCTTTGGAGAGATGTAAGTTTACACACCTTCTTTCTAGACCGATTATCGCAAATCGATGGGCACCTTAGGTTGATTGCTTATCGCCATGCTAACGGAGACCCACCCAGTGGATACACCACTCTTGGCATATGTGAGTCCCCATCTCTTGAGTTGGTTTGAATACCTAAATTTCTTTTACAGGTTTTGGATAATGCCCCATCTCCCTGGGAACTCTATTTGGATCACATCCTTAGCGACTATTTACACTACTGTTACTTTTGGCTTAGACAGTCCCCTTTCTAGTAGCCACCCTGGTTGGAGAACTTTGAGATCTTGAGATTTTCCCTTGGTCTAGTAAGTCGATAGGACTAGGCGATATAAGCTTATTCTCATGGTCCATCTAAACCAATAGGGTCCCACAAATGAAAAACAAAATATATCTTTTGCTTGTGAATTAGTAATTCAAGAGTCTTTCCCAGCGGGCATCTTATCTTTAGGGCATTGTCAGCAAAACTCCATATAGGAATTGCCTTCACTTGAGTTGAGATGTCCTTGCACTCTCAATTAGTCTTAGATTGTGAGTTCAACTTGTTGTGCCATGAGTTATCTTGGCGGTCATCTTTGCTTTGAAAGATATATAAGTCTATTACGCATTCTTTCCACCATTTATCGATGGCGACCAGGTGGTTTTGTTGAGCAAGCAACCGATCACCCGGTGGTTCCTTGTTTAGGATGATGAATCCTTGTACTTTCTTCTAACTTGACCATTACAAAGACACTTTGGTTGGTTAGTTCTACTGCCTAGACTATCCCTTTGAATTGGTAAATCTAAGGCATTGTGTGATATTATCCCCTTCTAGTGGATCCATCATCAAAATTAAAATGCAATTAATCAAATGACATTATCTTCTACTCTCAAGTTGATGCAAATCCGAGGCATTCATTCATTAGTCACTAGGTTGGGTCGATTTATTTATCCAGATCACCCTTGTCCTTTATTTTTGAAGATGTAAGTATACTATGCTTTTTCCCTAGCATAGCCATTGTACATCGAAAGGTAACCCCTTAGGTCGGATAGTTCTACCCTGTGACCGGTGGACTATCTCTTTGGATTGGTAAATCTGAGATAGGCCTAGGCCGATAAAGCCCCTTCTCAGTGTGATCCATCGCAAATCGATGGGATTCATCTTAAAATTCAAAACTTAAACAAATAATAAATTAATTTCTCCCTTGTGAGACATCAATCATTCTGACTTCCCTAGTGGAGTCAATCAAACCCAATTCAATTTTGCATTCCCTAGCGAGTGCACCCTCAAAAGATATCTCTTCAAATCTTATCCTAATTGGATAACGAACTGCTTGAGTGGAAGGTTCATGCATCTATCCCCATGGGTTATACATCTAATCCCCACGGATACTCTACCCAAATCATACGTTGCATCCAAATCCAAACCACTTATCCCCAGTGGATAACTTGAACCTGTTTTCCTAGTGGAAGGTTCACATGCTTGATCCCTTGGTGGATCCCTTCTTCCTCCCTTATGCCCCTGACATGAGTGGAGTTGTATTGCACTAAGATCTTGATTCCTTCTACACCTCAGGTTTAGGGGTAGATCATTTTTGTTAGTGATTGCGATCTTTCAGATGTTGTTGATCATCTCGGTCAATGCCAATACATGCAATGTGCCTTGTCGGCCACACCACACCTATTGGGAGCCCTTTGTTGACCTCACTTTTGGAGTGAGCTCTCAACTTTCTCATCATAAATCTAGGACTCTTATAGACACTAAGAGTTCTTTAGTCTTAAGACACTTCCAGTGATTAGGTGAACACTTAACCTAACCCTAGATACATAGAAGAGTTAGCCATAGGAATAGGTTGTGCCTTAGGGATTTAAGAAGACTTGCCTATATTATAGCCCAAACCCAATCCTTTCTTTCTTTTTTTTAAATCAAAATCTAAAATTCAAATTCAAATTCCAAAATCAAATCCAGTTATCCAATGATTGAAATTCATCACCAAATTCAAACTCCAAATCCCTTCCTAGGCCCTTGATTTTATCTTATGGATTTAGCCTTAACCAAATCCAAATCAACTCCAATCCAATTAATTTTCTCAATTATCAAATTCAATCTCAAATCAAATTCTAAATCATAAATCAATTCCAAATTTCAAATGATTGAAACATGATTAACTCCAAATTCCAAAATCTCTTCCTAAGCCATATGAACCATCTTAATATGCTTAGTCAAAACTCCTTCAAACCAACTCAAACGTGATTGATTTCTTTAAAAATCAATCATTACTTTATTTATGTTCAAAAATATAAATGAAATGTAAATTAGAGCCTTTCAAATCAAATCAAATCAATTCAAACCAAAACAAGACCCTTCTTAAGCCATATGGACCTACCTCCATTAACCTAATCAAATCTTGATCCAAATCAACTCAAACTTGGTTGATTTTATTATAAATCAATCATTCCTTCATTTATACTCATAAATATAAATGAAACCCACCCTCCAATGACTAAAAATAAATCAAACCAAATCAAAACCCAAGTTAGCCATTTTAACCCATATCTCTAAGCTTAATCAAATTTGCTTCCAAATCACTCCAAACTCAAGTGATTTTCTCATGACCCATTTATATCTTCATTTATATTCACTAATATAAATGAAATATAAATTAAATGACAAACTCAAATCAAATCAAATTCTCAATTTTACCCTTTAGCCAAACTTTGAACTTGGCTAAATGAAACCCAAATTAACTCTCAGATTTCTTCATGATCATTTCTTCAATCATTGATCCAAATATAAACATAAACCACCATTATCAAACTAAATCCAAGTCAACCCAAATCAAGCCCAAGTTGACCCTTTTGACTTGAAATTTTTATATGAACCAAAACCCATTTGGCTTCAAACCAATTGCAATTGGATTTATATTTCAATCCCAAACTCATATATTGGTTCAACCAAACTTGAATCAAATCTTGATCAAGCCAATTGACTCATTTAAGCTTACTTGACCTAAAGTGACCTTTTTGAGCTAAGTTACAATCCAACACAAATTGGATTGAACTAAGACCATCTAAACCTCAATCATGATCAACAATCATCATAGGGTGATCAACCACATTGAATTGGGTCAAACCAAGTCAAACTTAGCCTTTGACTAAGTCAACATTTTGCCTAAATGAAACTCAAACTAGCCAAAATTCATCATATGCCAAATTGATTGAAACCATTGACTCAAACTCATTCATAATCAATGATTGAACATGACCAAGTCATCAATTGAGCCAAACCAAGCCTAATTGGCCACTTGACCTAAGTTGACCCAAATTGGCTTAAAAAATTAAAATGAGTCAAATCATAATTTAATCCAAAATTGATTGCAACCAATGGCTCAAGTTCATTCCAACTCACTTGTTGAACTTGACCAAAGCTATGATTGAGCCCAAGTTGACCAATTGGTCAACTTGACCCAACCTAGTCCAAATTGGCCAAAATTTAAATTAATTCTAAACTAAATCAAACCAAAGCTTACAATCATTTTTAATCAACCAATTGAGCTTGACTCAACACCTACCCAACCTAAATTGGTCAAATTAGTCAAATTGGTCAAATTGGTCACCTTGACTAATTTGATCATTTTGAGTCCAATTGAGTCAAATTCAAACCTAAGCCAAACCAAACCAAATTAATTGAATCAAAACATACCAAATCATCATATGACCCTAACCCAAGCTTTGCTTTGATCCAATTTGACCAATTGGTCAACCCAACCCAACCTAGCCCAAATGAACCCATTTTGACCAAATGAAGCCAAATCCCTCAAAACCAACTTATGGGACCCTAGGACTTAGTTAAACCCGACCCAAGCATGTCCCACTTCATTCCCAAATCAGCCCAAAAGCCAAGTGGACCCCACCAAGGGAATTATCCATCAAACCTTGGGATTTAAACCTTAAAACCACTGGATCAAGGCTAAAATCAACTTGCCCATCATCAAGATAGCTCATTGGCACTGCATGGAACCTTTTACTGACCCACAAAGCTAACTTAACTCACCCTAGGTCAGCCAAGGACCCTTGGGAGGTGAGTTGACTCACCTCCAACTCAAACCGAGCACCCATTAGATCAAGACCATGTCATCCTTGCATATTGGGTCCATGGCAGCTCCCCATCATGTCTCTCATCCCTGAAGTGTGGCTTGACCTTGATGGAGACAACTCCAGTGGCTGGATGATAGCAAGCTAGTGCAAAATATGTGCATGAGCCGTCCGTCAATGATGGAAAATTGAGGGGTATACCCCCTCAATTTGAAGAGAATTACACACATGTGAGCCTCCTGGCCATTTAAAACCCTGCATTTCCAGGATCCCCCCTCTCCATTTGGCATTTCTCTCATCGAGCAAGGTCTAGGGCATCCCATTCAGCAATACTCCTCTCCACTAAACCAAATCTAAATCCTCTTAGCCACACCATCACCACACCGTCAAGCAAACAACCAATTCCCAAGCTCCCAAGTGGCGGAGGTGTGAGTTGATCAAAGCCTTTGTGTGCTGGATTGGTCAAAGCCTCCCACACCAAATCAAGCTCAAAGCTCCTCAATAGGGCCTCGCCTCAACTAGGCGAAGTTACCTCCGGTGATACACCGCCAGACATTAGCTCTAGTGAGGTAATTCCTCAAAACCTTGGTTATAGGGAAATGTGGCTTGGTCTTTTTCAAAGAGACTTCAAATCTCATGCAAAATTGATCGTTGGATGTGTAGTCTCTCTTCCCCAAAGGTGTGGGAAGAATTTGGAGACAATCCGAGCTCGGGTGAGCTCGGAATGAACGAGGGAAGATGGAAGACATCCATCTTTCATTGCTTACGAATGGGATAGCTCATGAGTCATCTATCTCACGTGATCGAGATGAACTGCTATGATCAAATCCCATGGTAGAGCCTCTATTTCCCTTCCTAAATTCGATTGAATCACGACGTCGATCCGATAGGATGGCCCGCACGTCGAAGAGCATATGTGACTACTTAAATAACCAATCCCGTTGTGCCACGTAGAAAGTGTGCCTCATCAGCAGTCATGTGGCCCGACGGGATTAAGGCTTTAATTTGGGCTAATTAATTAGATTTTAATCATGAAACTTTCTAAAATCATAACTAATTGTAGAAAAATCCAAAAATACAAATTTATGCTCATTTTGAAGATATTTTAGAGGAGAATCTTGAAAAATTATAATTAATTTATTTTGAGTAGTGATTTTAGCTTTATCAAAAATTTAATTAGCCTAATTACGCCATAGTTAAGCACTCAATTAATCTCAAATTTTTTTAGGATGTTTAGGGGGATGACCTCTACCTCCCTTATTTTTTTTGAGATTTTATTGATTACTTAATCATGAAATTTTTTTGAGAAAGCCCTAATCACTCTCTTAATCCAATTAATCATAATTAAGGAATGAATAGTAACTTAGTTAATCATTTAA
Source organism: Cymbidium sinense (assembly GCA_021442155.1). Lineage (NCBI taxonomy): Eukaryota > Viridiplantae > Streptophyta > Magnoliopsida > Asparagales > Orchidaceae > Cymbidium > Cymbidium sinense. Next base: position 28,339 of record JAKCPB010000141.1, read on the forward strand.
ACATAATTATTTCTGTTGAGCAGTAAGATCACTTAGGGATGTGATTAGGGATACTTTTCCTAATTCATTTCCTAAGTCTTCTTTATCTTTAAAAATCAAATTAATTAATGGGTTAATGGAATGATTAATTGATTAATTAAGTGATTAATTTTCAAAATAAGGAAGTAAAAACCTAATTGAATGTTTAAATGATTTAGGGATTAGGATTGAGGCTTTGCCCTTGATCTTTTTCCCTAAGTTAATTTCATCATTCAAATTAAAACATAATCAAAATGTTTAATAAATTCATTAAAAGCTTAATGAAATTAAAATTTAAAATCAATTCATCCACACCTAAGCAATATTTAATTGATCTTGGGTAGCTCCTTGGGTGTTCAATAACCCAAGGAGAGAGATAATGAAATTATGGTTGGCTCACATGTGAGAAAATCATAAAAATTAAGTGAGATCCTTAAGCTTAATTAATATTAATCATAAGTCAATTGCATTAGGCCCCTTTCATTTCTTAGAGCATTGCAAATTTACTTTCATGTGGTTGCATATCATGGATGAGTGGCTTTACTCTTAGAGATAAAATGTGAAATAGTATGTTCGAAAAAAGTTAGTATTTTAATAAGATTAGAGAGATTAGATGGTTTTCATAAAAAATGACATTAGGAGAGTAGATGCATTATATTTCTTATGTTAAGAAAGGTAAGGTAGACTTAAAAAATACTTAGTTAAGATGTATAAAAAATGACCTTAGTATACTTGAATTAAATGAGAATTTTACACAAAATAGGACACAATGGAGATGAAGGATTCATATAGCCGACCTCACTTAGTGGGATAAAGGCTTGTTGTTGTTATTGTTGTTGTTGATGTGGTTGCATATCATATTAGTTTATTATTAATTAGTTAATTAACTTAAGGTGATTTAGGTAAGATATAATTAATTTATTTAATTCATACCTTAACCTAATCAAAACATAAAATCAACTTAAATATTCTTCATTAAACCAAACTACTTCACACTTAGGGAAATAGGTTAGGACTAGCAAACCTCTCTCATATTTCCTAAATCAAATAAAATTCAAAGACAAAAATTCCTTTAAAGAATTTTGGTTCATTTTAAATAGCCTTATTTAGTATGATTGTCCTTAGGAATTAATTGGGGTGAATGAAATCATGTGTTTACATTCATTTATTTTATTCCAATCATGCTAAATATTGTTTGCCATATGAATTCATGCATTCATTTCTTTTAAAAATTAATTAAATAAAATATTTTCTTTTATGTCACATTGCATGTGTTGGCTAAAATTAAGAATATGATTGGTTATTATCACTATTAAACCAAAAACTATTTCCTATAAATCAATTATTACAGATGAAGTAAAGCTACTCACAAATATTTATAAGCTTGCATGTGATGATAGTATAAGATGTGTACTATGAAGTTGTCTTTCCCTACCTTAACATGAATTATAATTTGCAAGTGTATAGTTCATTTGAAAAGAATACAACACTTGCCAAAATCTATTCATATGCATCTCCATGTTAAGACTTAGGAAGGATTTCATATTACACATGTAAATTATACAAACAAATCAAACATAATTTCTTACATGATTCCTTATCCATTTGATTCTTTTTGTACATCCATATGTATTTGAAAAAAGTGGTATATTAGTTTGGACATCCCAGGATTGTGAGGCTTTAAGTAGTTCTAAGTAGGTCTTGTACCTTACGCCTCTAGTGTAGAAAATAATGACGCTGTACTCACTTAAAACTCTTATACATATGCATTTGTGATGTGGCCAATGAATGAGAATTAAAAATCAAAAAATAAAGCAAAACTTTTACATGCTTCTAAGTTCTAATTCAGTTACAAATATACCACATTGTCGTCGCATAAATCACACATGTGATAGCTCCACCTTTATTTTTCGGATTTATGGTACACTTGAGATATCTTTGTATTTTGCTCTCAAGCCAAAAAGAATCTGTTGTTTAATACCAACTTTTTGGCTATTTTTCAAAAAAAAATTGTGGTAAAAGCAGAACTAGTTAGTGAATATTATCGAAAGTTATTTAAATTTTAAAAATAATTATATATTATAACACTTTAAAAACTGTTTCTCCACATCAACTTTACAACCATCTTTTAAAATATTACAACTGTCCCAAACAGACCCTTAGTTTCAAACTAAATGCTTATTAGGGATAATTATAACTATATAAAAAAATAATGATAAAGATACTATAAAAGCAACTATTATTTGAAAAAAATATGATAAGTATATAAATTTTTTATTTTATAAAAATTAAATCACAACTTTTTGATTACTGTTTTAATTAATCAGGACAAAAAAAAAACGTGAACATCACATAGTCCTCAAGATTGAAGCGCACTGTCACCACCGTCTCAAACAAAGCTCAAATTTTTTTGTGGAGCACCAACTGAATTGTAATCCTTCATTTTAAACATGCCTAAAATTTCCTCTCTTTTTTAAATGCTAATACAACAAGTTGAAACTTCGAGGGCCATATAATGGGTCGTGACAAAAACCACATTTAAAATAAATTTTATGAATATTCACTGTAAAATGTGAGTAATTAATAAATAAATTATTTTTATATTGTTATATTAATTATCTTAACCTATAAATTCCATCTCTTTTAATTACAATATTAAAGAAATTAACAAAATTTCTACAATTGTCCATGAAAGATTGTCCTCCAGTCTTGTGATTCCTTTCATTTTTGTCACCATGCAAACAATATCCCAACCAAAAAAGAAAAAAAAAAAAGGTCATCCAGAAACACAAGCGTCAACAAAATCATATATTTACAATCCTTATTTTGCAGCACTGATTTTAGAGAGGGAACAATGCTTTTCTTTCTCTTGTCCTCAACATATTTATAAGAGTATATCAACAGCTTTTGTATCTTATGAAAGCTTTCGCAATTCTAACCTTAAGGCTACCATAGTCAGACTCTGTGTGCTAGACGCCTATAAATACATCATCCAGAATCCTGCACCCAAATCAAACCATAGGAACTCAGTAGCTAAAAGATCATAAATTCAGTCAGGTTAAGTTTCAGTTTGGTTTGCAAGTATGCACAAACCAATTGCTTTGGTTTAAGTTTGAAATTTCGATTAAAAAAAGACATTAAAATGAAATTACTTGTTTCATACATGATGTATTTTGACTTATATAATAGAAGAATAAATGTTGATCCAAAGTTTATAAACCAATTTTCTATTATTAATATATGTAAGTATAAATCAAACCCAATTGAACCAAACAAATAAAATTGATTTAACAGAATCAAACTGACTCATGAGTCTGAGTCAGTTCTGTTCCTCGTTCTAAACAAAAAACCAAACCGTATGGTTCGATTTCCTTTATTTGCAGGATTAGTTCCAAAATACTTGGAACCAAACTGAATCATACTAACCTCTACGGCTCTACCACACAGGGAGAAGAATGGAGGATAGTGAACATACCAAGGCGGATCACAAGAAAGGGGCACGTCCAAGGCTTTAAATCCACCGATGCATTGTGCAGCAGCTCTTTGTCCTACCTTCAGAACATCCTGAAAAATGGTCCAAATAAAGCTGCGTCAGAATTCTGATAGAAGTACTTTCAACTAGTAAATTTATGTACCTAAAATGAAATTTTTTTTTTAAACTTGTGAGAGAAATTTTTGCTATCATAACTGATGCTAATCTTGTAAATAACATCAGCTAATAACAGCTCAGTGCACATAAATAGTGCCAAAATGTCCCCAATCGTGAAAGAAACACTTGGCATGGAATAAATGGCATTACAATTAACATATGATCAGAAGGGACTCGGCAATTGGTAGCACATGGAATGCAGTGTAAAATATTTGATTTAAAATCGATGTAAATTCTGATACAAATTGAAATCATTAATTACAATATTTTCGATTGTTTTACATATATAAAAGAAATCTGAAAATTATATTTTTTTTGTTTAGTTGGATATATATATGAAAGAAAAATCTAATGCATTTGTATGTAAGTAATTATAAATTTTTTTTAAATTAATTGAATTATTAAATTAATAAATTAAATATATAATAAAATATAAATAAATTATAAATAAAAATTAACTACTTAATTAAAAAAGATTACAATATATTTATTTTAAAATTAAAAACTTCTTCATGATTTATATATCAGAGGCATTTTAGAATACAAATAAATGTAATCTTTTAACTCAATATATAATCTGGAGTTCAAAGTCAAACTTGATATCCTCCTTGTCTTCATTAATAAAAGAAGCAAGAGGACCAGAATCCAGATTTTTAGTACAATCTTCATGTAAGGGATAAATGGAAGATTCAAATCTCCTAGAAACACAAAGCATATTACAAAAATTCTTAACAAAATTACCACTCATAAATAAAACATCATTTTGGAAAGAAGACAAAATTCTGAACCAAAATTCTACACAACTTGCATGTTGATCAATTTTAATAATTACTCATAGATTCGCCACAATTCTTGGAAACGTGATATGAAAAAAAACTGAAATGCAAAAAATAATATCATGCGCTTGTTTTTTGTACATATCTCACTCGATCCTTATTCGAATTAGATGAAAAATATATCGTTGGAATGATATCGACCTTCTCCACAACTTTCATGTTGATCAATTTTGAAAATTACCAATGGATTCACTAGTTCACAAGAAGTTTAATCTGTTTGATGCCCCAGCTTTTTTTTTATTAACCAATTAGATGAATAAGGTATAGTTGAAAAAAAATGAACTTCTCCACAACTTTCATGTTGATCAACTTTGATAATTACATGGTTCGATTAATCATATATGAAAAAAAACTGAAATGAAAAAAATAATGATATGCGCTGATTTTTCGCACATATCTCACTCGATTCTTGTCCGATTTAAATGAAAAAAGGATCGTTGGAAAGGTAACAAACTTCTCCACAACTTTCATGTTGATCAATTTTTACCCACAGATTCGCTATAGTTTTCACAAACGTGATATAAAAAAAAAACTAAAATGCAAAGAATAATGATATGTGCTGGTTTTTCGCATATATCACACTCGATCCTTGTCTGATTTGGATGAAAAAGGTATTTTTGGAAAGTTAACGAACTTCTCCACAACTTTCATGTTGATCAATTTTGATAATTACCCATGAATTCACTACAGTTCTCGCAAGTTTCATATGAAGAAAAAAAACTGGAACACAAAAAAAAAATGCCTTGCACTGATTTATTGCACATATCACACTTGATCCTTATCAAACTTCGAAGGGAGCACCTCTTCCCAAACATAAGGATCAAGTTCCAACATAATCTTCTTTAACTTCAATATCATCCCAAACATAAGCTTGAGATGCATCTATCTCAGTTTTCATGAAGTGTGAGGACTCATCATCATCTAAGTGAATGCGTTGACTCCCAAATGAAGTCTGAGAGCTTCCCGACTTTGGCCATTCTCCAATGGCATGTCCCTCTCCACAGACATTTTCTAGCTCCATATAATTTGCAATTGGGATATTCAAGTAACCTGCATCTTTTCCAAATGCTTGTAGTATAACAAAATATTATTTTAGCTTTACACGAATAGTAGATAAATTTTCTTTAATGAGAATAAAAGAATACTTGAATATGTGATGTGTATTTTTCAGGACCCATTTATAATCATTTTCTTTTCATGATCCTAGGAAACACCTGACTTTTTCTTCAAATACTGAATGTCACTCCATATGGATCTTTGATGCCTAGTTTGATTCTTACATTTCTCTGTTGACACCTCAATGCCGAATATTAATTTCAACTTCTGAGCAACACCTATATAGCATTCTTAAAGCCTTGAGCACTTCTCAAATTTATATCCACATATTCATACATGATTTCCAATAAGCCTAATATCCATTCTGATTTCAAGTTCTACATAAAATTTTTTCTTTTCTTGCTGGTAGTAATATTCACAGTTAGTTAGAGTGGTTCCATTACAGTTGAAACTAGTAGTCATTATAATTAAAAAAAACTGATAGCAATGTGCTATAATCACAAAATCTATAATTAGCGATTTATCTATCACAATTTTTTTTTTTTGGGACTAAGAGTTTAAGGTCCTATTTTACGATTACCTCCAAAGCGACCATGTGGTGAAAGAAAAATTTCTTTTATAGTAGGATGATTGGTTTTAATAATGTAAAATAGAATGATCGGCTTTGGTCTTTTATTTGAAATTCATAATATCATATTTAAAAAGTACAAAACGATCATTTTTCTCTTGTATAACAAAAAGATATATTCATATAAAGTAATAAACTTTTTTTATTTAGATTTTGATACGATGACCTATAAGTCTATATGAACAAATGTTTATTATTTTTTAACATGATTAAAATTACGGTATTAATAATTTCATAAATGTTCGAAATCATTTGATTAACTGAATTTTTTTAAAAAATAATTGATAGCTTAATAAGATAATTTTAATTTAAAAGCGAAGGGACTTTCAAATAATTTGAAATGAAGTATATATATTTTTAAAATAAAATCTAATATATATTAAATTATTTATTATTTTTTATAAACATAACTAAAGTTAATCTTATAAGAGAACATATGTCATCAGGCCAGTCAAATTTTTTTTCAAATATTTGAGAAAAGAGTGAATAATTATGAAAATTAACTGAAATTTCATTCTATAAATATATTTTATGCTATAGATCAAATAAATAGTATGAAGGAAAAATACAAAATCAAGTAACAAGTAATGCGGATAATTAATGAAGGGTTCACAGAAACGAAGCTTTTCAGCCTCATGCACTTCGCCAGAACTCTTGGAAGTATAAGATAGTCATTGCTTGGTTTTGTTTCTTCTCGATCAATTCTCTAACCATTTCTTAGACACTTCTGCTATCGCACCTCTCACGATATAAGTGAACAATCGCCTTTTGACCATGATCAACACAACTAGTCTTCTTGAGAAGATAGTCATGATAAGTTGTTGTCTCTCCAGGTCCCATGTGACCGTTAGATTGGTTTTCACCTGAGAATCCTCATACCTCTGAGCAACATTAACACATTTGGTGAAATAACTGTCTCATCAGTTGTCTCACTTTCTTCTTGCTTATTCAATGTAATCTTATCATCCATATCATCGCTTATATTAATGTTTAAAATTGTATGAGAATATATATATATATATATATATATATATATATATATATATATATATATATATATATATATATATATATACATATATATATTGATCAAATTTTTTTGTCGAATATTGATTAATTATTTATACATCACATTCGTTTTAAAATAATATTAATAATTTTTTAAATAAATATACATAGGAGAAGATTTTCTTATGACTGTAACTACTAGCTTAGTTAAATTTAACATCATCAACATATAATTAATAGAAAATAGACAATTAAATAAAACAATTTGACCATTTTATCACTAACATTGATGAGTATGATTAGTAAAATATTACTCCAAAAAATTGTAATGGAAGGCAAGTGTTATTTTATATAAATAACCTAACTATATATAAATGCTAAAACAACAAAATACAAATATTAATGCAGAGTACATATACTAATTACATTTCAAATAAAATATTTTGGAACTAGATTCATCTTAAACTTTTCAACATTTGTAATGTTCGCACATATAATAGTTATAATTACCTGGCGGACGATTGTGCTTCCATTTCTGATGCTGCGTTGCTGTGACGCTGTAATAAATTGCATTTAAGGAGAATTATAGTTGCAGTTTAATTGGGTCAAAATGTTTCTAAGCCTCAGATTCTCTCCCTCCATTCGCTCTATTCTGGCCTTCATTGCTTCCATCTGTTCGAAATTTTTTTTAAAAGTCAGTACGAGCAAAGATTTTAAGAGATATTTAGACTTGCATATATATATATATAGTAAAGGTTTTCGATTAGCTTATTGATCCAACTAATATGAAACATTAATTATATTATTTTTTATTAATAAATTAATGCACATGATAAGCCGATGAAGATAAATGCATGGATACGGGCACGAGGACATGAACACGACACAATATCGACATGGAATATTTTTAAAAAATATAGACACAAAGCAGTGTTGAGCCATTATAATAATAATTAATACTAATATGTATAAATTAAATAGATAAAATATTAAAAATAATAATAAATTATTTAATTATAATATATATATATATATATATATATAATTTATTTTATTATACTTTAATAATTTTAATGAATAAAATTTATTATCCATTCTAAATTTATAAATTTTAATATTTTTATAATAAATGCATATTATTATTTTCTCTTTCTCTCTTAAATCTCATTCTCTATATTCCTAAAACTCTTTATAATAACTTAAAATACAACAAATTATATTTTCATAGCATATTAATTCAATTATTTAGGACATATGTGTTAGTTTTAATTTTTTAATATTTTTTTTAATCACACTTCTCTGTTCTTATTACGTAAGTCACCTGAACTTCGTCAGAATTACATATCCTATTTTTAGAAGTATCGGTGCATTGTAGGTACGTATCCACTGCCACAACTTCTATCAAGTGAAACTAATTTTTATACTCATTAATAACATTATTAAATGTATCGTTTTTCTTAACTGCAAAATAGGAGGATATTGATTCTCATCTTATACTTTGTGAGATGAAAACAATATAACATGGAATTGCTGCAAATAAATTAATAGCATTTTATCTGAGAAGACTACCTTTATGATTAACCTTTGATTCAAAATAAATTTGAGCGCTTGTTGAACCTCTTTCATTCTTTTTGGTGAATGTATTTTAATTATTGTTTTGACTTTATTGAGGTTTACCTTTTATGCCACAAGGAACTTGCTTAACCAGGCATATAAAGTGCACTTCGAATGATTAAGATGCATATTGTACTTCTTCAAAATGATAAAGTTTTTTTTTGTTTTTTTTTTAGATCTTGGACTCGCTGATCATGAGATTTATTTTTGACTAACAAGTCATCAACATAAGCTTCTATATTTCTCACTTTTATTTCTTGAATATGTGATCTATCCTATTTTGATAGGTCGCCCTCATAAAAAAATAGTCTTTAATTTTTTATTACAAAATTTTGAAAATATATATTTGACAATTATTAAACGTCTTGACGTTACGGTATTTATGCAAGTTAATTGATCGAACCGATTTTTTAGACTTTACAAGGTAAATGCTGCCAACCTTGCTCTTTCTTACCTCATTGCTCGGCTCTGTCATCAATATCGCATTATCCACAAAAGATTGCTCGGTCACGGAAAGAAGATGAAGCCCCGTTTACATATATAATAATAATAATAATAATAATAATAATAATAATGAGCACATTCAAATAACTTAATTATATTGATAGTGAAGTTCTCCTTCGTGATGCTAAGACCTATAGCATTGAAATATGTGAACTTTACCATCACATATTTCTCAAGACCGCACCGAACTGTCATCACCGTCTCAAACAAAGCCTATGTTTTTTAGTGGAGTAGCAACTGAATTGCAATTCTTCACTTTAAACATGCCTACAATTTCCTTTTTAAAAATAAAATACTGATACAACAAGTTGAAACTTCAAGGGCCATATAATGGGTCGTGACAAAAACCACCCTTAAAATAAATTTTATGAAATATTCATTGTAAAATGTGAGTAATTAATAAATATATTATTTTTATATTGTTATATTAATTATCTTAACCTATAAATGCCATCTCTTTTAATTATAATATTGAAGAAATTAACAAAATTTCTACAACTGTCCATGAAAGATTGTCCTCCAGTCTTGTGATTCCTTTCATTTTTGTCACCATGCAAACAATATCCCAACCAAAAAAAATAAAAAAAATTAGGGTATCTTGTTGACCTTGAATTATCTTCCAAAAAAGCCAAGCAACCATTCCCTTCCGTTTCTCTCAACGGCATGCGCCCGAGCAACCATTCATTCCCGATCCTCCCTCAAAAGAATGAAGCCCCTCTCTCATTCGTTCTCCCAAAAATCACAGGTAAAGCTGTTAGTCGGTCCTCATAAAAATTGCATTCTCTCATCTCGTTTCCGTCGACAACATCGGCTTGATCGGAAACCCCTTTCTCTCACTCTCCCTACCCCTTTAAATCGTTTCAAGACCCACGCCCAATAGAGTGGTAGTGAAAGACGGTTGTGGTCAATAAATAGATCGACATTACACTCATAAGCTCTAGAATAAGCAGCATTGGGTGTTGCCTATGCCAAAATCTTTGTCGAAATTTTGTCAAAATTTTTGGACTTAAATTAAAAAATTAATTGGATATTGAATTAAATATGAAACATGAAATCCTAAAACAAAACAAAAAAAAAAAAACAAAAAATTCTCAAAGACTGAATTTAAATGGGCACCATAAGTATTTTTATTATATACTATGTGAAAATGGGCTCATTCACTTAGTTCGTCATCAAATGAATGCTGCAATTTTGTTACTTCATATAATAAAACAAACAAAAATACCCAAGTAAAATGTAAGCAAACTATGAGATTAGTATTAGGCTCATAATGGATTTGCAATAAATTTAAACCTAAAATAAGACTGAAGTGGAATTAAAAAATGAACTCAAATTGAGTTTGATGTCTTTTATGTGAGCAAGAACGTGACTAGAATGTTGACCAATAAATATACATATGGCTCACACAATAAACACTAAAGTTATTACAATGTATTCGAAGCGAATTAAAAATGATTTGAACTGAACACAATCAAATTTAAAGAATTTATATGAAGCTTGATAACTTGCATGTAATATGAGTGGGCTTTGACATCTCACCAAATAACATGAACAAGCTTCTCATTGATTATTTAAGGTGTCAATTTCATGAGCAAGTAATAAGCATGAATAAATTAATTGAACACTTGGATAGCTATATTTGATGTGAAAGGAAATAAAGACCTCAATTGAACATAAAACAACAGATGATTAGTGCCAAATTTAAAAATTCATTTATAAATTGAGAATTAGGTTGCAAGAAATATGATAACTTACAAGTACAAGCTCAATTAAACAACTCGTGAACAATCATAAATGTGGCCTTTAAAAGGATTATTTGGATCTTGCATTTAAAGTCGGGTTTGAAGTCCAAGAGATTTGTTGAGTGTTATTTTCAAACTAAAATAAAAATCAGGTAAAATTCATAAAGAGGTTTTCATTATAAATAAATAGTCTATTAGCAAGAATGATCGAGACTTCTTACTGAATAATCGACTTGTATTCAAAAGAAGCTTGAATTCAAATAAGCTCGCTTAGAGGAAGTACAACATTGATAGCGAATATCAAATTTGAATGTTAAATTTGCAAAGATCTAACAGGTCTTTAATGAGCATAAAACCATTAAAATTTAGAAATTATGAATAAATAAAATGCAAGTAAAGATACAACATTTTAACAAATATAAACATGATTCTCGATACAATACATACATCTAATTTTCGTAGCAGAGAAGACGATGCTAAGTTAAATTCTCCATGAATTATAAAGCTTCTTTCAATCCAAAAATTAAGAAATTTCATTCTAATTATGATTTTTAAAATCAATAATTTCATTAATTAGATGAAATTGTCTAAGTCATAAATACATGCATGTGCTCGAACATGGAGATTTAAAGTGCAAATTTTAATGTCTGAAAAGGTTGCGTAGACTAAATTGAAATTAAATGAAAATACAAAATTAATCTCATAATTTAAATATAAAATTATCTGAATTATCAAACACCTGCATGGGCCCTGACACAATGCTAAATACTTAAATTTAGTGTAGGATGTATGTTACTTCCTTTGTCTTAAAAGGGTTTAAAAAACATAAAAATCCGGTAATAATATTATAAAAAATTCAACTTAATGAAACATCTGATAAGCTAATTTTATCAAATGATAGCAGATCTGATCATATATTATTAAATTAATAGAGTTGACAAGATCTGAAATAATAAATTAAAAGATCAAACAAACTTATATACCCCGATGATAGCTGTGTTGAATGAAGATTTTAACTGGAGGGGATACTTTCATCAAAATGTGATTGCAATTTTAAATCAAATTAATGTAAATTAAATATCAATTCAAATATAAAATCTAATATGTCATCAAGTGTTAAATGCTTAAATGAAATTCAATCTAAAAAGAACTTAAAGCTAAAATTCAACCTTTGTCTTATGATTATTTGAGTGAAACATTAAGAAAACTTTTATCACAAAATTCAATATCAAATCAAGTATTTTATTATATTCTCTCAATCAATATTACACTATATCCATATCCTGGCATAATTGATAGCTCACATGATGTTATGGCCAAAGTCCTCGGGTGGTTGCCAAATGATACCATATATTGATCAGAGCTTATCTACCCAATGGATTTATACCTTGAGATGTGAATCATAGGGTGCACGTGATAGGGCAAAAAACTCTTTATCAGCTAAGGTAGACTTAAGCTTATCTCCTTACAAATATTATACAGATTTCTTGGGCGTAACCCAAGGCGAGAAGGATCCTTCTGTCAGGTTGGATCGACTACTACCTGTTGACTTCCATATATGTGTCATAAGTCGAGTCAAGCCTATAAGTTGAATTATTTGAAGTGTGATGTGAGTAAATGAAATGCACCTGATGTCATAAAAAATGGTCAAAATAACCTTCGATCGATGAACGGACTTCGTCATCACATTTAGAACATCAAAATTGATCGGAATATAAATATTATACAATATAACGATCAACCGATCAAGTAATCGAGCTATTAATGTGTTAATGCGCGTATCATCGCGATAATGAACGACCTTCATTTATGAAATTGATCATGCTGTTAGCTTTGAAATATCAAAAACTATCAAATAAGACAGTCTATTTTCAATTCGGATGAGTCTGTGCAAATGTCAAATGATTGGAAATGACAGCATGCAAATCGAGGCTAAAATACATAGGACGTCACCAAAATCAGCCCAAATGACCTCCGATCGATGAACAGGCTTCACCATCATATTTAGAATGTCGAAAGTGGTCAGAATATAAATATTGCACAATTTGATGATCAACCGATCAAGCGATAGAGTCGTCAACACGCCTGCACACATATCGAGGTCAGGAGGTGCCGACATAAGCCAAACGACCTCTATTTCTGAAATTAATTGAGTCATTTGCTTCGAAACATCAAAATATATCAAGCAAGACTATTCATACTCAATTTGGATAAGTTTGCATGAAAATTGAGTGGTCAAAAGCGGCGATGCGTATTTTGAGTTGAAATTGACTCAATCTGATGTGACTTGAACCAAACGACCTCCGATTGTGAAATGATCTGTGCCATTACGTTCAGAACATCAAAATAACCTTAAATTGATATATATTGATTATCTAATCGTGTTGGCATAAAATTCACATTAAAGTCAATTGCTCAATTTAAAAATCTTAATCCAAACCTAAATCCCTAAAATCCACTCTAATAAACCTAATTCAACTTAATCCAAGAGCACAACTCTCAGAATCCTCCTTCACGCACGCGGCTCCCATCACTTGACCATGCATGCACGCCTCTCGTCATCCATCTCAGGAGGATGCTTGCTCAATCCACGGCAACCACTCCTCCCATCGCACCACACATATGATAACCATTCCCTCAAACAGGGAAAAACAAAAGGTTTCTTTTCCTTCCATTTTTTCTTCCTCTCTCATTTTTCCCATCTTCTCCCTTGTCCAAACCGCAAGGAAACCTTCCCTTTTTTCCTCTTCTCTCCAAAACGCGAGCAAAGGTAGGATTGCTTTCCTTCTTCCTTCTTCTTCTTCTCTTCTTCCTCTTCTCAATCTTTTTTTTCTCACCTTTCCAATCCAAATTTCTTCTCATTTCTCCTATCTTTCCTTGGCTAAAAATCATTCTCCCCTTCCCTCAATTTGACTTCGGCTCTCCCATTTTTCTCATTTTCTACCAAAATCAAAAATCCACTTTCAAATCCCCTCATTTCCACCAAAACCTAAAATCCACTTTCAAATTCCTCCATTTCATCAATTTAAAAAATCCCCCATTTCCCCAATCTGAATTTCCAATTCATTTTGCCGCAACCGGAGAAGAAGACCATCATTAGGCGGGTTCTTCTTCTGGTTTTTGGCATCGCTTCTTCCATTACTTTTCTAATTTCTCTTTGCCACAACTAGAGAGGAACACCTTCATTAGGCGGGTTCTTCTTTTGGTTTCAAGCATTGCCCATTTCCGTCCCTTTTCGACCTTTCCTCTTACCGCAACCAAAGAGGAACATCATCATTAGGCAGGTTCCTCTCTTGGTCTCTAGCATTTCCAACTCCGTCTCTTTGTCGATCATTGCAATGCACAGAAGAAATAAATAAGAATATGTGTGATGTGGATGTATATATGCTTGTATTTTTTTACAGGTTTGAAGACCTCATTTAGAGCGACAAGATGACAAATCATGCGGTGTCCGCTAGCTACTCATTAGGGCATATCGAGTAAGCTAATATTAGATGTCGCTCCCCCTAGCCAAAATGCTGCCAAAATTTTGTCAAATTTTTAGACTGATCGGAGGCCGACATATGACCTTCTGCTCCAAGTAATTGAGGGATGATGCTGAACCACTGGTGGAGGTGAAGTATGAATCCTCCTAGCATCCTTTCTGTCTGACCTAGAGAGAGGATGAAACTGGTTCACTGTAACCAGCGGGGTTATCAAAGTAGGTACCTCCTCTACTACTGACAGCGTAGTGACCTCCATCTCTCTGACAATCCTAGTATGATACTGCCAGATCATGCAGTTTTTAATTCTCCTTTGTGTTCTGGTAGGATGAGCAGAGTGAGAATTATACCCAACCTCAAAGGCTGGAGAGGCAATCTCTGGAATTAGAGGAGCCTTACCCTTAGAGGGTACCAAAGAGTGGGTGCTAGCCCTTACTAAGGCAGCATGGGAAACCATGGGGCGCACAGGCACTGTTACTGTCACTATAGAAGCTGGAGGGACTACCACTGCTTTTCTCTTTAATGAGAATATGTTAGAATCCGAAGGTAGGTCGATCTAGATGATGCTTACGCCACCACCGTAGTCTGGCGGCTTGTGGGGCGCCTTCACATGTGATCCTCACTCCCTCAAATCCCTTACCGAAATGGATAAGGTGGGTATGATCCATTCAAGGGAAATTGACCTGATCCAAGGCTAAGTCCATGCCATGAGGGAAAGTGAACACAAACTTCTACGAGCCTGCCATTTCAAATCAACTACAAAAAGTAAAAAAATGTTTTGTGATTGTAGCTGTGTCTAATGCTGAGAATCTGTGATATAGGGAACAAGCTTGGATCTGATTTCTATTTTTGTTGATTTATGAATTTGAATTTAGAATTTGAACCCACATCCAACATCTTGGAAGTGTTAAGTGGGGTTCAAATGGATTTGAGAAGATTTAGAAATTTGATTGAAAAGAGGAATTTTGAATATGTATCCAAATTCAACAAATTTGAGTATGTTGAAAAATAGATTCAAATATTTTTAGAAGGATGCTTCCATAGGATCATGTTTGTTTGAATTTAGATTTTGATTTGAGGACCCTTTCCTTTAACAAATTTAGGTATGTTATAGTAAGGGTCAATCAGTTTTGTTTTTGATTTAGAATTTTACTTACTTAGCAAATCTGGGTATGCTAAGTGAAGTGTTTGAAAATAATTGTTTCTTTTTGTGAATTGTTGTTTGATTTTGAAAATTGGAATTCCCACATAGCAAATTTAGGTATGATAAGTGAAGAACCCAAGTGTGTTTTGTTTGATTTTTTGAAAATAAGATTCTTAACAAATTTGAGTATGTTAAGGAGATCCTAAGTGTTTCATTTATTTTTGGATATTTTGATTTTTGCAAAAGTAGGATCCTTAGCAAATTTGGGTATGCTAAGGAAATCCTAATGTGTTTCCTTTTGGTTTTGATTTGTTTTTGATTGAGAAGTGGAGACTTTAGCTTAGCAAATATGGTATTTTATAGATGAAGTTCCACTTAAGTTTTGTGAAATGGAAATTTCACTTAGAAAATTTGAGTATGCTAAATAAAATTCTAAAAGATGTGTCCAAAATTTTTGTGTTTTGGTTTTGTTTTGAAAATGAAAACTTCTCTTTAGCAAATTTGGTATGCTAAAGAATGAAGTTCCAAAAGTGCTTGAAAATTTTTTAGATTTTGAATTTGGAGACTTCACTTAGCAAATTTGAGTATGCTAAATGAAGTTCAAATGTGTTTGAAAATTTTTGGTTTTGAATTTGGAGACTTCACTTAGCAAATTTGAGTATGCTAAATGAAGTTCCAAATGTGTTTGAAAATTTTTTGGTTTTAAATTTGGAGACTTCACTTAGCAAATTTGAGTATGCAAAATAAAGTTCCAAATGTGTTTGAAAATTTTTAATTTTGAATTTGGAGACTTCACTTAGCAAATTTGAGTATGCTAAATGAAGTTCCAAATGTGTTTGAAAATTTTGATTTTGAATTTGGAGACTTCACTTAGCAAATTTGAGTATGCTAAATGAAGTTTCAAATGTGTTTGAAAAATTTTGATTTTGAATTTGGAGACTTCACTTAGTAAATTTGAGTATGCTAAATGAAGTTCCAAATGTGTTTGAAGATTTTTTATTTTGAATATGGAACTTCACTTTGCAAATTTGAGTATGCTAAATGAAATCTAGATGTGTTTGAATTTTTTTTTTTTTTAGTTTTGAATTTGGAGTCTTCACTTAGCAAATTTGAGTATGCTAAATGAAGTTCCAAATGTGTTTGAAAATTTTTGGTTTTGCATTTGAAGACTTAACTTAGAAAATTTGATTATGCTAAATGAAGTTCTAAATGTGTTTGAAAATTTCTAATTTTGAATTTGAAGACTTCGCTTAGCAATTTTGATTATGCTAAATGAAGTTCCAAATATGTCTAAAAAATTTTTGGTTTTGAATTTGGAGACTTCACTTAGCAAATTTGAGTATGCTAAATGAAGTTCCAAATTTGTTATGAATTTTGAAAATATGATTGTGAAGTTTTGATTTTTAGAAAAGAAGATTTCCATTCAACAAATTTGGGTTTGTAGAAATGGAAGTCAATCTTATTTTTGGAAAATGTAAAAATTTTATTTGGTGCATGATTATTGCTTTTTGAAAGAGGAAATTCAAATTTAATCATATATGGGATATGTTTAAGTGGGATTTCCAAATGATATTATTTTTATTTGGGAATGAAATCTTCATTCAATAAATTTGTATATATTGAATGGAGATGTTCATATGTGCTTTTAAAAAATTTAGTCTTTTTGAAAATGAAACTCCCATTCAATAGGTATGGGTACATTTAATGACAAGATTCATGTGTGCTTTTTGAAGGTTTTATTTTTGATTTTGATTTTGACCTTTGGAAAGAGGATTGCTCATTTTGTTTAAAATGAAATCTTCATCAAAATGTATTGAAGGAAGATGTTCATTTGTGCTTTTGGAAAAGATTGTTAGTTTAATTTTTGGAGATTCCTACATGTAACAATTATGAGAATTGTTAGATGAGGGTGATTTAAGAAAATTTTGTGAAAAATATTTTATTATGTGCATTTTTTTTTTTTGAAAAGCAAGATTCTTATGAAAATTTTATTTTATCATTATTATTTTAGAATGAACCTTTCCTTATCATAAAAATGATAAGGAGGAAGTCTTTAAATATTTTCTTTTATTTAGATCTTTTATTTTACTCATTGGAGAATTCAGAGGTTTTAAGACCAACAGGGTGAGGTCCTAAAACCTAAGGATGTTCTAACTCAACTTAAGAATGAAATAAGCTAAATACCAACAAAGAAAGTGATTCATACCAAGTTATGAACCCACCATCGATCTGAAGACAACGATCATTTACCAAAGATGGAGAGAGAACCTAGTACCAAAATTTGTGGTGAAATTTTTTTTTTTTTTCAATTTTCTTTTTGAGAGAGTAAGATATATACTTCCATCTTCACTCTATGCGGGATAAAATGAGGATGAAAATATACATCTATTTCTCTTTTCATGTATTTTGACACCACATAGATCCGTAGATGTTCTAATTAATAGTGATTGAGTATGACATTGAGGAGAGATGTACTATCTCCAAAGATAGAAGTCACTACCATACAATCCCCAATAGAGTCCCCAAAAAAATTTATGGTGAAATTTTTTTTTCAATTTTCTTTTTGAGAGAATAAGATATATACTTCCATCTTCACTCTATGCGGGATAAAATGAGGATGAAAATATACATCTATTTCTCTTTTCATGCATTTTGACACCACGTAGATCCGTAGATGTTCTAATTAAGAGTGATTGAGTACGACATTGAGGAGTGGTGTACTATCTCGAAAGATAGAAGTCACTACCATACAATGGACCTAATTACCTCAACAAGGACTCCTATGGACAATGGGTCTGCATGTGTACCAGAGATTCTTTCCCTACTTTACATAAAAAAAGTAAAGTAGGGTTTATTTTAAATCGGGTTCATTAAGTTCCCTACAGGGCAAGCCCCCATAGTTAATTACATCCTAAGGAATGAGATCCCTTAGGAATACTCTTGATTAAGGTAAATGATCGTTGTCTCCAAAGATTTCAATAGGTTGGACAATCAATTAATTAGCTTATTTTGGAAGATCAAATGGGATTGATCAAGGACAGAGAGTTATTATCGAAGCCAAAGGAAGATGTAGGAGATGCCCATGATTCTAGGAAACCTAACGAGCATCTCTAACTATCCTATGGTTAGGCTTTATATTTTTGAAATTGATTTAATTTGTTTTAGTTGAATATTTTATTAGAAATTTAGGGCTTATAATTCCATAACATAAGATTAAGGAAATGCCTAAGAGGTGAGGATTTAAGCTTATGGCCCACAAAGAGAAAAAAAGCAACCTCTAAGGAGCTTTTGAGGGCAAAGCACATCCTAAGTCTAAGGAAAAAAATAGGTATTTGGTTTGCCTCCACAATAGAGGACAAACCACCCGACTGCTTGGACTTACAATCACCTGGGGGTGGCTGCCAACTAACTCCTTCTATGGTTTTAAATTCATGTAGGCAAGCATATGCTTTATGCAAGATAGAGTTATTTTATTTAGAAAGAGACTAAGTCCTTAAACTCACTCCTAAAGAGACTAGATCATGTAAGGTATACTTCAAATAACCTAAATCTAATATCATCTTTCATTTTATTTTCATTTTGGATAATTATTTTGACTCAAAGTAAGATTTATATGCCTAATGCATGAAATGAGATTATTGGCCAAAATCATGAAGGAGGAGATGTGTTTCCACCATGCCTCTCAAAGGTCAAGTCAAGTTTCTCTGGCAAAGGTGGAAGCCCTTCAATCAAGAGGGAAAATAATATGCATTTGTGTATGATGTTATAAAAGGACTACTCATCCAACTAAGGGGTTGCTAATTCTTTTATCTTGATTTTTTTAGCCTAAGCTTTAGGTGAGGTTATGAGTTCTTTATTTTTAGTTTTGAATTATTAGATTTGGTAGAATATTTATTTTTCTCTAAGAGCCTAATCCACATCCAGGCCATACATAAAGTAAGGAAGAAACTAGGAAAAGGATGCCACTTAATGCACAAGTTAAATAAATCATCAATCAATTCATAAAGATAATTACAAAAGAATAAATGTTGGGTACCACCGCACAAACCTAAAATAAATTGGGTAGGAGCTTATACAACCCAGATTACAAATGAATTAAATGTAATTAAGGAACTCATTGTTATGGGGTCTTCAAACTTCATTTCTTCATTCTTCTTTCTTCTTCTTTTATTCTTTCTTCCTTGGCTCCTTCATTTGGATGGTTGGAAGGTGGATGCTCGAAAGGCTCCAAATGATGCATAAGATGATATCTTATGACCAATGCTCATCCTAATCCCCATAATAATCATTCCAAAATCTTAATTATAAAAATTACATTAAAAGGAAAAGTAAATCTAGTTAACACCTGTAAAATAAAGGTTAGCTAAACAAACCACAAAATTCCAAGCATGTTGGACTTGTCACCCATATATAGGTGACTAAGTCCACCTGGCTTATTGGATTATGCATATATAAGCATTTATATATTTATAAAAGATAAGATAATGGTTAGATCTATTCTACCATTCATTCTGCACATACATCCTAACATTAAAACATATATATATTTTGTAAAGCTAGAATGTGTAAAGAGGTAAAGAGAATGGTAGAAGAGTGTTCAACTTAGAGGAGGGTTTCATTAAATTGATTTAGTTATTTTGGGTTAATTTTATTTTATGTTTTGATTAGATTATAGTGAATCTTATAATTAATTACTAAGTTATAAAGAGGGGGAAAGAGTAGAGAACTTCTCTTTCCTTCCTTAACCTAAGTAACTTCTAAAGTGGATTCATGTATTAGTTTTGTTTAGTGAATATTTTAATTAAGTATTTTAATTAATCCTAAGTTTAGATGAACTCTAAACAAACCTATTCAAAAGAATGTCATTTTAAGATTAAGTAAAATGAACTAAATTCACAAAATATACATCACTTCATTTCTTTCCCAACATGTATAACATGCATATGAATGAGTCCTAAACATATCTATACATACAAATGGGAATTTTTAGCACACTTCATGATGCATGCTAAGTAGTTCATTTGAGAAAATTTGGATGTTTATGATGCATGATTTTCATTAAGTAGCAAAGAGATTTCTTATCTAACTTTCACATGCACATATGAATGTATGATAGGCATAAGTGAGTATAATGCCATTCTTAACCAGAGGTGTAAGATACAAGACCTACTTAGGGCTATTTAAAGCCTCACAAACTTGGGATTGTCCAGACTAATATGCCACTTTCCTTAAATACAAGCATATGTACAAAAGAAATGAATGAAAAAGAAAGAATGTAAGGTTGATTTATTTTGTTTATGCAATTTATATGTGCAAGCATAGGTATCCTTCTTAAGTGATGGTATAGGAATGAATAGGATATGGAATTAGGAAAGTGTTAGGTTCTTTTCAAATGAACCATACATCTTGCCAAATCCTATTCAAAATTATACTAAGAGAGAAGAGAAGGAAAACCTACACTAAGAACATCTTATATTTTATTCACATGCAAACTTATAAATAAGATACAAGTAAAATACTTTCAGTTTTGATAATTGATTCATATGTTTTAAAAAATAATTTGAATTTAATAGTGTTAATAATCACTCATATTCTTACTTTAGCCAACACATGCAATTTGACATAAATGAAACATTTTCATTTTAAATTTGATTTTTAAAAAGCATGGATGCATGAAATCATATGACATACATATTTAGCATGTTGGAAAAGAACTAAAGCAATGAAAGCATATAGATACATTCAACTTTAATTAAATCCTAAAGACAATCTTATGAAATAAGTAAGCTTAAAGTAAATCAAAGTTTTTTTAATATGATTGTTTGTTTGATTTAGATTTTGAAAATGTGAGTTGAGTTTACTATTCTAACCCATTCCCACATGTGTTTGATATTTTTTCAATTTTTAGATGATTAGATTCATTTTATATTTTGATTAGGTATAAGTATGTTAATTACCTTATTTACTCTACCTTAGCATAGTTAATCAAATAATTATGAGCCAATGAGATGACATAAAACCTCACAAGGAATTTAAATTTTCAATGCATCTAGGAAGAAAGTGGCCTAATGCAATTTGGCTCATGATTAATGATTAATTAAGCTAAGGGGTTTAAGTTAAGTAATTTCAAAACACCCCTCACACATAAGAGTTGAGTTTTGATTTCCTTAATTGAACTTAGGCACTTGAACACCTAAGTATGCACCTAAAGTAGATTAATTAAGTTTTGAAAAGTTTTAAAATTTTAAGAAATTAATTAAGAGGGTAATTAGTGAATTAGTCCTTAATTAAGAAAGGATTAAGAAAGAAAAGGGGGGTTTAGGGAATAGCTTAGGAGAAATGCCCCAAAATTATTTCCTAAACCTTCTGTTCACTAAAACATACCATAATCAATTTCAACAAAGGATTAAACCACTAATCAAACCCTTAATTAACCTTGATTACAAAAAGGGGGTAATTTGGAAATGAATCAGCAATTTTCTCAATTAAGCCAACAATAAATTCCAAGAAAATTAGGGGAGGCAGAAGTCATCCCCAAAATACACTCAAGAAGTTTGAGATTAATCAGTGGATTAATTAGCAAATTAAGATTTTTAACAAAACCCAAAATCAGATAAAGACACTATTCAAAATCCATTAAAATCAATTTTAGAATATTCTAGGTCGAATTATCTTTTAGTGGCAATTTTCTCATATTTTTTTGATTTTTTGAGATATATGAATTTTAAAAGTTAAGTTAATTTAGGAATTATTTAAACCTTAATTAATTCCCTAATCCCTACGACGTGACACGCAAGTGCTGACGCGGCTGCACTTTACATGCATCATCCACTGGTTGGCATTTTAAAATGTCACATCAGGCATGGCCGCTTACTTTCTCAGAGGATCGGATCGCTTAGAAAAGTCGCAGATCAGAGGGGATAAAATGAATTATAAAACATGATTTAATCTTGGCTATCCGTCCAAAACGTGCGGATGGACAGCCAGAGATCCATCCCTACCAATACCTGTGATCCATGGAGACCGTCCATGTCTAGGCCTTGATCCAAGCTCGATTGAACTCGGGTTGGGATGAAATTTTTCACACACCATCTAACCCTAATGGAAAGCATCGACGTTGAAATCTCATGCCATTAACTTTACAAAGCTCCACACCACATTGAGTTTAGTGATAAAAAATATCATACCTGGAGAGGTATTGTTTGATTCCCTTGGAGGAGCCAAGCAGGCTTAAAAAAGTTCGCTCTTGAGATTGAGTGGATAGCTTTATGGACCAACTCCTCCACCTAGTGAGCTCAGTTTTGATTGAAGTGGATCTCCACTTGCTTCAAAAAATTGAAGTGAGCTTGGGTGCACTCGATTTAGTCCCCTGAGGGAGTGTGCAAAGGGAATTGACTTGGTTTATTGTATGGAGAAAGTTGCCAAATCCTTAGAGCTCCCCTATTTTTTCTTAAGGGAAACTGAGAAATGGCAACTTTAATCTCCTTCTAGAGAGCTTAGGATCACTTGCAAATGGTTCATCTGACTTCATTTAGGTCAAATTGGTTAATTTGACCAATTTGAGCTAGGTCATGGGTAGGTTTAGATTTGGTTAGTCATATGAAGTGGATTGGTATCTTTGTTTTCAATCAATTTTGGTTGAGTTTGAATTTGGTTCAACATGACCCTTTAGGTCAAGTTGGGTTCAAGGTCAATTTAGGTTAGTTGGCCAATTGAGGCTTTGGTCAAGTTCAACAAGTGATTTCAAATGAACTTGACCCATTGGTTTCAATCAATTTGGCTTAGATCAAGTTTTGACATATTTTAACTTTTAGGTCAAGTTGGGTCAACTTGGGTCAAGTGGCCAATTTAGGTTAGCTCAAATGTTGACTTGGTCAAGTTCAAACATAGGTCATGAATGAACTTAGACCAAGGGTTTCAATCAAATTGGTCTATAATGGATTTTGGCTATGTTGGGTTTCATTTTGGCTAAGTGTTGATGTGGCCAACCCTTTGGTTTGACTTGGTTTGATCCAATTTGATTGATTGATCATCTCATGATGATTGTTGATCATGATGAGAGGCATAGGTGAGTTTGATTGATTTCAATTAGAATTTTGGCTCATAAGGGTACTTTAGGTCACTTTGGGTCAAGTGAGCCTAAGTGGATCAAATGGCTTGGTCAAAGCTTGATTTGAGTTTGATTGAACTTGTATATGGACTCATGATTGAAATATAAATCCATTTGCAAGTGATTTGAAGTCAAAGTATGTTTTGATTCATTTGAAAATTTCAAGTTCAAAGGGTGAACATGAAATGGATTTTGGCTTGACTTTTGAATTGAGTTTCAGTTTAGTGATTGAAGTCTGTATTTATATTTGGATTCGTGATTGAAGAATTGATTGAATCAAGAAGAAAAATTAAGAGTTTGGCTTGATTTGAAGTTAATTTGGCTAAGTTCACGATATTGACTTGAAAGGCTTAGGTTTGACTTTCAATGGATTTGAGTTTGATTTTTTTGGAATTAGTTTTGATTGTTTGAATTTATAATTCATCCATATATGTGAATATAAATGAGAATATAAATGAATTATGAGAAAATTTAATGAATTTGGAATGATTTGATCATGATCTAGGCTAAGTCCTTAAGAGAAGATTAAGGAACATAGAAAAGACTTGGAATTTGGCTTGAATTTTGAATTTGATTGATTTGAATTTATATTTCATTTATATATGTGAATAAAATGAGAATATAAATGAGTCATGAGAAAATTTCATGAATTTGATTTTGATCATGATCTAGGCTAAATCCTTAAGAAGGAAATTTTGGGGTTTGAAATTTCATTCATTTTCAATCATGGATTTCATTCATGTGGCATTGATTTTGGAGAAAATTTAAGATTGATTTGGAGTTTGACTTGAAGGAAGGAAGGATTGGTTCAAGCAAGGGTGTAAATTTTCCTAACACCCAAGGCATGACCTTCATGGATAACTCTTCTAAGTCTCTGGCTAGTTGAGTGCCCACCTAATCACTAGATATTCTTAAGACTAAGGAACTCTTAAAGTCTAAGAGGAGTCTTATGTTTAAGATGGAGGGGTTGAGAACTGATTCTAAAAATGAGGTCAACATGGGCCCCTTCAGAGAGATCAACATAGTCAGGAAGGTATTGTAGTTGAAGAGGACGATGTCATCCATTCAACTCAACACTTCCTCCACCACCTTAGGCAGAGGGATAATCATATTGATCAAATGGGAAAGAAGATCAAAGAGTTGTAATGGACATTGTAGAATTTATTTCAGTTTCTGTAGTGGTGAGAGCAAAGTTGACACACACTTTAGATCATCCTAGCTGCATTCTAGTACCCTAAGGGCTTTGTGCCTCCATCCTTCAAATTTTTTTATGGCAGTGGGAACCCCCGACAACACATAACACATTTGAGCTGATGTTGCAGTCAAAATGATGCACTCTTATTTTCAATTTGTCAATGTTGATAGGCATTTAATTGGTATGTTAAACTACCCAATGTATCAAAAGACATTTGTTGAGTTGAGTAGCTCTTTATTAAGAGATTTGGAGCTTAGAAAAGATAACGTAGATCTCATTGTAGCTCAACAACAGAGTTTTATTGATTACATTCTTAAATGGCACAATTTAAGTATGAAATGTGAATCACAGCTCTCTGAACAGCATGCCAATAAAATTTTACTCAAGAATATTCATGACCCGATCGTCTTCATGCTTAAAGGGTTCACTATTAAGACATTTGAAAAATTAATTAACAAGGCGGCTAGTCTACAAAGAGAGGCCAAATAATTATCTTTCCAAGATTAGTCAACCAAGCCCAAACTGTAGAAGGCATTTGAGAAAAAGCCAATGGCATTCACAACAGTTGATAAGGGGAAGCACCTGGGTTCTGGGATAGACCTAAAATTTCATCTACCACCTCCTTTGCCACTACCTTGGCCATCATATCGACCACCTCAATTGCCACAATGTCCTCCACCACCATTTGTTCAGTAGTATCCCCAACCACAACATCAGTAGAAGTATTCTTATCCACCATCGGGTAACTATCACTTACCTTCTTTTGCCAATAAATTGAATAAACCTTATTCATTCAAAAGGGATGCAGTCAGGAAGATCTTTAAGAACCTCTTAAAGAAGCTGATTTTAGTTATTAGAGTCTAGAGTTGGACAAGAATCATGATCCAAAATTTTGCTCCTACCACCGCATGCAATGGCATGTCTTGGAAAGTTGCTTGATTGAACATACAAGTGGTGTTATTGGCATCCCTAAGAATACCTACTAGAATAACCTCTAGTTCATAGGTAATCGGGGATACATGTGATCTTCAAGACAGAGGAAGGTTGGGATATCTCCTTATGCTAACCTCCAAGAAAGTAATTTTAATATCAAAAGTTATTTTGTGAAGTAAAATCCAACTGAGGAAGGAAGTTAAAGGACAACTGAGGGAGGTAAAACAGGCTTTCACTTGCTTGATAACACATTAGTGAACCAATCACGGATTCCACGGAGTAGTTCCTTCATAGTTCTTAGCAAAGATCAGATAGAGGGTGCCAAATCTTGCTGCTCACTGATTTCTACTTTATACCTTCATCCAAATTTGAGAAATCAATGAAGAAGAAGACTAATTCTGCTTACATTCTCTCTACTTTTGATGATCTTGAAACCACCACATGCTAGGACATGTCTTTGAAGAATAAGAAACCAATGACTTAGTTAGCCTATTAGTTGAGTTTAAGGATTTCTTTGCATGAAGTTATGAAGAAATGTACATTTATCTCTTAACATAGCGGTTCACAAACTAGTAATAGAACTTAACGCTAACCCTATCAAGCAGGCTCTTAGACGCATGCGATTAGAAATTAAACAATAGGTTACTTCTGAAATCAAGAAACTGATCGATGCCAACTTTATTAGGGAAGAAAAATACCTTACCTAGTTAGCCAGTATCATTCCAATTAAGAAAAGAATGGGCAAATTCGCATATATGTTGATTTTAGGGATCTGAACAAGGCATGTCCTAAAGATGAATTTATACTTCCTATACCAGAATTGATGGTGTACATTATCTCATCTCACGCAGTATTCTCCTTTATGGATGGGTCATCTGCTACAACCAAATCAAGATGGCCCCAGAATGAAAGAAACAGCTCAAGCCTCATCAAATCTATTATTATAAGGTCATGCCTTTCATCCTTAAAAATGCTAGTGCTACATACCAGCGGGCCATGACTCAGATCTTCAATGAACTCATTCATCATCAAGTTAAATACTATGTTGATGATCTAATAGTCAAAAGTAAAGAAAAAGAAGACCATCTCTTCAACTTGAGAGTAGTTTTCAAATGATTAAGATAATTTCATCTCAAAATGAATACCCTGAAGTGTGCATTTGGAGTACCTTCAAGGAAATTTCTTGGATTTGTTGTCCGACATCGAGGAATAGAGATCGACCTAGAGGAGATCAAGACAATCTTAGAAATGCCACCCCCTAAAAGTCTAACTCAACTCAGATCATTCCAAGGGCGGTATCTAAGATATATCCAACTGAAAATGCATTCTCAGCATTTGTCAAAAAGGATGCCAACTTCAAGTGGGATGATAAGTGACATGCTTTTGAAGATATCAAGCACTACTGAAGATGTTATCCCGTGAGCCATTGATCCTCTACACCGCTACATTAGATGACTCCCTTGGTGCTTTGTTGGTCCAAGCCAATGACGAAGGGAAAGAAAATATTGTCTACTACCTCAGACGTCATCTAATTCTGCAAAACTACCCACCATTGAGAGAAGCTCTTTAATCTTTGTATCCTAAAATCTACATTACATGCTTTCCCATAAGGTGAATCGATCTAAAAAATCTATGTATCTCATGACATGACAACATTATCGATAGTTGGCGGATGGTCCATGATTTTATCCCGCTTGACAACATTCATACCCTCCTTGTGAAAGGATAGACACTAGATTTCTTAGTAGCACACTCACTTGTGATTCTAAGATGACCTCCCCGATGAATAAATTATAAACTTAAGGGATACTAACATTCACAATTGGGAGATGTATTTTGATGGTGAAGCTTCCTCTCAAAAAGAAGAAGAACCATGATCTACTCTACGAAAAAGGCAAGGGTGGGAATAGTCCTCCTAACTCCAGACCGCAAAGTGATGAGATTCTCATATCATCTATCCAATCCATGCAGTAACAACAAAGTCGAATATGAGGCTCTGATTTCCAGTCTAGAGTTAGTCATTACATTGTGCGTCTAGAGCATCAACATCTTTGGAGATTCTCAGCTCGTCATCAACCAAATTGCTGGGTCCTATAAAGTTCTAAAGCCTAAACTCCATCATTACCATAAGTACACCATGGAGTTATTGGCTCTGATCAGGTCGCTACAAGATTAGGAGAATATTAAATGTATTGGCCAAGCTCGCCAAGGAGTTGGCATGCCTAGAATATGAGTCCATTTTAATAAGGGTCTAAAATAGATAAATCTTATCCCTTATTGATGCTAAACTCATCGAGAGAATCTCCCTTGAAGGGGAGGTTGTCATTGCCAAAGAGGATGATGAGTCAGATTGAAGGCAGCTATTCATGGATTACCTAAACACAGGTAAACTACCTCAAGACAACTCATTAGCCCATCTGGTAAAATAGAGAGCTCCCTACTATACTCTTGTGGATGACACCTTGTACTAGTGGTCTTTCGATCATATGTGGTTACATTGTTTAGCCAAAAATGATGCCTGTAATATTGTCACCAAGATAAATTTAGGCTTATGCGGAGCTCACTAGTCCAGTCTAAACATGAAAGCCAAGATCAAAAGATTAGGATACTCGCCACATGATTATAGACTGGATGTTTAGGAGATGCCACCAATGCTGAGTGCTATGTGATTCGATCAACCACCCAACAACATCTTACTTTGTGGTTGAGTGTTGGGCACGACATAGTGGTTCATTAACCCTCCTTCTTCCAAGGGTCACCTTCATTCTAGCAGACTACTTTTTTCAAGTGGGCAGGCAATCCCACTCGAGAGGTCACACCTCAAAGATGCTCTAGTTTTTTAGGAATCATATCGTATATAGGTTCGGGATGCCTCGATAAATTATATCTGATAATGGTACTGCATTTAAGAGCACCAAAATTAACAGCTTTGCTCAGAGATACAACACAGATTAAAGATATTCCACCATCTACTACCCAAGGATATGAAGTTCAACAAAACTCTCATTCAAATATCAAAAAAGACACTGATGACAACAAGCAAAATGGCATGAACAAATTGAAAAGCCTTGTCT
The DNA here is from genome assembly GCA_021442155.1 of Cymbidium sinense. Classification (NCBI taxonomy): domain Eukaryota; kingdom Viridiplantae; phylum Streptophyta; class Magnoliopsida; order Asparagales; family Orchidaceae; genus Cymbidium; species Cymbidium sinense. The sequence goes on from JAKCPB010000141.1 coordinate 57,332, forward strand.
CACGCACTATGGAACTCCAACTCAATCACTATTTTCCTTAGTGTGTGGGTTTGAAGCTATTCCGCCATTAACCCAATTCCCATCACAAGGATAGTAGCAAGATTACTGAGTAGAATGCCATCGTGTTAGAAGAGCTCGGTTTGACGAGAGCGCTGCATGCCGAACCTTGAGTTCAAAAGCTAAAATGATTCAAGCTCATAACAAGTAGGTCCATCCTATAGCTTTTCAAGTAATAGAGCTTGTTTTAGTTCTAAGGAGACCAACTGTTGCCCGTCGAAAGATGGGAGGGTTCAACTTGTTGTGCCACCGACAAGTTATCCCGACAGTTGCTTTGAAAGATATAAGTCTATTACGCATTCTTTCCAACACGACCATTGCAAATCAATGGGCAGCCCTAGGTCAGGTTCGATTTATTGAGCAAGCAACCGATCACCCCAATGGTTCCTTATTTAGGATTATGTGAGTTCTCGCGCTTTCTTCCTAAATTGACCATTACAAACCAAATAACACCCCTTTGGTTGGTTAGTTCTACCGTACGGCCGGTAGACTATCCCTTTGGATTGGTAAATCTAAGACATGACTAGGCTTATATTAGCCCCTTCTTAGTGGATCCATCACAAATCGAGGGGATCCATCAAATTAAAATAAATGCAATTCAATCAAATGACGTTATCTTGACTACTCAAGTTGATGTAAGTCTCGAGGCATTCATTCAAGAACCCTAGTTGGTCTAATTTGTTACATCCAAAATCAACCCTAGCTTGTCCCTTATTTTCAAAGATGTATATCACGCTTTCTCCCTAGCATCCATTGTACATAAACCCCTTAGGTTGATAGTTCTACCATAGACCGATGGACTACCCTTTGGATTGGTAAATGAGATAGGGATTGACAAAGCCCCTTCTCGCGTCCATTGCAAACCAATGGGCTTCATCTTAAAATCAAAACTTAAATAAACAATCAATTTCCTACATCAATCATCCCACTTCCCTAATGGAGTCAATAAAAAATTCAACTTGCATTCCCAACAAGTGCACCTCAAAAGAAATCTCTTCAAATCCTTATCTAGTGGATAACCCAACTACTTAGTGGAAGGTTCATGCCTATCCTAGGTTATACAATCCTATCTAAATCCCAAATCATATGCATCCAAATCCAAACCACTTATCTAGTGGATAACTCAACTTGCTTTCAAGTGGAAGGTTCATACTTGATGGTGGATCCCTTCTTCCTCTTATGCTCTTGACATGTGTGGAGTTACATTGCACTAAGATCTTGATTCCTTCTACACCTCGGGTTTAGGGGTAGATCATTTCTGTTAGTGATTGTGATCCTTCGAGCGTGCCTTGTCAGCCACACCACACCTATTGAGAGCCCTTTGTTGACCTCATTTTTGGAGTGAGCTCTCAACTTCCTTATCATAAATCTAGGACTCTTATAGACACTAAGAGTAGTATTAAGACACTTCCAGTGATTAGGTGAACACTTAACCTAATCCTAGAGGCATAGAAGAGTTAGCCATAGGAATAAGTTGTGCCTTAGGGATTTAGGATAACTTGCCTACCCTATAGCCCAAACCCAATTCTTGCTTCCTTCTTTTAAACCAAAGCCTCAAATTCAAGTTTAAATTCTAAAATCAAATCCAATTATCCAATGATTGAAATCCACAACCAAATTCAAACTCCAAATACCTTCCTAAGCCCTTGATTTTATCTTATGGACTTAGCGTTAACCAAATCCAAATCAACCCCAATCTAATTGATTTTTCTAAATTATCAAATTCAATCCCAAATCAAATTCCAAATGATTGAAACCCATGATTAACTCTAAATTCCAAAATCTCTTCCTAAGCCATATGAACCACCTTCATATGCTTAGTCAAAACTCCTTCAAACCAACTCAAATGTGGTTGATTTCTTTAAAAATCAATCATTCCTTTATTTATGTTCATAAATATAAATGAAATCTAAATTCTAGCCTTTTAAATCAAATAAAATCAATTTAAACCAAATCAAGACCCTTCTTAAGCCATATGGACCTACCTCCATTAACATAATCAAATCTTGATCCAAATCAACTCAAACTTGGTTGATTTCTTTATAAATCAATCATTCCTTCATTTATACTCATAAATATAAATGAAACCCACCCTCCAATGACCAAAACTAAATCAAACCAACTTAAAACCCAAGTTAACCCTTTTAACCCACATTGCTAAGCTTAATCAAATTTGCTTCCAAATCACCCCAAACTCAAGTGATTTTCTCATGACCAATTTATATCTTCATTTATATTCACAAATATAAATGAAGTATAAATTTAAATGACCAAAACCAAACTCAATTCAAATCAAATTTCCAATTTTAGCCCTTTTCGCCAAACTTTTGAACTTGGTTAAATGAAACCCAAATTAACTCAAAACTCATGGATTTCTTCATGAGTTAATCATTCCTTCAATCATTGATCCAAATATATACATAAACCACCATTATCAAACCAAATCCAAGTTAACCCAAATCAAGCCCAAGTTGGCCCTTTTGACTTGAAATTTTCATATGAACCAAAACCCATTTGGCTTCATACTAATTGCAAATGGATTTATATTTCAATCCCAAGTTCATATTTGGGTTCAACCTAACTTGAATCAAATCTTGATCAAGCCAATTAACTCATTTAGGCTCACTTGACCCCTAAAGTGACCTAAAACACCTTTTTGTGCCAAGTTCCAATCCAACTCAAATTAGATTGAACTAAGCCCTTCTAAACCTCAATCATGATCAACAATCATCATGGGGTGATCAACCACCTTGAATTGGGTCAAACCTAGTCAAATGTAGCCTTTGACTAAGTCAACATTTATTCTTAATGAAACTCAAACTAGCCAAAAGTCATCATATGCTAAATTGATTGAAACCATTGGCTCAAACCCATTCATAATCAATGATTGAACTTGACCATGTCATTAATTGAGCCAAACCAAGCCTAATTGGCCACTTGACCTAAGTTGACCCAAATTAGCTTAAAAAATCAAAATGAGTCAAATCATGATTTAATCCAAATAATGGCTAAAGTTCATTCCAATCACTTGTTGAATTTGACCAAAGCCATGATTGAGTCCAAGTTGACCAATTGGTCAGCTTGACCCAACCTAACCAAATTGACCTAAAAGGTCAAATTGATAAAATTTCAAATTGATTCTAAATTAAATCAACCAAAGCCTACAATCATTTTTAATCAACCAATTGAGCTTGACTCAACACCTAACCCAACCAAAATTGGTCAAATTAGTCAAATTGGCCAAATTGGTCACCTTGACCGATTTGACCATTTTGAATCCAAATAAGTCAAATTCAAACCTAAGCCAAACCAATTCAAATTAATTAAACCAAAATATCGCAAATCATCATATGAACCTAACCCAAGCCTTGCTTTGACCCAATTTGATCAATTGGTCAACCCAACCCAACCTAGCCTAAATGAATCCATTTTGACCAAATGAAGCCAAATGCCTCCAACTGGAGGACTTAGTCAAACCCAACCCAAGCATGTCCCACTTCATTCCCAAATTAGCCCAAAAGCCAAGTGGACCCCACCAAGGGAATTAGCCATCAAACCATTGGATTTAAACCTTAAAACCATTGGATCAAAGCTAAAGTCAACTTGCCCATCCCCAAGATAGCTCATTGGCACTACATGGAACCTTCTCCACCCACATAGCTAACCTAACTCACCCTAGGTCAGCCAAGGACCATTGGGAGGTGAGTTGACTCACCTCCAACTCAAACCGAGCACCCATTAGATCAAGACTATGACATCCTTGCACATTGGGTCAATGGCAGCTCCCCATCACTTCTCCCATCCTTGCCCTCCTTGATGGAGACAACTCCTGGGCCAACGATGGTGAGCTGAAAATACGCACAGCGTCATAATGGTGGAAAATTAAGGGGTATACCCCTTCAATTCGAAGAGGAATTCATAGACATTTGCATCGTGAGCCCTCCGATGCCCATTCTCAAAACCTCGAGTTTCCAAGGATCCCCAAGCCTCTCCATTTGGCATTTCTTTCCAAAGCTGGTAGGTATCCCATTCTCAAGCAATACTCTCCACTAAACTAAATCCAAATTCCTCTTCCACACCATCACCACACTTCAGCACAAACTAAACCAATTTGCTCCCAAGTCGAGGTGTGACTTCATAAGTCGAAGCCTTCATTTGCGTAGATTGGTCAACTGAGCCTCCCACACCAAATCAAGCTCAAAGCTCCTCAATAGGGCTTTACCTCAACTAGGCGAGGCTACCTCCACCAATTGCACCACAGACATTAGTTCTGAGGTAATTCTCAAACCGCGGCTATGGAAAATAGCCATTTCAAAGAGAATTCAAATCTCATGCAAAATTGTGTTGGATGTGTGTCTCCTTCCTCAAGGTGTGGGAAGAATTTGGAGACATCCAGCTCGGGTGACCGAGCGGGAAGATGAACGACATCCATCTTTCGTCACTCACGAATGGGATAGATCATGAATCGTCCATCTCACGTGATCGAGATAACTGCTATGATCAAATCCCACGGTAGAGCCTCTATTTCCCTTTGTAAATCATGGATCAAATCACGGTCGTCCGATCCTAGATTAGATGGCCTAGAGAGAAAGCACATCCGCTGCAGGCTGAGTTAGTGCACGGATGTGACTACTTAAATAGCCAATCCCATCGTGCCATGTGGAAAGTGGGCCACATCAATAGCCACGTGGCCCGCCGGGATTAAAGCTTTAATTAGGGCTAATTAATTGGATTTTAATCATGAAACTTCCTAAAATCATAACTAATTATAGAAAAATCCAAAAAAAATACAAACTTAGGCTCATTTTGAAGATATTTTAGAGGAGAATCTAGGAAAATTATAATTAATTGATTTTGAATAGTGATTTTGGCTTTATAAAAAATTTAATTAGCTTAATTATGCTTTATTTAAGTACTCAATTATTCTCAAAATTTTTGTGGATGTTTAGAGGGATGACCTCTACCTCCCCTATATTTTAAAGATTTTATTGATTTCTTAATTAGAGAAATTATTTGAGTAAGCCCTAATCACTCTCTTAATCCAATTAATCATAATTAAGGAATGAACATTAACTTGGTTAATCATTTGAACAAAAATATTTTTGTTGAACAGTAAGATCACTTATGGATGTGATTAGGGATACTTTTTCCTAATTCATTTCCTAAGTCTTCTTTATCTTTAAAAATCAAATTAATTAATGGGTTAATGGAATGATTAATTGATTAATTAAGTGATTACTTTTCAAAATAAGGAAGTAAAAACCTAATTGAATGTTTAAATGATTTATGGATTAGGATTGAGACTTTTCCCTTGATCTTTTCCCTAAGTTAATTTCATCATTCAAATTAAAACATAATCAAAATGTTTAATAAATTCATTAAAAACTTAATGAAATTAAAATTAAAAATCAATTCATCCACACCTAAGCAATATTTTAATGATTAGTAGCTCCTTGGGTGTTCAATAACCCAAGGAGAGAGATAATAAAATTATGGTTGGCTCACATGTGTGAGAAAATCATAAAAGTAATTAAGTGATATCCCTTAAGCTAATTAAAATTATTAATCATAAGCCAATTGCATTCCCTTTCATTTCTTAGAGCATTACAAATTTACTTTTCATGTGGTTGCATATCGTGGATGAGTGGCTTTACTCTAGAGATAAAATGTTAAATGAGTATGTTTAAAAGTTGGAGTAGCTCATAACACAGAGAGTTGATGGTTTAGCCACATAAAGTGTATGATTAGGAGTAGATGCATTAGATTTACCTTATGTTAAGAGAGGTAGACCTAAAAGACTTGGTTAAGATGTATAAAAAAATGACCTTAGTATACTTGAATTAAATGAGAATTTGACACATAATAGGACAAAATGGAGAAGAAGGATTCATGTAGCCGACCCCACTTTGTGGGATAAGGGCTTATTGTTGTTGTTGTTGTGGTTGCATATCATATTGGCTTATTATTAATTAGTTAATTAACTTAAGGTAATATAGGTATGAGATAATTAATTCATTTAATTCATACTTTAACCTAATCAAAATATAAAATCAACTTAAATATTCTTCATTAAACCAAACTAATTCACACATGGGGAAATGGGTAAGGACTAGCAAACCTCTCTCATATTTCCTAAATCAAATCAAATTCAAAGACAAAAGGGGCTTTAAAGAATTTTAGTTCATTTTAAATAGCCTTATTTAATATGATTGTCCTTAGGAATTAATTGAGGTGAATAAAATCATGTGTTTACATTTATCTATTTCTTTTCAATCATGCTAAATATTATTTGCCATATGAAATTCTGCATTCATTTCTTTTAAAAATTAATTACATAAAATGTTTTCTTTTATGTCATATTGCATGTGTTGGCTAAAATTAATAATATGATTGGTTATTATCATTATTAAACTAAAAAATATTTTCAAAACCTATAAATCAATTATTACAAATGATCTAAAGCTACTTACAAATATTTATAAGCTTGCATGTGATGATAGTATAAGATGTGTACTATGAAGTTGTCTTTCCCTACCTTAACATGAATTCACATAGGATTTGCAAGTGTATAGTTCATTTGAAAAGAATACAACACTTGCCTAAATCTATTCATATGCATCTCCATGTTAAGACTTAGGAAGGATTTCATATTACACATGTAAATTATACAACCAAATCAAACATAATTTCTTGCATGATTCCTTATCCATTTGGTTCTTTTTGTACATCCATATTTATTTAAAAAAAGTGATATATTAGTCTGGACATCCCGGGGTTGTGAGGCTTTAAGTAGCCCTAAGTAGGTCTTGTACCTTACACCCCTGGTGTAGAAAATAATGTCATCATACTCACTTAAAACTCTTATACATATGCATGTGTGATGTGGCCAATGAATGAGAATTAAAAATCAAATAAATAAAGCAAAAATTTTGCATGGATTTTCCTATCCTTATAGTTATTCATATATTTACATGTATCTAAGAAAAGTGGTATATTAGTCAGACATCCCGTGAGGCTTTAAGTAGCCCTAAGTAGGTGTACCACTAGTGTAGAAAATAATACGTCACTTATATAATTTTATACATGTGAATGTATATTTAGCTAATGGATGAAAAATCTCTCTTTTTCTACATAACAAAGACATGTATTCATAATTCAATCAACAAATGAAACATTTAAATTTCCAAATACACTTCTTTGCATTCATTATCAAAGTGTGCCAAAATTTATATTGCATGTATAGATATGCTTAAGATTATTCATTTGCATGATGTACATGATGGAAAGAAATAAATGAGTGTGTGATGTGATAGTAATCTATTATAATTAATCATAAGATGCTTTTTTTTATTGAATAGAGTTATTTTGAATGAATATTAACTTAGGGTTGATTAAAATACATAATAAACCATTCAATAAAGAAAATTCATTAATTAACTTACCTTAGAAATGACCTAAGGTAGGGATAAAAGAGAGACACACTCTCTTCTTTCTCTCTTTATAACACTTAGTTAGTGTAGTATGAAATAAAATACTAAGTAAAATTTCCAAATCAACTAAACCACTTAAAGAGAAATCAAACTTTAAATCTCACACACTTAGCAAGTCATAACACTAAAGCCTAGTTAGGAGTTACCACACAAAGTCTAACACATGCACATTAGGCTAAGTCATAATTTCTTGCTTTATGTTAGGGCGGTACATGATTTGATGAATATTTATTTTGGTGATGTATTATTTTAGACTAGATGTTAGAGTATATGTGTGTAGCATGAATGTTATATTAATATTAATCATATTTTATGCAAGGGTGCTTAAAGGGGTCATAATAAAAATATACTTTTGTTGTTAGGTTTAGCCCCTAAACATAGCCCAAGTTAGGATAGGTGGACCTTGGTTACCCATGTGTGGGGTGTTAAGTCTAAATTATTCCTGTAACTACTTGGGTTGTATAGTGTGTTTAGCTAACATTTATTTTCCTTCCTTTTACTGTAATTTTTGCATTAGATTAGGATAAGTGTTATGGGGATTAAGATGAGCATTGGTTATAAGACCATGTCTTATATAACATGTGATACCTTTGGAGCAATCAAGCTAAAAGAAAGAAATGGGGTAAATCACATAATGAAGAAATAAAAGATGAAGAGTGAAGAATGGAGGATGAAGAATAAAGACACCCATAACACTTATCATTTTATAATTGTAATTATTCTTTCATTATACCGGGATGTATAAGGGTAGATCTTGGCTACCCACATTTCTTTTCGGTTGTATGCGACTACCATCGGCCTTTTATTCTTTTGCGATAACTTTATAAAACTGTTTGATATTTTGTTTAGCATATGCATTAGAAATAGCATGCCTTTTCAAAGTTTCTTTTATGATTGGTGATTGCTATGTGGCTTGGATACGATTAGGCTCGTAGGATAAAAATAAAATTTCTATCCTATTAATAACTCATAACTAAAATTTTAAAATAATTCATAACCTCACATAAAAGCCTAGGAATTAAATCAAGATAATAAAATGTTTAGCAACCCCTTAGCTGGATGATTGAATGTATAATATCATGCATGTCATATTCTTCCACTCTTGCTAAGAGAGGGCTTCCATCTGTGCCAGAGAATAAAGGCTTAACCTGTAAGAGCCTTTGATGAAAAAAACACCTCTTTCTCTTCTGATTTAGCCCATAATCAAATTTCTCATGCATTTAGGCATACAAAATCCTATAGCCTGTGTCAAAATGAAAAGTTTAAAAATCAAATAAAACTTAAAAAAATTTGCATTAGACTTAAGTCATTATTTATGCCCTTCATGATCTAATCTCTTAGGGTGTGAGTTTAAGGACTTAGTTTTTCTTTTGAGTAAATAACAACCTAACCATCTTGTAAAGCATATGACTTGCCCACATGGATTTAAAGAATAGGAGGAGTTAGTTGGTTGCCACGCCATATGGTAATAAGCCCAGCAGTCGGATGGTTTACTCTCTCTTGTGGAGCTAAACCATATACCCACTTTCACCTTAGATTTAGGTTATGTTTTGGCCCTCACCAAAGCTCCCTAAATTTAGGATCTGAGGTCGTTGTTTCCCTTTATGGCTAAGCATAAATCCTCACCTTTTTTCCACAATCTTGTATTATAGAATTATAAGTCCTAGATTTCTAAAAAATTTAACTCAAACAAATAAATCTCCTCAATTTCAAATATATAAAGCCCAACCATAAGATAGATTGGAGTGCTCACTAGGCTTCCCAATATCATGAGCACGCCTACTCATCTCCTTGGTTTTGATAAGAACTCTTCTCTTGATCTCTCCCACTTGATTTTCAAAAATACAACTAATCTTTTCCTTCTTTGAATTCTTTGGAGATAACAATCACCTACTTACTTTGAGAGTATTCTTAAGGAATCATTTTCCTTAAGATGTACTAATTATAGAGGATTGCCTCATAGGAATTTAACCATTTAAATAAACCCTTCTTTACTTTTCCATGTAAAGTAGGAAAAATCTCTAGTATATTCAAGACCCATCATGAGTCCTTATTAGGTGATCCCCATTAAGGGTAGTAACTTCTATCTCTCGAGATAGTACACTATTCCTTAATGTCATACCTGATCACCTTAATAAGTACATCTATGGATCTGCATAGTGTCCCCTCACATATACACACAAAGCACCAAAAGCCAAAAATAAACAGCACAATGTGATGGAGGTCCACTAGAAGATCTAGTTGTTGCCATCTGTATTCAATGACAAGCCGCAAACTTCAATATTATTAGTGATGAATTATACAAAAATCATTCTCATATCATATCTCAAATATCTTCCACCATCTGAAGCAGAGTATGCACTTCGAGAAGTCTATTCAAGTATTTGTGGAGAACACTTGGAGGGCAGAGCACTTGCCCACAAAATCCTGAGATAATGGTTTTACTGGCCTACAATAAAAAAATGATGCATTAGATTTTGTAAAAAAGTATAGCAATTGTCAGATGCATTCTAATCTCAACCACATTCCACTGATTGAGCTTTCATCTTTCCAGAACCCTTAGCCTTTTGCTCAATGGGGATTAAATATTATGGGACCATTCCCTATTGCAACTGGACAACAAAAATTCATCATTATGGCGATAGATTATTTCACTAAACGGGTTGAGGGCGAGAATCATTAGCAAAATCATAAGCCAATGCTAAATAATTTGTTTGGAAAAATATTATTTATTATTTTAAATAATATAACAAATAGTAAGACTTTCATGGAAAAATAAATTACTTATGCAAAGATTTACACATTCAATTGATTCTATGCATACACCCAAAGAAATGGTCAAATTTGAGCTGAACAATTCTAAAGGCTTGAAGACGCGTTTGGATAGAGGCGGGGGGCAATGGGTGGATGAACTCCCTAATGTATTATGGGCTTATAACAACTACAAGAACTGTTGGTGAGACACCTTATAATTTATGTTTTGGGATGGAGGCGATTATTCTAGTTGACATCGATATCCCCAGTCCAAAGTTCTAGATTTTTGATGCAACAAATAATGAAGAAAAACTCTGATGTCATCTAGATTTATTGCCCAAAATAAGGGAAGTAGCTTCAATCAAAAATGATGCCTATCATCAACGGATCACACATCACTTCAATCAGAGAGTGAAGCCCAGACCTATCAATGTTGGAGATCTAGTTCTCCGAAGTTCAGTATCTGAGAAAAGAACCACGACCTAACAAACTTTCACCCCTTTTGGGAAGGACCTTATGTGGTGGTTGCTATGGTTAAACTAGGAACTTTTAAGCTTAAAGATTCAGAGGGAAAAATTCTTCCGCACACTTGGAATGTTGAGAACCTACAAAGATATTATCAATGAATTTACGATGTAACATTTGAATTGAACTCTATGTTTTGATGTTTCATATTTTTATTTTAAAAAATGATAAATCAAAATGACATTGAGTGAAAACTCTGACAAATAACCTCGGATAGGTTAAAACTTTGCACCTACTCCACACAAGTTAACGTCATTGAGCGAAACTTTGATAAACAACCTCGGATAGGTCAAAACTTCACACCTACTCCACACAGGTTAATGTCATCGAGCGAAACTCTAACAAACAACTTCGGATGGGTTAGAATTCCTTCCTGGATTTTCTCTTAAAATATACAAGCTAACGTCATTGAATAACTTTTTGACATATAGCCTAAATCAGTAATAAATCAATTTAAACATCAACCATTTTATTTTAAAATAAAAATTCAAAGCACTATGGCACATACATAAACATGATCATATGTCATCTACTAAGAAGATCTCAAATTGAAATACAAATAAAATTAAAATATAATCAAACAACATCCATAGCTTTACTATTATCATTAGAAAAAGAAGAAGAAACACTCTCTGCGTCATCCCGTGGAGATGAATCTTTAGAAACCTGACTCGATGAAAGGCTTCAATATATGCACCTGCCTTGCGATGAACTAGACGGGTCCCTTTTAGAAAACCACGAATAAAACCTTCTTGAAGCTAACATTCGATCCTTCACTTCAATATTGTAGATATGATGTCACGAACTCGATCTTAAATTATACTCTTGAAGGTATGGAATTTTGAAGCTCTCATAATCTTCAAGTTGGTGAACTTCTATATTCTTCTTTTTTCAAGATCTGCTAGTAATGCCTTGTCTGCTCTAAAGTCTGTCTTAGCATTGGCGACTTCTAAGGTCTTCTATAAAGTTCACATTAAGTCCTATCCTCTAAAATGAAAGGGAAGTCTATAATCGGCTTCAGTCATAGCAAGTCACTTCGAAGATCTTGACTTTCAAATGTTAAGAGCCTTTAATATATCTTCACTTGGAGGAGGACATTTCTTTTCAATTTTCCACCACTTTTCAAAGAAGCCCTCATTCATTTTTATAAAGAAAAATCTATTGACCCAATTTCTTGAAGGATCTTTTGTGCTAAACTCCAACAATTTACTCTTACAAGATATTCAACCATTCATATCACAAGTGAGTTCACACATCTTCACCAAAATCTCTGGAGTAAGCATTCTAAAGAAAATAATCAACCTAATAATGATTGTCATAGCTCGAGATGAAAATTGAGATAAACAAATCTCAAATGCTGATAAAATGATGATCAGCTTAGGAGCCAAAGGAAATCGAAGACCTGAGCTCATCTCATAACAATGGTATCGATGGAGAAAGGACAAATAACCACTAAATTATTTAGAAAATAAAACTTCTTTCTGAAGATTATTAAAGTATCAATGTTGATAGTTGGCGTTACATTGTCAAATCTCGTCATCCCCTGATGCTTCCGCAACCCATCATTTTGTGCAAGATTTGCTTGGGAATCTTTAGACATTATGATATATGTGGAAGGATACTCTCCCATGAAAATATTCACTATTTTTTAGGATTGATCCTTGAAGTATTAATTGGATGCACCAATCGGTTAGTTTGAAAATACTCGGTCAGAATTGAACTGTGAGGGAACACCTTATATAGGTCAATGGAGGCTACCAGAGAAAAAGAAATCGAGCTGAACGGATCGCATTTTCTAACTAGATTTGGAAACCTCAGAAAGAGAAGTGGAGCTCGATCCACCATTACAAGTCTGGAGATTACCAAAGAGAACAAAGCGGAAGCACACTAGAACTGGTCGGGATGTGCGCCTAACTTGAAACCCCAGATAGAATGGAGTCACACATCTCGGCCTATATAGGTGGAGGGTACAAAGTGAAGAAAGCACCTGATCTCGCCATGAATGACTAAAAAAATGACTTTTCAAATTCAAAAAAAAATTTATTAAGTGGGGGTGATCTATCATGAATCTTTGGCAAAATAACCATTTAATAAAAAAACTCTTTCTCTCTCTCTCTCTCTCTCTCTCTCTCTCTCTCTCTTCTTTGATATATATATATATATATATATAATTAGTAAAAAAATTGATACACATAATATAAATAATTGGAAATCATAATGATTTTTAGCTAAAATTATTTAATTTAAAAAAAATTAATATATTTTTGGATGAAATAAGTTTTATCATCTAAAAATAAGGGGATAAATGATATATCATATATAAAATTTTAAAATAATGCACATATGTTATTTTACATAATAATTAAATATCTCTTAAGTTCAATGTCACTAAAATTGGGTGAAGTAGCCCAAATGAGCTCAATTAAACTACTAAAACTTCACTAATTCGATCAAATGACTTCAAAATTTGGCTTATTTATAATTGAATCATAAAGACAAATATAAGATCATTCAAATTGAATATCATTGAATGGTGAAATCATCAAAAACTATCTATGATCAAATGAATGATATACCTCCAATGGGTGTTTTGAGATTTTTTCTATCAAAATGTCATCTCGAGAATCCTATAAATAGGACCTCATTCTTATCATGAGAAAAAATAATAAAAACATGGGAGAAAATAGAGAGATGATGTTAAGTTCATCATGCCCCTTATTAATATCACGCTTTATCATCGAAAACCTACTTCTATAGTTGTTTAATTAAAATTCTCATTATCAAGATTCCTCATAATCTTGTAATCATTTATACACTTAAACTCTTTACTCAAATAGATATATAGTAGCATTTTTATTAGAATAATAGTTTTCCTTATTTAAATTTTTTACGTAAAATTAAAGTTTCACTTTAAGCATATGTGTGTGTGTGTGTGGGCAGTCCGTTCTGTGACAATCCAAAATGAGCTACAATCGCGATCGCTTGTGGCGCCAGCGAGTCATTTATTCTACACGGTCTTCATAAGTCCTTGTACCGCGCTTACAACTGATATAATATTTCTTTTTTTTCATAATAAATAATTTAAAATATTTTTAAAATTTCAAGTTAAATTAATTTATAGAATAAATAATAATTATAATAAATAGGATATTAGATATAAATATATATATATATATATTTAATCATTGATGAATAATTTTAATTTTCTTAGTAGGTAAATGATAAAAAAAATATATTTTATGTGATCTGGTTTTCAAATTATTAAAATTAGTATTGATTTTATCAATTGCTACACCAATTTTTCACAATTTTTTTGTTATTAATATTATTAAAAATTGACTACAAAATAAGAATGTATGATCGGTAGCTAAATGATCTTTTAATTGCTTATATTTAAAAATATATATTGAATTATATCAATAATAATATAATTATTCAATGTTTTAAAATATGAAATGGACTTCATATCTATTTTATTTTTTTCTCATTAATGCGGTCTTATACTGAATAAAAGAGATTGAGGTTACTTTTTAAATTATCAATTGGCATCTCAAAAAAAATTTTCTGCCTCCGCTAGGAAAGGAAATGCTTTGGAGAGATTATTATGTGATCTTTAAGATACCTTTTAAGTGCCAGATATTTATAATTAATTGAAGGGTGAAATTCTGAGTCCAACGCTAAGCATTGTCCCAAAACTGAAGATAATTGCAACTACTATATTAATTATAAAACCTGAAACTAAAATAGAAGCTCATCACGCAACTTCGGGATTCATAAATTAAATAAAGTATTTGAGACAAGTGAAAATACATAAATTAGAGCAATTTACAACAAATATACATATATATATATATATTTATATATATATATATATATATATATATATGTATAAATATTATCAATTTTGATTGACCATCTAAAAGCAATAATACTCAATGGACTTATGTCTGGATGCTGTTTGTCTAGAGACCACAATGTACATCAAGCATTGATTGCAAACGATGCTTAATTTCTTCTTAGAATACAGGCTGCTCCATCGCCGCTACTCTGAAAAACATCCCAAAAAAATTTAGAAACATTAAGACTAGTCGATAATGATTTTGAGTATATCTTTTTCTAAATTTTTTTTTAAAAAATTGTATCATTTATATAAATATTTTATAGATTTTACTGTATAAATAAATTTTGAGTTAACATCCTATACGCATTGATATTTTTCAGCTCTGATAAAAAATTAATTAAATTTCTTTAAAATGTCCTATGAGAAATAACACATAAACAAATAGTTATCTTTTTAAATTAATAAAATAAATATCAAAATAAGAAAAAATTTAAAATTTGTATAGTTCTCATTAAACGAATAACTTTACTGATTGATTAAAATATTTATGATAATATGTTGTCTAGAAAACTTGCGGTAGAAAAAAGTTTCTTAGCTTCTTTGAAATCACACATATTTAAAAAATGAATAATAAAACTCAAATTTTTACGTGGAAAACCTCAAAAAAAACCAGCTAGCAATAAAATCTTCCACTATATCTCTGTTTGAGTACAAGATCTTCCGATCGATTACATATTGTGAAGTGGACAACATTCTAGTAATAACAATGTTGGCGCGATGTTTGACGGATTGAGTTGATGTGATGTTGACGGCGATGTTAATGGCAACAATAATTCGATGGCGAGAAAATCGGCGTGCGCAAATGGCTATCTGGGCGTCATGGCGAGTGGTTGGCGCGTATCCGAAGATCGATATACGGCTTAAAACTTTTGTCGGTACTTATGACGGCCGCGATTGCTTGGAGGATCTTTAGAGCTCTCCTCTCTCTTCTTCTTTACGGCCTCTCATATGAGGAATGAGGCTATTTATAGATTGGAGAGTAGCGTCTCGTAAATACTAAACCCACCACTCCACTTCATCGGCTCAAATGATCCCCGATCATATGATGTATTTTGTGCATTTGAATGCTCAAATGAAATCAAATTGTAAGATCTTTGGCTTGTTGGAACCCATCGTCAAGGCGCCTCGATTTGACTATAAACACTTTATATTTGCTATTTAGGATTTAAGCGATATCCCAAAGTTTAAGGATATTTTAAGCTTGATCTTGAGTTTCTCGATCGACTTGCTTTTAACATCAAGATTCCCTTCTAATAGTATTTTTAAGTGTCATATCATTGCCTCTATTTTTGGATGACATTATCTCAATCATCCAAAAATATATATATACTTGAAAATAGTAAATTCTTCAATGAAATTTGAGTCCATTACACATTTTGAGAACAGATCTTCATGGAGCAAGATTATGACTCTGACGCGAGCTATATGCGGTATGCGATCGAATTTTGAGGTTGACCCATAGCTGCGAGCATGGTATGAGCCTCGGCGCAATGGCGCTGGCGCCGCTGGCTTGCCTCGTGGGAGGAATGATGGCGCGAAGATTTGAAGGCTGGTCGAGCCAGTGGCGGCGAAGGCGGGCAGGCGCGAAGCTGGCGGTTAAGCGCGGGTCATGGGCGATTGCTGGCGGGCGCAGATCCACGCTGACGGCAAGGAGGCGTGGCCAGCGGCTGAGATGGCGTCGGCGATCGAGCGGCGTTCAGCCTCTTGATCCGCGGGCAGCACCACGGTACAAGCCATGGCTTTTTGACGCAAATAGAGAACAGGCGGGCGTCTAGCAAGTGGAAGCGGACCGTGATCTTTTAACCGATGGAGCAGGCCCTGGTTTTGTCCCCATGTGCGTCGGCAGTTGGTTCGCCCCAGGATTGGCCGACCCGCACAACTCATATCGTGGGCTAGCCCAATGAATGCCCCGGTTACGCTGACATGAGCGTCCAAACGTAGGCCTGAAGACCACTCCTCATTTTGTGACCATCTGCAGCATACCGCACTTCCCAAATTTCAATGAAGGCCTAACGTGGCTTTTTGCAACGGTTTCTGAGGTCAGCTTTTAGGCGGTTCGGCGATTATTTTACTTTGCCCCGAATTCCGTCTCCGGTCTATAAAACAGGGCTAGGGGAGGGATGGGAAAGCGACACTTCTTCAACACTCTTTCTTCTCTTCTTGAGTGAGGTTAGTTGAGGCGATCAAGCGTTCATCTGACGGTTGCTACACGGTTCTGCTTTCCCAAAGAGAAAGCGCGTTAAGAAATCCGTTGGATTCAGACCGTTAGTTTCTCAATGGGATGACGGAGCGGCCGGGGTCTGGCACGGGCGATCACGACCGTTACCGACTCTCGTTCTATAACGGCTTGAGGAGCCTTCGGGGCCTGCCTTTCCCTCGAAGAGCTTCTTCCTATTTTGCCGTACCATCGACCTAGTAATCGGGGACCGAAGCGTCGAGGTTTGGAGGTGATCAAGACCCGTAGTTCATCAGGCCGGATGGACTCCTACCGTAAGGTTTTCCCTCGAAAGAGCGTTGGCGATGAAACGTCCAAGGACCCTTGGTATCGGACCCAATCGTCCCGCCCCAGTCGGGTTTGAGATCAGTCGATTGCAATGACGATGTGTTCATCTGGTGCCGCGGGAGGTCTCCTCGGATTTTCCCTCGAAGAGGCGTTCTAGGACAACCCGCTTACTGTCGAAACCTGGATCAGTCGACAAATAGGGTTTGGAGGCGATCAAGACCATGCGATTCATACCTACCCAGGCGTTGTTTTAAGCTGCAGAGTTCCGGCGATTCAAATTCCCTCGAAGATGCGCCCTTAGATGTTGCCACTTGAAAGGCGGACTCCTTAGCCAATCGTGGGAATTCTGCACTGCCGGCCCGATTTAGGCGATTTTCCGTCAGAGCGTAAGCCGTGGTCTCTTTACGTTTCCGAGCGGCCAATTGGATTTCTTGAAACTTCAATGGATGGTTGGTTGATAACCACCAAGGTGGCGATAAGCGTTAGTAAAGCCGAGAACCATCGCTTGATGGCATGACTCATGCAGATGTGAAAGTTTGGCGGGTAATTTCTAGCATCATTAGAGGAATATCTTCTCTCTCTCTCTTTTCTTTTTCATATGTATGTGTGTATCTTTTTTATCGTGGCGAAAAATTTTATCCCAAGCTATCATGAGTGAGAGTCAAAAGGATATCAGTATTGAGAGTGCTTTACAAAATTTCGATTTTTGTCATTTCTCTCTTTATTTATCATATGTATTTTCACGGTGATGGCGGAAAACCCATAATGTGACTATACGATATATCATCCATCACATCGGATAGTTTAATGGTGTTCCTAAAAATTTCACTTCCCTAATGAGTTGGTGGCCATTGTTGCAAAAGTCCTCGAGTTGTTCACCTCCACCGGGGTACTTTTACTATTTGAGATGATTCTTCATGCGGACGATTCCCTTTGGCTCCGAGTTGATTGAGATCTTCAAAATATGTGGTGTAGCTTTGTCACAATTTTTATTTGAGCTTTAGTGGTCATCGGTTTTTTGTCTTCTTTGAGTGGTGTTACTTTGAACATCAAATACTTGTGTCGAATGTGTGTAGATTCACATGTGATATCAGGGCGTGTTTCTTATCGGACTATAAAGAATTGGATAGAATTTTTAGGATCCCTAAAAATTAATTCTTTTTTTTGTGAAAAATGAGTGGGGCCTTCACGAGAGATGGGGAAGATTGAATGACCTTCAGATCCATTGATGTGAGAATGAGATCTTAGCAACTCTTAATATCCCTGATGTAGGAAGCTTTCAATATGAGTTACGTCACATTGGCAAATATATAGTTGAAGATAAAATGTTTAAGGTTGGCCTTTCTATCCAAGCAGGGAGATCTCATTCTTTTCCACTAAAGAGATCAAGCAAAGGTGATGAAAGGTCTCCTCATATTCATAGGGTTCTTTCAAGAAGCCCGTACATCAGTGGTGGCAATGTTTCTTCCCTAAAGAAAAGAAGACATGTTGAAGTGACTACATCGATATCTCTGAAGAAGATGTTCGCATTGGCTTTGAGAGTTTATTATTTCAACTCATGATGGGAGTTCATTTCTCAAAGCGCACATTCCTGAAGAGGTGTTAAATCACATATGTACTGGGCGTCAACGAGCAGATGAATTGGTACGTTGTCTTTCCTTCTTTTTTCTTCTTTTCTTTTGTGTAATATTTGTGATGGTTTTTTTTTTTATAGGTAACTCAAACATTAGGGCAGATGGCTCATTTGGGTGTCACTTTAGATGAGTGGAATATTGAATTTGTGAAGATAAAATATCTGCAAGGCAAGTATGAGCGAAAGATGAGTATTAAAGCCAAAGAAGTGGCGACTTTGGAGGATCAGCTGACCGGGTGCAGAACTGAACTAGCGAACATGTCGACTTCTCTTTCTCTCTGGTGTCAAGAGGTGGAGCGCACTCATGATGAGCTGATTGAGGTGAGAGGAGACTCGAGAAAAGAAGACTTAAGGCACTTGTAGTGGAGAAGAGCTCTCGGAGAAGAAAGCATTACAGATCATCTTTTGAGAAGGAATATGTAAAGCGGAAGCAAATGAAATCTCCTTGAAGCGGTGGAAGACTTTAAGAACTCTCAGCTTATCTTGATATATCGAAGACCATGTTTGAAGCTAATCATATTCTTGATGTTGAAGTGAAGGACTTGGAGCACCAATGTTTAGAGGAGGGCTTCATCAGGGTTCTAAAAGGAATCGCTTAGTACATCGCAAGGCGGAGCTAGTGAGGATCTATCTCCCAGCCAAGTATCTGAAGACTCTTCGATTCAGGAGATGAAGGAGTTGAGAGTGAGTCAAGGAGCATCTCTAGTGGTGAGGAGGGCGTTGATATCACCAAGCGATATGATGTAGCATCACTTGATGCATTTTTTTATATGTATTATGTGTATATCTTTTATCATTAATGTGTATGGAATATTTTTTTATATATCTTTATTTTTTTTTTTTTTTTTTTTTTTATATATCTCTTTTATTTTGTTTTACCTATTGGGGTAATTGGTGAATATTATTCGGCGACTAACTTTTGTGGATGAGGTTGAATTAATCCAAGGATTTTGACCTATCAGGGTTGTTTGTCAAAGTGCTTGATGGCGTTAACACGTATGGAAGGTCTGAGTCCACCAAGGACCTTTTGACCTATTGAGTTTGTCAGCTTGCTTGATGGCGTTAACTTATGGAAGAGGCGGGATGTCCACCAAGGACCTTTTGACCTATCTAGGTGTTACTTGACTTCTTACACTATGGAAGAGGATGGATCAAGTCCCTTGGGATTGATCATGCCCGATTGAGATATAACTGAGTTGTATATTTCTCAAGTGGGAGGATTAAATGAAGAAGAAACAAGTTTGTAAGAAAAAGCTATAAATTCATTACTCGATAAGTTGATACAATCATAAGATGATTTTAACAGATATGAGTTTAAGAGAAAATGACAACAACAACAACAAGTCTTTATCCCACTAAGTGGGGTTGGCTACATGAAGAGGAAATGACAAGCGAGACAAAATAAAAGTTGATTATGCATAGGAATTCGATAATATTTTGGAGATTCTCGGTGTTCCAAGTTCGAGGTAAAGTTTTTCCCGAATCCTTGAGCTTGAAAGTTCACGGCTTCATAGCTATAACCACATATGGGCCATCCCAAAGAGGTGAGAGTTTATTACGTTGAGGGCCTTTGCTGCGGCTTCAGACTTCTGGACCAAGTCAACGGATATGGGCGAGGTTTTACTCTTCTGTTGAAGTGATGAGCTACCCTTTGGTGATAGGAAGCAGTCCGAAGTAGGGCCATGTCACGAGTTTCGGGGAGTAGGTCCAGGTGTTGTCGGAGTTTTTCTTCATTACCATCATGATCGAATAATTGAACTCTTGGACTTGGAACCCCGATATCTACTGGTATAATAGCTTATGTGTCGAAACACAAGTTATACGTGTCTCATTGGGTGCGATGTAGTGCGGTAAGCCCAAAGAACATTAGAAAGCTCATCAACCCATTGCCCCCCTTCTCGAGGCGTGTTTTAGTCCTTTGAGTATAGTCATTGGTAGCTTTGCATTAGTTTGAGGATGTGCTACGTGCTATCACGGTGAATGTGAAGATCTTTGCAAAAGGATGTAAAGACTTTTCAGTGGGTTCCATTGTGATGATCTTTGGGAAGACCGAATCGACATACTATATTTTTCCAAACAAATTGTTTAGCATTTGCCTCCATAATTTTAGCGAGTGGTTCGCTTCCACCCATTTAGTGAAGTAGTCGGCTAAAATGATGAACTTTTTGACGATGCTATCGAAAAGGTCCATGATATCAATCCCCATTGAGCAAAAGGCACGGGCTTTGAATGGATGAGAGCTCATATGCGGCATGTGAGGGAGGTTAGAGTGCGACAACTTGCACACTTTTTTGTGAACTCCAAGGCGTCTTGTTTCATCGTAGGCCAATAGAACCTTGTCTTATAATATTAAGGGCTAACGCCCTTCCTCCTAGGTGTTCTCCACATATCCCTGAGTGAACCTCTCTTAATCGTGTCGGCCTCAAGGTGAGAGAGACATTTGAGGTATCGAGAAAGCTCGTTTGTATAGTTCACCTGATAATAGTAAAGTTTGAAGCTTGTCTTGGAGATGAATTCGTTGGGTCTTGAGGAGAGTTCCTTCTTGTAGAAAAGGCAGGATGGGGTCCATCCAATGTTCCTTTATCTCATCAATTGCTTGAATTACCCATGACCCTTGGATACTAAAAATGTATTTCTTTTCATGCTTCTCTTAAAGATCTAGTAGCGGTAAACAAGCTTAGCGAGTGTCACTCAGTATTCTTCTCTCAGAGTATGTGAATGATTTGATGTGTCTTGAAATGGGCAAGAAGAGACTTCACCAAGTGGAGGTATTGTGCCCGGAGGATTATGAGCATTAAAGTTTCCCTCAACTTGGGAGGACAAGTTGAGTCGGTGTGTATCACTAAGTCTTGAGCTTCACATCAATGGAGTCTCAACCCATGAGAGCCTCATATTCAGCCATATTATTAGTTGCAAGAAATTTTAGGCGAAGTCCATACTCTAAGGTATTACTGGGGAAATAAGTAAGATTCGCACCAGCACCAGTACTTCTGAAGCTCCATCAACATAGAGGGTCCATTGAGGAGATGAAAGGCATGTAGCAGATAGCTCCTCTAGAGTTGGGGCAGTGCATTCCACTATAAAGTCTGCGAGTACTTGAGACTTTATAGCAGGGCGAGGTAGAAAATTTATATCAAACTCTCCCAATTCTACAGACCACTTGATTAACCTCCCAGATGCTTCTGGTTTCTGTAGGATGGCCCTTAATGGTAAATGAGTGTAAACGCCGATAGTGTGAGCTTGGAAGTATGGACGCAATTTTTGCGCTGAGAAAACTAAAGCCAGAGCCACCTTATCGGCAAGTGGATAACGACTTTCTAGAATTTTGACATATAATAAATTGGTGTATCCCATTTTCTTCGCACTAAAATTGAGCTTATCATGGGAAGACTGCGAGATATAAGTATAACATCTCCTTGAATAGGCTTGGATAGTAGGGGTGGAGATGCTAAATACTCCTTTAGTTGCTCAAAAGCGGTGACATTCATCCATTGAAAATTATTATTTTTAGCTCCCTTTAATATTTTAAAGAATGATATATATCCCAGCGGGCTAGAAGCGGGATAACACAATTCATCCATTCAAATGTTGAACTTCCTTAATATTCTTGAGTCATATCTTTGAGAGCTTTGATTTTCGGGGTTGGCCTCTATCCCGGTGGGTTACCATAAATCCAAGAAATTTTCCGACATAACCCCAAAAGCACATTTGGTCGGGTTGTGCATGTTATAACGTCGAAGAAGGTTAAAGCATATTTCTAAGTCGAAATATGTTGTGATTCTTCAAGCTTTTCACTAACATGTCATCCACATATACCTCCATTGTGACTAGGTCTTTAAAAACCTTATTCATAAGCGTTGATAGGTAGCACCGGCATTTTTTAATCAAACGCATAACTTGGTACGGTATAAACCTTTATATGTTTGAAATGTGTAGCTTCTTCATCCGTTGGGTTCATTTTATTTGGTTGTAACAGTAAGCATCCAAAAAGCGCATTTGATGTCGGTAGCATC
Source organism: Cymbidium sinense (assembly GCA_021442155.1). Taxonomy (NCBI): domain Eukaryota; kingdom Viridiplantae; phylum Streptophyta; class Magnoliopsida; order Asparagales; family Orchidaceae; genus Cymbidium; species Cymbidium sinense. The sequence continues at coordinate 80,208 of JAKCPB010000141.1, forward strand.
AACCAGATCAATTCGAGGAAGAGGAAAACTATCTTTCAAGCCTTGTTAAGGTCGGTGTCAATACACATTCTCCATGTTCCATTTGTTTTCTTAACCATGACAACATTTGCTAGCCATGTAGGGTAATGTACCTCTGTATGAATCCCTCTAGAAGCTTGTTAACTTCTTATTCAATAGCGGAAGCGTCGTGCAAAACTTCTTCTTTTGGATGATCGGTTTGAATGTTGGATCAATCTTGAGAGAGTGCATGATCATTGGGGTGGGCATATCCGTCGGACTCCAAGCGAAGATGTCTTGATTTCTGCAAGAAGTCTATGTATTTTTCCCTTTGTTCTTCTGAGAGCATGGATCCCACTTGCACCTTGTTATGGTGGTGGTTGGTCATCCGATAACCAGCAAGTCTTCTACGGCTTTTGGGTACTTCTTCATCTCAAAATTAAAATCTTCGATCTTTGAAGGTCATAGAAGGCGTGGTTGAGCTTATGGTAGAACATGATTGCGTTATCTCTGTTGATTTCCAGACCACCCAACTCCAGGGTTGGAAATTTCATCTTAAGATGAGATCTTGAAGTGATTGCGAAAATTGATTGGAGGGCCTTCCAAAGATAGCGTTATATGCCGAATCGACTTGACCACCATGAATTGGATTAAATGAGTCACTTGTCGAGAAATTCACCAAGGACAACGAAGGGTGATTGTCTACTGCAGGGGTGATTATCAAACCCAGTATAATGGTCCCCGGCCGGGTTGGAGCTTTTCCCTAACCAGGCCCATGTTAAGAAATGTGGAGTAAAATAAGACATCAACAGAACTCCCATTGTCAATCAAAATTCTCTTAACATTATAGCATGGGTCACCGATCCCTGCATTGATGACAAGTGGATCTTGATGAGGAACATGTACTCCTTCTAAGTCTGAGTCATTAAAAGTGATGGAATGATCAGTACGAGACTTCTTTAACTCCGGCTCTTCAGAGATGGTAATGAGAACTTGATTAGATAGTATTGGTCCTCTCGATTGTTTTAATTTCTCCAATTGTTTGATGATTATTTTTGTTGTTTACATGATGATTGTCTGGTTGCCCCAGTTGGAGGTATGTTTGTTTGAGTCGATTGATTCTTCACAAACTGACGTAGATATCCTTGTTGAATGAGCCTCTCGATTTCTTCTTTGAGTTGTTTGCATGCTTCAGTAGTATGTCCACGACTTGATGGAAGTGACAATATATTGCTCGATTTCTGAATTTGGTTTCGGTGGATGCGCCACTTGATATTTTTTTTCATCTGCCATTAGGAGGTTAACACGAGATGTGTTTATTCCTTTTTGGGTCATGGTTCACGCCGTTGATATGGGGTCATGGAGGAGATCACGCGCCTTGTTGCTTCTTTTGATAGGATTGTTGGTGCATTCCACAGGGTGCTTTTACGTTTTCAGATTGCTCAAATTATTTGCGATGGGCATTAATAGCCTCATCCAGAGATTTGTGCTTCCACGATGAACCAAGTATAAGCGGACCGTGTCTATTAGTGAGTAAAAGGCGACGAGTCCTCCAAGGAAAACTCCTCTTAATAGTTAGGTCTACTCGGTATTTGGCGAGCTTCTAAGAGAACCTGAAGTATTCCTTAAGTGATTCACCCTCATTTGACGAATCGGGAGATGGGAGGAATCTTTAATGATCCTCCGGTTTGCAATGAAGCGTTACAAAATCTTGGCGAGTTCATCAAAGGTATGGATGGATTCCCTTGGAAGGGAGTAGAACCAAGTGAGCTTGTCCCTTGAGGGTAACGAAAACGACAAAGCGTGTAATGAGAGCTCGTTGGATATGCATGATAGTCTGTAATGGTCGATGTGTTCATGTGGGTGATCGCCCCATCATAGAATCAATATTGAAGCTTGAAACCACGAATAGGATGTTGAAGAATAACGGTAAAGGTGAGATTCCTCATAGCGGTGAGGGGAAGATGATTTCTATCTTGAAGGTGAAATTCATCTTGCATTAAGCGTCATAATAACATAACATGATGAGTGGGTCAACAGGATGAGAATGTGTCAAGCTACCAGCAATAATTGGTGGATTAGCAATCGGTTGAGCTACGCGTGATGGGTAGTAGCGTGTCGAAGTTGAGATCCGCGGTCTCAGGAGGAACTTCGGTGTCAAGATTAGCATTTTGACCTCCCCGCTAATGATCGATCTTGGGGAGATGTGTTTTTCAGTAGTGGTTTGTGTTCCCTTAAAGTCGGATCATCTCATTTTGAGACTCTTCCATTAGTGAGATCTTCTAAAGAGATTCTCGCCTTCAAACGGGTCCTATCGAGGAAGTGAGCGAAGGTTGGCGTCCTTGGTTGAGATTGGTTTGAGTGCGGAGTTGGAGCGGGAGGCTCGTTATTCAGTGTTGCGTATTTGGCCATAACGAGGGTGTTCGAATTATGATTGAAGGGTTCTTTTCCAGACGGCATGGCTGTTGCGTCTAGAAAACCGGTTGTGGTAAAAGTTTACAAGTTGCTTCTTTGAGTCCAGCACACACATATTTAAAGCGAATAATAAAACTAGAAATTTTTATGTGAAAAAAAAAGAGGGAAAAAACCACGGGCTCAATAAAATCTTCCACTATGTATTTTACAAGATCTTCCGATCGGATTATATGTATGAGAAGTAGACAATTGAACAATGTTAGTTAATGGCGAGACGGCAGCGATGTTGAAAGGCAAAGTTGGCGGCGAGACGATGATGAGCGACGATGTTGGCGGCGATGTTGATGGCGAAGTTGACGACGATGTTGATGGCCGGCAACAATGGTCCACACGGTGAGGATCGGCGGTGGTGGCGGTTGACGGGCGATCGGCTGTGCTTGGAGGATCTTTAGAGCTCTCTCCTCTCTCTTGCTTTTCTTCTTCTCTCCTTCACTTGGCCTCCCCTTTATATGAGGAATGAGGCTATTTATAGGTGGAGGAGTGGCGTCTGTAAATACATGCAAAAAACCACTCCATTTCATGACGGCTCAAAATGATCCCTTGATCATATGATATATTTTGTGCATTTGAATGCTCAAATGAAGTCGGAATTGTAAGATATTTGGCTTGTTGGAACCGGCTCGTCGAGACGTTCGATTTGACTATAAACACTTCATATTTGAGAGCTATTTAGGGATTTAACTGATATCCCAAAGTTTCCAAGGATATTTTAAGAGCTCGACCAATTTCAACTTCGGATCGGCTTGTTTTTAACATCAAGATTCCTGCTTCGACTAATAGTATTTTAAGTGTCATATCAACTACTATTTTGCTATATAAATAGCATCCCCTTCTTAAAATATTTATATAAATACACATAATATTATTAAATTAGCAATAAACTTACAATCAGCTATGGTCAATAACCGAAAAGGCAACAAATGAAATTATGAAAAGCTAGTTATTTCATAGGGATATTAGATATATGCATAAAAACACTAGACATATGAACAAAAATTGTAAATTCAATGTAAAAATAAATAATTTATTACAATAATTTTCCTGAACAATTCCTCATGTTAATTCTCACTATGAACCTCTCACCCTTATTATACCAAGAAATAAATTATTCAAATGACCAAAAATAATAGTTAATGACATAATTAAAACCAATTAGCTACTTTCTAACTCTGCATCTCTATATCACTGCTAACAGTCACAAGAGTCCCCGCCGGTTGAGCTCCCCCATCTCCTCCACCTCCAACGATAGACCTAATCGCCGCAACTAACACTTCCTTAAATTTAGGATCCGCATTAAACGTCGTCGTCGCTACATTCACCATATCGGCAAGCGATAGTAGTTTCTGCTCCCCGACGGCGCCAACCGGCATTTGAAGCCCTGAGAAGCTGGACTGGGTGCAGGGCGATTGGCCGAATATTTGAGGAATGAGGAATTGAAGAGATTGTGGTTTTTGTCTGTCGAGAAGGTTGGTGGGGGAGTGGGTGAGATCGAGGGTGATGTTGGGGAAAGGAGAGCAAGCAGAGATGGTGTTGAGGGAGGAGGAGCAAGGGAGAACGGCGCAGGACAACAAGTTAAGATCGATAAAGGCGGCGACAGGGCTGGACATGGAGCCGGAAAGGAGCTTCGAGGCAACGACGGAGGTGGTGGAGGCCATCGCTCTGGCTGCCGGCGGAAGTGGGTGATTGTGTTTCGTGCGGTCGTCGGCGCATCGCTGGACCTGTAGGAACATGATTTTGAACCTTTTTTTGGCTAAATAATTGAAATTCGACTTAAATTTTTTATTGGCCAATGAATAAAACTTTTATATTACCTTAAAATATTTTTAATATTAAATTTTATAATGAGATAATTTTTTTCATTGATTGAGACATTAAAATTTTATACATAAATATTAAATTTACATATTAGATATATAAATACATAAAATTGATGCAATAAAATTTTTATTTATAACACAAAATATATAACTAGGACTAATATTACATGACTAGAAAATTTATATGTAATTAAAAGATATATTTAAAATGACTAGAAAAATTTATATATATATCACATAATTTTTATATATTTATATCTCTAATATTTAAAAATAGATATTTATTTATTTAATAATTTTGTTATACTTAAAAAATGATATTTTATTATTAAAAAGTAAGTGACAATGATATTTTTGATATGGCATTAAAAATTTAAGTGTTACATATTCAAAAAGGAAATTTACATACATACCACATAATTCTGATGTATTTATATACCTAACATCTAAAGTTAGATATTTACTCATCCAACACTTTATTATGCTTAAACAATTATATTTCACTTTTAAAAAATAAATGATGATGATATTTTTGATGTGATATTGAAGATTGAGATGTTATATATATAAAAATTATAGTTGAGTTAGATAAATAAATACATACGAATTTTGTGGTATGTATGTAAATTTCCAATTTAAAAATTGAAGTTTATGTATTAGATATATACATATATAAAAATTGTGCAAATATTAATAAGGATCGAATCAAAGGCCAAAAATTTATGTCCGATTATAATAGAGATTCATTTCGGACAAAAAGTTTAATTAGACTGTCGGTATTTATTAAAAATTGCATGACATGAAAACAAAATTTATATAGAAAAAAAAAAGTAGAACAAAATGGTAAATTAAATTTTAGTTTCTTTATTATTATTTTTTTGTTTGTCTCACACTACTTCTTACACTTTAAATTGTCCAAATAAAATTATTATAAATTTATCCGAACCTTGAATATCATTCATCATAAAAGTAGTTATATTCTAAGAAAATAAAATGATAAAATAATAACTTGTTATGTGTGATTCATAAATAAACTTAAAATTAGTCATAATATTGTAATTAAAGAGTATCAAAGCTAGATTCTTAATGATAATATATATATATATATATATATATATATATATATATATATATATATATATATATATATATATATATACAATTATGATGATTTCTAAATTGTATTTTAGGAATGCAACATTAGTAAAATTATAGGGACTAAAAATATTTAGGGGCAAACATTCATAGCACATAATTCTTATATGTATTACTATCATCATTTTTTTAAACGGAAATACATCATTTTAGGCATAAAAAAGTATTGTTTTTGTAAATTTTAAATTTTAAGTGTTTGATATATAAATACATAAGAATTGGTTGCAATGCAAGTAAATTTTTTAATTTTTTATTTAAAATAAATAAAGTAACTAAAAATAAGCAAAAGTAATACTTATTTGCGAACGGTGCAGCTTGCAGTAATAGTACACCTATAATTTGCTCGGGGAAAAGGGTTTCTTTTGGCCATCTTCTGCCCATACTTCCACCATTGACATCCGTCGGTGATCTAAATAAATAAGATTTCATTTCACCATTAGCTGCTCATAATATTTTATGATTGTGATTATTCGGATTATATCTATTAATTAATATGATAATTAGACAGAAAAAGTTAATAAATCCAGCTATTCAATTCACTTCGAGAATGCAATCATTTGTACAACTTTCAAGTAAACGAAAACATGAAGATAATTGGATGCTATAAGTCAACATGAATGTGTAGCTTTATTCATATATTTTATCAATAAAATAATCACAATATATATAAGCCCAGCAACTCATGATTGTTATTGTTGGCATTCATTAGAATTCATAATACTTGGATGCATGATAAGGAGTATGGATGCATCTCTGGCAAGAAAACTTATATCTCTTCTTTCTGAGGTTCACAATCGCCTATACCTCACTCTACGACTAACTCCAAATTTATGTTCTCTCTTCTCAGCCAAGGCATTTAGGTGAATCTGACACATCTTATTAACCCCTGATTTTAGAAATTGCTGATATTGTTTGATACAATATTAATTTTTTCATCATTGGATGAATGATATATCAAATTCTATGACAATGTTAGCTTTCAGATCATATATATTTTAGGATTTAGTTTTATAGTTTTGATTGTATTGTGTATTTTAATCAACTTGTTTGAAGCAACATAATGTCAATTATAATCTATTTGCCAGAGAGTTAGGAATTCTTTTTAGTGATTGGCATCGATCAAAAAAATATTATTAGTTTTAGATTTGTAGCGAGTATTAATTGTAATGTCATTGAGTCAATTTGTCATCTTTTATACTAGCTTTAAGTATTAAGAATGAATATGTACAATAATGCTCACAATTCAATCATCAACAAGTACTTGTTAGAATTTTCTAAATATATTGATACAAACTGATAGCAAGATGCTCTAGTCACAAAATCTATAATTAGCGATTTGTCAATCACATTTTTTTTGCAACTAAGAGTTTAAGGACCAATTTTGTGATTACCTCCGACCATGTAATGAAAGAAAATAAGATGGTTTTAATAATGCCAAATAGATTGATCAGCTTTGATCTTTTATTTGAAATTTATAATATCAAATTTAAAAAGTACAAAACGATCATTTTTCTCTTGTATAATAAAAAGATATATTCATATAAAGTAATGAACCTTTTATTTAGATTTTGACATGATGGCCTATCAGTCTATATAAATAAATGTTTATTATTTTTAACGTAATTAAAATTACTGGTATTAATAATTTTATGAATGTTCGAAATTATTTGATCAACTGAATTTTTTTAAAAGAATTGATGGCTTAATAAGATAATTTTAATTTAAAAGCGAAGTGACTTTCAAATAATTCGAAATAAAGTATATATTATTAAAATAATATCTAATATATATTAAATTATTTATTATTTATGAAATGCATAACCAAAATTAATCTTATAAGAGAACATGCCATCAGATCAGTCATATTTCTTTTCAAATATTCATGAAAAGAGTGAATAATTATGAAAATTAACTAAAATTTCATTATATATATATTTTTATGCTATAGATCAAATAAACAGTACGAAGGAAAAACACAAAATCAAGTAACAAGTATGTGGATAATTATCGTGGGTGCCTCAAAGCGGGTTCGAACAGAAACATGAGCTTTCCTCATAGTAATCTCATGCACTTACTGCTCAGAACTCTTGGAAGTATAAGATAGCTGGGCTACTTGGTTTGGCCGCCAAATTCCTTCAGGACTGATCAATTCTCTAAACATTTCTCGGGCGCTTCTGCTATCGCACCTCACATGGTCTAAGTGAACAATTTCTTTCGGGCTTCTTGAAGATAGTCATGATAAAATGCCTCTCGAGGTTGGCGATCTCGGTTCGGTTCTCACTATCGAGGAATCCTCATCTACCTCTGTAGGCGACATTAACACAGTGCTAAAGTGAAATAACTGCCTCGTTACAGTTGTCTCACTTTCTTCTTGCTTGTTCAACGCCATCTTATCATCCATGATCTTATGCATCATCATTTTATATCGTGTTAACAAAATTGTAGAATATATATATATATATATATATATATATATATATATATATATATTGATATTTTTTTTTGTCAATATTGAATAATTATTTATACATCACATTCTTTTTAAAATAATATTAATAATTTTATAATAACTCTGAGTAGAAGAAGATTTTCTTATGACTGTAACTACTAGCTTAGTTAAATTTAACATCATCAACATATAATTAATAAAAAAATAGATAATTAAATAAAAAAAGTTGATCATTTTATCACTAATATTGAAGAGTTGGATTAGTAAAATATTATCTAAAAAAGGTAATGGAAGGCAAGTGGTGTTTTATATAAATAACCCAACTATATATAAATGTTGATACAACAAAATACAAATATTAATGCAGAGTACAAATACTAATTACATTTCAAATAAAATATTTTGAAACTAGATTCATCTTAAACTCTTCTGCATTTGTAATGTTCGTACAGATAATAGTTATAATTACCTAATTGTGCTTGTTTAGATCTTTATGTATAAAGCATTTGAAGAGTATTGCAGTTGCAGTTTAATTGGGTTAAAATGCTTCAAAGCCTCAGATTCTCTCCCTCTATTCACTCTATTATGGCTTTCATTGCTTCTATCTATTCAAATTTTTTTTTTAAAGTTAGTATGACCAAAATTTTAGAGATATTTAGACTACATATATAGTAAAGATTTTGATTAGGTTATTGATCTAGCGATATTTAGACTTCAAAGTGATAAATATATATATATATATATATATATATATATATTAAGATCTTGGACATGCTGCCCATAAGAATTATTTTTGACCAACAAGTTATCAACATAAGCCTCCATATTTCTCACTTTTTATTCCTTGAATACATGATCTACCCTTTTTTGATGGGTTTCCCCCATAAAAAATAACCTTCAATCTTTTATTAAAATTTTTTGAAAATATATATTTGGCAATTATTCTGCATATATAAAAATAATAATAACAACAACAGTAATAATAATAATAATAATAATGAACACATTCAAATAACTTAATTACATTGATAGTGAAGTCCTCTTTTAAATGATCTAAGACACTGTATTGAATTCCCGTTAATAGCCCCTCTCACAAAAGAAGTCTATCTTATTCACCACTCTCTGGCCATCATTGACTAGGGAGCTGAGATTCATCGGCATATCAATTTTCATTGCAGTTTGGCGGGGTAAGTCCAACAACTTAATTGCATTAATAGTGAGGTCCTCCTTCGTGATGCTAATACATGTAGCATTGAATTCCCATTCAGGCCTAGCCCAGCTCTCCTCCTGTCAAAAGAAGTTCATCTCATCCACCACTCTCTGACCATCATGTAGGGGAGATTCATTTAATGTCAATTTCCATTCTTGATCTAGCGTAAATAAATAAACCCTTAGTATTTCCTTCTCCACAATCCTCCATGTATCAACTTGAAAGGATAAGAAGAAAAAGATATTGGAATATTGTTGTTGTGATCTTTCTTCGTTTGATGTAATATAAGAGCGGATAAGAAGACTTTAGATCCATGAGTGTGTTTCATAATTCTTACGTGGCGGGGAAGGAAGGAAGTGAACCCGAGATGGCGGAAGATGGATGTGGAGAGAGTTAGTCAATTAATATCTCCTTGAGATGTCCTGCTAGCGTAATCCAAGCTTGGCATAGAGGTGAAACGGTCTCTTGGGGATTTGATTAGAGAAAGCGGGAGCTGGTGACTGGACTGCACTCAAGAATCGATTGGGCTCATGGGGACTTGCCTCTCCTAACCGGGCCAGCCAGATCAATGCTTGTACCACTCTTTGGCACTCGCTACTTTGACATTTTCAGTTACGAATCAAGTCTCAGCTCGATGAGAAGGCAATTAACATGTGGCTGGACTTACGACTGGCTTGATGTGAGGCGATTGACACTTGGAAGGTGAGAAGAGGGAGAAATTATTACATAAAATGTATACAATGTGTTTAAATCATCTTCATATTGCGTACCACTGTATATTCGGTACACAATGTATATCGAGTTAAGATATAATTAATATATAATATATACATAATTAATATATAATAATAAGAATAATCTATATATAATAATTTCTTTATGAGAGTAATCATGTATGAGGATCAATGAATAAAGAAGAATGCGATGATAAAAATAAATTTTAAAATAATTGTATTTCTTGATAAATATAATATAAAAGTTTGATTATTCAAATATTAAACTTTTTTTAAAATGCATTTAAACAAATTTATATGATCAAATTTTGGTCTTAACATTATAACCTTTCTCTAATTGGAATGTGTGAATACAATTGAGAAGTTGAATTAAGAAAGATGGTCCAAAAAGATATACCATAAAACCTCAATTATTTTAAATATATTTTAAAGTTACGCTTCTTATATGCATTGCTACTTGTGCAACATTCTTTTTTTTTTTTAACTACTACTTGTACAACTTAAAGACATTCATGATCATTATGTTAACACATACTTCTAAGTTCTAATTCAGTTATAAATATATCACATCATCATTGCATAAATAACACATGTGATACCTCCACTTTTTTTATTTTTATTTTTTTTATTTAGGATATATTTGGGATACTTCTAGCTTTATTTTTTCAAAAGCGGTCAAACATATAATTTTTCTAATTTTTTGGTTGTTTTTCATAAAATTTTGTGATGTAAAATTTATTTTGAAAGCAGATTGAGTGTGATTATCGATAAGAGATTGTTTGAATTTTTGAAAAAGAAAAATATTTGTAATACATCAGTTTTTTTGAAAGGTATTTTCTCATCAATTTCTGTAGTTTTTAAAAAATTACAATTGCCCCAAACAGACCCTTAGTTTCAAACTAAATTTTTATTAGGGATAGTTATAACTATATGAAATAATAATGATAAAGATATTATAAAAGAAATGCTATTTGAAAAACTATAATAAATATATAATTTTTTTATTTTATAAAAATCAAATCATAACTTTTGACCACTATTATAAGTAATCAGGTTAAAAAAAATAATTTTGCCATCACATATTCCTCAAGATCGCGCACTATCACCACCGTCTAAAATAAAGCCTAAGTTTTTTTTGGAGCAACAAGTGAATTGCAATCCTTCATTTTAAACATGCCTAAAATTTCCTTTTTTTTTTTTTTTTTTAAATGCTGATACAACAAGTTGAAACTTCAAGGGCCATATAATGGGTCGTGACAAAAACCACCTTTAAAATAAATTTTATGAAATATTCATTGTAAAATGTGAGTAATTAATAAATATATTAATTTTATATTGTTATATTAATTATCTTAACCTATAAATTGCATCTCTTTTAATTATAATATTGAAGAAATTAACAAAATTTCTACAACTGTGCATGAAAGATTGTCCTCCAGCCTTGTGACTCCTTTCATTTTTATCACCATGCAAACAATATCCCAACCAAAAAAAAAAAAAGGGTATCTTGTTGACCTTGGTTTATCTTCCAGAAAAGCCGAGCAACTGTACCCACCTGTTTCTCTCAACCGCACGCGTCCGAGCAACCGTTCATGGCCGATCCTCCCTAAACTAAATGAAACCCCTCTTCGTTCATTCTCCCCAAAACCACAGGTAAAACTGCTAGTCAATCCTCCTACAAACTGCATTCTCTCATCCCGTTCTTGTCAACAACATCGGCTTGATCGGAAACCCCTTCCTCTCACTCTCCCAACCCCTTTAGAGCATTTCAAGACCCATCTAATGCCCAATAGGGCATAGTGGGTGCAAAGAGACGTCTGTGGTATCGTAAGACACCGCTCACTATACTTAATAATAGTGCGTGTAAGCCAGCGTTAGGTGTTGTTATCTCAAAATATTTGTCGATATTTTGTCAAATTTTTTGGACTTAAAGTAAAAGATAAATTGGATATTAAATTAAATATGAAACATGAAATCCTAAAAAAATCACAAATATTGAATTTAAATGGGCACCATAAATATTTTTTTATGTAAGATTATACTATGTGAAAATAGGCTCATTCACTTAGTTCTTCACAAAATGAATCTGTAATTTGTTGCTTCATATGTTATAATAAAAAAAATCCCAAGTGAAATGTAAGCGAAATTTGAGATTAGTATTAGACTCATAATGGATTTGCAATAAATTTAAACCTAATTTTAAATAAAATAAGAGTTGAAGTGGAATTAAGAAATGAACTTAAATTGAGTTTGATGTCTTTTATGTGAGCAAGAACGTGACTAGAATGTTGGCCAATAAACATACATATGGCTCACACAATAAACACTGAAGTTATTACAACTTTCTCCAAGCGAATTAAAAATAATTTCAATTGAACTCAATCAAATTTAAAGAATTTTTATGAAGCTTGATAGCTTGCATGTAATATGAGTGGGCTTTGACATCTCACCAAATAACATGAACATGCGTCTCATTGATTATTTAAGGTGTCAATTTTATGAGAAAGTGATAAGCATGAATAAATTAATTGAACACTTGGATAGCTTTATTTGATGTCAAAGGAAATAAAACCTGAATTGAACATAAAACAACATATGATTAGTGTCAAATTTAAAAATTCATTTATAAATTGAGAATGAGGTTGCAAGAAATATGATAGCTTGCTTGCAAGCACAAGTTCAATTAAACAACTCGTGAACAACCATAAATGTGGTCTTTAAAAGAATCATTTAGATCTTTTATTTAAAGTCAAGTTTGAAGCACAAGAGTTTCGTTGAGTGTTATTTTCAAACTAAAATGAAAATTAGGTAAAACATAAAGAGGTTTTCATTATAACTAAATAGCCTATTAGCAAAATGGACTTCTTGAATAATGATTTGTATTCAAAAGAAGCTTGAATTCAAATAATAACAGAGGAAGTACAACATTGATAGCGAATATCAAATTTGAATGTTGAATTTGCAAAGATCTAATAGGTCTTTAATGAGCATAAGCCAACCATTAAAATTTAGAAATTCTATGAATAAATAAAATGCAAGTAAAGATACAATATTTTAAGTGCAAATATAAACATGATTCATATATGCATAGGATCTTCATACAAGTAGACAGAAGACGATGCTAAATTAAATTCTCATGAATTATGGAGCTTCTTTCAATCCAAAAATTATAAAATTTTATTCTGATTATGATTTTCAAAATCAATGATTTAATTAATTAGATGAATTGTCTAAGTCATAAATACCCACATGTGCTCGGACATGGAGATTTAAAGTGCAAATTTTAATGTTAGAAAAGGCTGCGTAGCCTAAGTTGGAATTACATGAAATCCCAAAATTAATCTCATAATTTAAACATAAAATTATTTGAATTATCAAACACCTGCATGGGCCCTAACACAATGCTGAATGCTTAAATCTAGTGTTTGAGGATACTGTGTAGGTTGCTTCCTAGTTTGATCTTAGGACCAAGTTTGGGTAAACAAAACTTAAAAATCCAATAATAATATTATAAGAAATTCAACTTAGTGAAACAGCTAAGAAGCTAATTCCATCATATGATAGTAGATCCGATCCTATATTATTAAATTAATAGAGTCGATAAGATTTGAAATAATAAATTAAAAGATCAAGCAAACTTATATACCCCGATGATGGCTATGTTGAATGAAGATTTCAACTGGAGGGGATACTTTTTATCGAAATATGATTGCAATTTTAAATCTAATTAATGTAAATTGAATATCAATCCAAATGCAAAATCTAATATGTCATTAAGTATTAAATGCTTAAATGAAATTCAATCTAAAAAGAATTTAAAGCTAAAATTCAATCTGCCTTTCGCAATTGTTTGCCAGAGGTGACAAATTAAGAAAACTCTAGCTCACAAAGGAGTCATTATCAAATCAAGTATTTTATTTTGTACACTCTCAATCAATATCATGCTAGTAAGGATGTGACCCGTGTCCTCTGACTATGTGGCTTGACTAGTAGGCTCCACATATGATGCAATTATGACCAGAGTCATCTGATTGGGTGGTTGCCTCCAAATGACATCATTATAATCCAATCACAACTGTAGCTTGTATGCTCCCCAATAGCTCTGTACCTTGAGATTTGAATCAAAGGGAACACACCTGATAGGGCAAAATGTTCTATGTCAGCTAAGGCAGACTTAAGCTTATCTCCTTAGACAAATATTACCCAAGGTCTATAAGGATTTCTTGGACGATGCAACCCATTATTGCTGAGAAGAATCATTCTGTCAGGTTGGGTCGACTACCACATTTGACTAAGTAGACTAGGGACCATGATAGCGCGGGATGACGAAACCATGGGATCTAGATCGAGCACATCATCATTCCCCCAACCATCTGCTTTAAGCTAAAAAATAGTGAATTTCATAAATTCTAAATTTCAAAACTTCACATGCTACTACTATAAGCTACGCATATAATGATCTAACGTCTAACCTTAATCGAAAGTTCTCTCTCAATATTAAGAGGGGTAATTAACTATAGCTTGTGGGATCCAAAAATTCACCACCGACCTCTCGAAAAATTGAATTGAAGAAAGTGTGATTTAAGTGCGTCGGTGTAATTTTTAGAAGGAAGATGAGATAGTAGATAAGACACTGCTCAGAGAGTTCGCCCCAATTTTACGAGGACTTTAGATCTAGTTCCAGGTTTCCTATAGGCGCAAGCCCCTATAGTTAGTTACCCCTCTCAATTAAGAGAGAGAACTTTTAATTAAGGCTAGTCGTTAGATGATTTAATGCGTAGTGTATATTAGTAACATATGGAGTTTTAGAATTTAAGATTATGAAATTCATCATTTTATCTTAAACCGAATGGTTGGGGGGAATGATGACATGCCCGATCTAAATCCCATGGTTCCATTATCTCGGGTTATTGCGGTCCATATTCTACTTAGTCAAAGCAGGTAGTCGACCCAACCTATCTAAAGGATTCTAGAATACATAAACGCCATCCAAGAAATCTTAGAAGTGGTGGTTTGTCTAGGAGATAGGTTTACGTACCTTAGTTTGTGAGGGTTTTTGCCCTATCAAGTATACTATGATTCACAACTCAAAGAGCGAGCCAGAGCATATGATACGTGATTATAATATAATGGCTTAACCGGCCAAACCAGATCAGGACTCTACATATAACTACATTATTTATGTAGCCATCACAAACCACGCTGGATAGATGAGTCATGCAAAGATTGATTGAAAGTGAACATATGAGAACACTTGATTTGGCATTAGCTCTTTTGTGAGCTAGAATTTTCTTAATTTTTCACCCCCGATAAATAATTGCGAAAGGTGGATGGATTAAGTTTTGCTTTAAAATTATAATGATTGAGTTTCATTTAAATAGTTTTTAGATTGACAGTCAATTTGAGCTAATTTGATTTGAAATTAGAAACACATTTTGATGGAAGTATCCTATCTGGTTGAAATCATCATTCAACACAACCATCATCGGGATAGTTAATTGATTGAATTAAATATATTTAAAAACTTTAGATCCTATCAACTCTGTTTAGGTCCAAAGAGAGAATCAGATCTACTGCTATATGACATAATTAGCTTCTCAGATATTTTAATAGGTTAGAATTCTTATAATAATTTGATTTTTAGGTTTTATTATCTCGGACATCATAAAAACCAAGCGCATGATCCTCGCATAACTTGAATCTAAACATTCAGCATAATGTTAGGGCAAATGCGGGTGTATATGAGAATGCCTTAATTAACTCCTTTTGTTTGCTTGTACGATGTATTGCAAATCCAGTGGCATTGAAGGTGTTGTAAATTGATTTAATATCTTATTAAATTTTTTAGATTAATGTTTAATTGATTTCAATTTAGCCTGCGCAGCCTTTTTAGACATTAAAATTTGCACTTTAAATCTCTATGTCCGACCACATGCAGGTATTTATAGCTTAGATAATTTTATCTAATTAATGAAATCACTGACATTAAAAATCATAATTAGAATAAAATCTCTTTTATTTTTAGATTAAAAGAAATTTTCTTCATTCATGCAACATTTAAGTTAGTGTCACTCCTTAACAAAGAATTGAGATCCAAAGTAAAATGTATTATTGAATTTTCCAATTCTTAGATAATATTTAACATGTAGTCTTTATGAGCTTTTGTTATACTTGCCAATAGGTTGCTCGTCTTTAGTGAAAATCTTTTTTGAAATTCATTTGATTTTTTTTTACTTTAACTTGAAAGTAGCACTTAACTAATCTCTTGTACTTCAAACCTGACTCTAAGCACAAGATCCCAATGATCCTTCTAAAAGCTACATTCATGAGTAATCATGAGTTGCCTAATTGAATTTTTGCTTATAAGAAAGCTACCAAATTTCTTGCACACCTTATTCTCAATTTGGAATTAGATATTTAGACTTACCACTAATCATTTGTCTTTTAATATTCAATTGAGATCTTTACTTCATTCGAGATTAAATATGATCGTTCAAATGCTTAATTAATATTATTCATATTGATTACTTGTTCATGAATTTAACACTTTGAATTTTCAAAGAGAAGCTTTATTCACATAAGAAGAGTTTAAATCCAACATGAATTTATCCTTAACTCCACATCAAATCCCATATTTATTTGAAAACTAGACTTCAAATTTATTGTAAGTTACTTATGAGTTTGGCATTTGCCATATCAAGTTTCACTTGCATTTAACTTGAGTATCCTCATTTGTTTGAACATATTAAACAACGGGTCAAGCATTCATTTAGCAACAAATTAAGTGGCTAAATTCACTTTCATTTAGTACATTTTCATAGGGTAATAATATTTATTGAGCACGCCACCCTCTACTGTTAGTTTAAGTTACATGTGAACTCCACATTCTCTTTTCATTTTATTTTATTTTAAGAATTTATGTTTCACCATTAATTTAATATCAAATTAATTTTAAATTTATGTCTTAAAAAGTTGATGAAATTTCGACACCTCCCGTCATCATCCCTGCGTAGGGGGGCTGCATCAAGAGTGCTTTGGCTTACTTTCTGCATCCTAATGAGCATAGAGAGTGGTGTCTTATGACACCACAGCCGATTTCCATCTTATCACGCCCTAATAAGCGTGATGAGAACTTTAAACCTAAAAGAAGAAAAATGTAATGCAATATATATATATATATATATATATATATATATATATATATATTCATTTCTTTTTTTTCCTAAGTCTAAAAATTCGACAAAATTTTGACAACATTGCAGCTAGGGGGAGTGACATCTAACAGATGTTGGCTTACTCAATACGTCCTAATGAGCGTAGTGAGCAGTGTCTTGCGACATTGCGGCCTAATTTTAGTTCATGCCCTAATAACCACGATGAGGCATTCAAACCTGCAAAGAAACACAAGCACAATATACACAATCACATATTGATCTCACTTGTTCTGACTCATTTCTTTTGCGTGTTGCAACGATCGACAAGAGAACAGAGAGGGAGATGTCGGAGACCAAGAAAGGAACTTGCCTAATGATGATGTTCCTCTTTGGCCATGGTAAGAGAAAAGGTTGAAAGGAGACAAAAATGTCGGAAGCCTAGATAAGAACCCACTTGATGACGGTGTGTTGACCTCATTTTTTAGAATAAGCTCAACACCCCTAGAATTTATGAGTTTCTGGTCTTAAGACACATCTAGTGATTAGGTGGACATTCTCACTTAGCCCTAGAAGACTTAGAAGAGTTAGCCATATGAATAGGTCATGCCTTAGAGGTGTTAGAAAAATCTCCTGCCCTTTAGCTTAAACCATTCCTCACTTTCCTTCTTTCAAGTCAAACTCCAACAACAACAACAACAACAACAACAAGTCTTAATCCCACTAGGTGGGTGGCATGAATCCTTCCATTGTGTCCTATTATGTGTCAAATTCTCATTTAATTCAAGTATACTAAGATCATTTTTATACATCTTAACCAAGTCTTTTAGGTCTACCTCTACCTTTCTTAACATAAGGCAAATCTAATGCATCTACTCTCCATGTCATCTGGACGACCGACACTTTATGTGGCCAAACCATAAAGACTCTCCTAATCTTATCTACCACTGGAGCTACTCCAACTTTTTCAACATACTCATTTTGCATTCTATCTCTAGGTTAAAGCCACTCATCCACGAGCATCCTCATCTCTCAACACTTAACTTAGTCTTATGTTTCTTTTTATTGGCCAACATTCGCATATAAGTCATTGGTCTTACCACCATCTTATAAAATTTTTCCTTAAGTTTAAGTGGAACTTTTCTATCACATAATAGATGCATTCCTCCACTTCAACCATCCAACTTGAATTCTACTAATAATATCTCCATCTATTTCACCATCATTTTGAACAATAGAGCCTAAATATTTGAATCGCTCACTCTTATTAATGACTTGATCACCTAAAGTCACAACACTACCACTAAAACTTCTACAACTAAAATTACACATATATCAGTTTTAGATCTGCTTAAACGAAAACCTTTAGACTCTAAAGTTGACCTCTATAATTCAAGTCGTTGGACTCCCTTTAGTCTTATCAACAAGAAGAATGTCATCGAAAAAGCATACACCAAGGTACATCTTCTTGTAAATGCCTCGTAAGAACATCCATAACTAAAGTAAAAAAGATAAGGGCTTAATGTTGATCCTTGATGTAATCCAACCGAAATAGGAAAATAGTTTGTCAATCCTCCTTGTGTTTTTTGGCATGCTCTAGTATACATATCCTTAATGACTTGAATATAACCAATATTAACTTCTTTCTCGTTTCTAGAACTCAAAGAACATCTCTTGAGACTTTATCATAAGCTTTTCTAAATCAATAAATATCATATGTAGATCCTTTTATTTTCTCTATGCTTCTCATCAAACCTCTTAACAAATGTATAGCATCCATAGTAGATCTACGGCATGAAACCAAAGCATTGAGAAACTTGTACATCAACCTATGCTCAATTACTCTCCCATAATTTTAATGTATGACACATTAACTTAATTTCTATAATTTGCACACTCTTGTGCATCACCTTTATTCTTAAATATAAAACCAACAAACACTTTCTCCACTCATCGCATCTTTTAGTCTTTAAAATAACATTAAAAAGATTTGTAAGCCAAGAAATTCCTTGATCTCCTAAACATTTCCACACTTCTATTGGAATATTATCGGCCTATCTTTTTTCCACATTTCATTTTCTTTAAAGCTTCACTAACTTCATTTACTAATATGATAAAATGAAATTCTATTTTGTTTAGGTTATTAAGTTGCTAAAATCAATCGATTTCGGATCCTTCATTGAAAAGTTTATTAAAATACCTCATCCACCTATTTTCAATATCTTTTCTAAAAAGTACTTTATTATTTTCATCCTTAATACTCCTCATTTGAACTAAGTCTTTACTTCTCCTATCTCTTTGGTTGGCTAACTTATACATACATCTTTCACCTTCTTTGGTATCTAATCTATTGTATAAATCACTAAAAGCTAAATTTTTGCATCATATATTGCTTTCTTAGAATCTCTGGTGCCATTTTATATCTTTCCCAATTCTCCGAAGTTTTACATCTAAACCAAGTTTTATAACAATGCTTCTTATTTTTTATTTTTTCTTGCACACTCTGACTCCACCACCAACTATTCTTATTAAAAGAAGTTTTTCCTTTTGATTCACCAAGCACATCTTTAGCAACTTGTTTAATAGCACTTGATACTTTTTCCCACATAACATTCCTTATGAACATCCCAAACTTTAATTTCTTGTAGCTTGCTCTTAAAATATTTTATTTGTGTTCTTTAAGTGTCCCCATCTAATCTAGGACAATAATTAAGTTTATTTTTTCTCTACAACCTTTCATCTTAAAATCTAAAACTAATAGATGTTGGGTACTTAAAATTTCACTTGAATGACCTTACAATCTTTACAATCTAAACAATCTATTTTTCTTATAAAAAATAATCAACTTGTTTTACTAGATCCATTTTATAAGTAATAATATGTTCATCTCTTTTCTTAAATAAAGTATTAGCAACTACAAAATCATAAGCTAAGTAAAATCTAATATATACCTTCTTCATTACTCCAAATCCATAACCACCATGAATACTTTTAAAATATTCTACCACTCTACCAACATGTCCATTTAAATCTCCCCAATAAATTTTTCTTTAAGAGGTATCTTTTGTATTAATCCTCTAATTCATTCCAAAATTTTTCTTTTGAGCTTACCTCCAAACCTACTTGAGGAGCATACACTTATAACATTGATAATCTTTATCAACAATAATCTTTAGAGCTATAATTCTATCTCCACATCTATTAATACTTATAACATTATCCTTCAAACTTTTATCTATAATACTTATACACTATTTCTAGTTCGACTTTTACCTAAATACCAAAGTTTAAAACCTAAACTATCAATCTCCTTAGCCTTCTCCCCAACCCATTTAGTTTCTTGAACACATAAAATATTTATCTTTCTATGAACCATAATATCTATTAATTCCATTAATTTACCTGTAAGAGTACCTATATTCCAAGATCCTAACCTAATTCTAGTTTCATGGACTAACTTTTTTGCCCGCATCCGCCCATAATGTGGGAACCCTTGCTTATTTAACAAGGCCATCAAATCTTAGACATTTTTCATCAGATTCGTTACAACAACCGCCTGTGGGACGCTCTAATATTAACACAATGATTTAAAGGATTCATGTCATGATTATTTTGACAAATTTTACTCATTGAACCTAGCAACCCTCCACTTTTGCATCCCGACTCCTGGTAGTGTTTTTCAAGTCAAACTCCAAATCAATTTTATTTAATTTTCTCCAAAGTTCAAATCAATTCCATGATTTAATTCCATAATTGAATCCTATGATTGAAACCCATGATTGAAACCTATGATCAAAATCCATCAAAAATTCCTAGGTTCAAATTTCCTAAGTCCTTAACCCTTTCTTAAAGACTTAGCCAAAATCATGATCAGAACCTATTCAAACCTTTGAGATTTTCTCTTGACCAATTTATATTCTCATTTATATTCACATTTATAAATGAAATATAAATTCAAACCTAGCAAATCAAATTCAAAAATTCCAAATCAATTCATTAAATTTTCTTAAGTCCCTTTAATTTTTTTTATTAAAGGACTTAGCCAAAATCAACTCTAAATCGTGATAAAATCAATCCAAACCCTTAGAATTTTCTCAGAACTTATTTATATTCTCATTTATATTCACATATATAAATGAAATATAAATATAAATAAATCAAATCAAAGGAAAAAATTAAATTCTAAAATTAAAATGCTTGAAATTCCCTTAAATCTCTTAATTTTTCATTAATGGATTTAACCTAAACCTTGATCAAACCTATTCAAATTCATGGGATTTTCTCAAAACTTATTTATATTCTCATTTATATTCTCATATTTAAATGAAATATAAATATAAATCAATCAAATCCAATTAAAAAAAAATTAAATTTCTAATTAAAAATTCTCTTAAATCCTTTAAATTCATTTTAATGGATTTAACTCAAATCATGATTAAACTCTTTCAAATTCTTGAAATTTTCTCATGATCAATTTATATTCTCATTTATATTCACTTATATAAATGAAATATAAATTCAAATAATCAAAACTCATTCCAAAAATCAAACTCAAATCAAATCAAAATCAAATCTAAGCCTTTCTAGTCAAAATCTTGACCTTAGCCAAATCACTTTCAAATCAAGCCAAACTCTTGATTTTCTCTTATGGTTCAATGAATCCTACAATCATGAGCTCATATATAAATCCAAACCTCAATCAAACAATCAAAAACTAAATCAAAAATCAAACCCAAGACCCCTTCATATTCTTCCTTTAAATATGAAATTTTCAAATGGATCAAAATTCATTTGACTTCAAACCACTTGTAAATAGATTTATATTTCAATCATAAGTCCATATACAAGATCAATCAACTTCAAATCAAGCTTTAACCAAGCCATTTGACCCACTTAAGCTCAGTTGAACCAAAGTGACCTAAAACACCCTTATGAGCCGACTTTTGATCCTAACCAAATTAGATTGAACCAAACTCATATTTTCCTCTCATCATGATCAAAAATCATCATGGGATGATCAATCAATTAAATTGGGTCAAACCAAGTCAAATCTAAGCGTTGACCAAGTCAATACTTAACCTAACATAGCTAAAATCCACCATAGGCCAAATTGATTGAAACCCTTCGTCTAATTTCACTCATGACCTATGTTTGAACTTGATCAAGCTAACATTTGAGCCTAACCTAGCCCAATTGGCCCACTTGACCCAAGTTGACCCATTTTGACCTAAAGGGCCAAAATATGTCAAAACTTGATCTAAGCTAAATTGATTGAAACCAATAGGTCAAGTCCATTTCAAATCACTTGTGGAACTTGACCAAAGCCTCAATTGGCCAACTAGACCCAACCTAGCCCAATTGACCTTAGACCCAACATGACCTAAAGGGGCCATGTTGAGCCAAAATTAAACCTAACACAAATTGATTGGAAACAAAGATACCAATCCACTCCATATGACTAACCTAACCACTTGACCTACCTCAAACAGGTCAAATTGGTCAAATAGGTCAACTTGACCCATTTGACCTAAATGAGTCATATGAGCCAAAATCAAATATATATCAAATTGAACCAAACCAAAGGCACCAAAACATTTCAAATGGTCATATGAACTTGACCCAACCCCTGGTTTGACCCAATTTGACCAATTGGTCAACTTGGCCCAAGTTTATCCATTTTGACCTAAATGGGTCAACATGAGCCAAACCCTATCAATTGGATTCCAAATCTAATGAAACTTGGCCAAACCTATTTTCTCAACATACCAAACATACCCAATTTTAAAAAAAATAGCAAAATGACTATTTTATCCCTAGGCCATAGAACAAATTTTGGCCTAGCCCATGGGTATTTTGGTCATATCCTCATCACACTCACTTGATGCTTTCCTAAAAGCTCAAGGGGACCTAGTGATGAGTGGTGCACCCTACCCAATGGGTTTGGGTCAGCCCATTTGGCCCATAGACCAAACCCGACCATATAGCCTAAAATTCAATTTTCAAACTCCCTCTTAAGCTCAATTTGATGCACATGGGAGGTTGGCATTCCACTCAAGGGATCAAACTGACCATGTGCAATGATATAAAAACCTAAATAGCTCACTCTATATGGTCAATTGGATCAAAATGGAAATTAATGGGTCGATTGTCCGATTGCCACAGGGGGAGATATACTCCCCCTAATTGAATGAAAATTCACTTCACGCTTGATCGATTGGAGCCTAGGAATCCTTAGAAACCACCTTAGAGCATTCCTAAGCTTTCTAAGGGGGATTTGAATCTTGCATTTCTCAATTTTTCATAGTGCAAAATAGGGGAGATCACCTCAATTCCTAACTTCCTCTACACTTGATCCTAATCCAATCCCTCTTGCACACTTGATCTAGGAGCTAAGTCGAATTGACCCAAGCTTTCTCTAAAGTTCTAGAGGAAAGGAAGAGCTCAATTCAATCAAAGCCTCAAGGATCTTAAAGAGGAGTTGGTCCATCCATTGATCCACTCAACCTCAAGGTCTAGGAACTTCAACAGGGCTTCGTCTCCACCAAACGAAGCTACCTCATCGATCTCGTGTGCCGATGAGGTATGTGATTTTTTGACCACTTAGATTAGGAGGTGTTGGACCTTTGTGAAAGGAATTTTCATTGCATGTGAAATCCACCATTGGATTGGCCGCTCTACTGCTTTAGATGGTGTGGGTTGAGTCTTGAATGATTCTATGATAGATCGGGCTCGGATCTCCCCTTGGATCATGGACAACCTTCACTAATCCTCAAGGAAGAACTTGGCTCATCTCAGCTGTCCATCCGTGCATTTTAGATGGACAGCTGAGATTATTAGGCACATTTTATAAATCCTTTATCCGATTTAAACGGTGGGTGTATCCTCCGCCGTCCGATCTTTGATCAGACGGCCAAGGATATTAGCGCGTGCGCCGCTAGTCACTCCCTCAATTTGACATTTAAGTGAGTGGCTCACGGCGTGACGTGTGTAAAGCACACTGACTACCACCGCCATGCATCACCCCATGAGCTAGTATTAAGTAAGGATTAGTTAGGGGTTTTAATTAATTCCTAATTAATTCAGAAATCTTCTAAAAGTCATAACTCTTCATAAAAAATTAGAAAAATATAAGAAAAAAATGCTATGGATAGATAATTTCATCTAAAATATTTTTAAAATGTTTTCAATGAATTTTGAATTCCCCTTTTCTTTGGATTTGGGTTTCTTTAGGAATTTTATTTAGCTAATTATTCTCTAATTAAGTAATCAATTGATGTTAAACTTCTAGAGTTCATCTTAGGGGATGACCTCTATCTCCCCTAATTTTCTTGAGATTTATTGAGGCCTTAATTAGGAAAATTACTATTTCATTCCTTAATTACCCCTTTCATGTAATTAAGGGTAATTAAGGTGTGATTAGTGGATTTACCCTATGATTGAGTTTGATTAAGGTCAGATTTAGAGAGTAGGGGTTTTATAAAATAATTTTGGGGCATTTCCCCTAAGATATTTCCTAAATCCCCTTTTCTTTCCTTAATACCCTCTTAATTAAGGGTTAACTCATAATTATCCCTTTAAATAATTTTCAAAATTTCTAAAAAATTCCAGAAATTAATTAATCTACCTTGGGTGTTTAATAGCCTAAGTTCAATTAAGAAAATTAAAACTCCTTTCATAAGTGTGAAAGGGTGTTTTAAAAGTTAAGCTAAATCCCTTAGCTTAATTAACTTTAATTGTGAGCCAAATTGCATTAGACCTTTTCATTATTAAGGTGCATTACAAATTTAAATACCTTGTGTTTTATGTCATCTCATTGGCTCATAATTACTTAGTTAATTTTTCTAAGGTGGTGTAGGTAAGGGTTAATTAAGCCACTTAATTCATACCTTAACCTAATCAATGCTTAAAAATGGATTTAATTATTTGAAAATTAAACAAAAATACAAAACACATATGGGAATGGGTTAGGAATAGCAAACGTATCTCACCTTTTCAAAATTAAATCAAACTTCAAACTAAACAAAAATCATTTTGAAACTCACTTTGATTTATCCTAATTTTTCTTATTCATTAAGAATATCTTTAGGATTTAAGTAAAGTGAGTTTGTTTACATGCTTTCGTTACTTTAGATCTTTCCAAACATGTTAAGTTGTATGTCATGTGATTCATGCATTCATAATTTCATGTTTCAAATTTTAAAATAAAAATTGTTTACTTTATGTCAAATGTGCATGTGTTGGCTAAAGTAAAATATGAGTGGCTATTATCACTACTAAATCCAAAGTATTTTCAAAACTTATAAATGAAACATCAAATCTGAAAGTGTGCTATTCTTATATCTTAATTATAAATTTTCATGTGATAAATTATAAAAGCATGTTTAGTGTAGCCTTTCTTTCCTTTCTTATGTTAGCATAGTTTTGAATAGGAGTTGGTAAGATGTAGGGTTCATTTGAAAAGAACCCAACACTTACTTAATTCTATACCCTATTTATCCCTATACCATCATATAAGAAGGATTTCCTATACTTGCATGAATAAATTGCATAAACACAAATGAAACTATTAAAATAACTTTTGCATATTTCTTTTTCATTTGATTTCTTTTATATGTATGTTTATACTTAAGGAAAGTGGTATATTAGTCTGGACAACCCCGAGGTTACGAGGCTTTATGTAGCTATAAGTAGGTCTTGTACCTTACACCTCTGGTTAACAATGACGCTATACTCACTTATGCCTTTCTTATTTTCATGCATGTATGTGAAATTTTGGATAAGGAAAACCTTTTCTACTTAAGAAAAATCATGCATATTCAACTTCTAAATTTTCTTAAATGGATTACTTAGCATGCATCATAAAGTGTGTTAACTACTCTCCTTTGCATGTATAGATATGCTTAGGATCCATCCATATGCATGTTATATATGTTGGAAAAGAATTGATGTAATGTGTGTTCTGTGAATTTTGATTCATTTTATTTAATCTTAAATTACCTTTATTTTTGAATGGGTTTCTTTAGAGTTTGCCTAAACTTAGGATTGATTAAAAGATGTAATCAAAACATTCACCTAAATGAAATTAAAATGTGAACTTACCTTAGAAATTACTTAAGGATTAGAGAAGGAAAGATAAGTTCTCTTCTCTTTCCCTCTCTTTATAACTTAGTAATTAATTGTAAGCTTCACTTAAACAAAATTAAAACATAAAATAAAAATAACCCAAAATACTTAAACAACTTAAATGAAACCCTCCTCTAAGTTGAACATGTCCTTCACACTTAGAAAATTTAAACCTAAAGTCCTAAGCTAAGCATACCATACAAACCTTCAAAGCACACACATTAGCCTAAGTCACCACTTCTAGCCTTAAGTTAGGTCGGTGCATGGTTTGATGTTATATTTTATTTTGTGATGAATAGTTTTAGACTGGATGTTAGGGTGTATGCTCATAGAATGAATGGTAGGACATGCTTAGTCTAACTATTCTTTTCTGCAGGGGATTGTGCTTAAGGGGCGCTATCATAAATAAAAATATAAATGCTTTTGCTTGCAGGTGGTTTATACCACTAAGCATAATTCATAGGTCAAGTGAACTTAGTCATCCATGTGTGAGGTGATTAGTCCAATATACATGCTTGGGATTTGTGTGGTGTGATTTAACTAACCTTTGTTTTGAAGGTTTTAGTTAGATTTATACTTTTCCTTTTCATGTAAAAATTTGTATATTTAAGATTTTGGAATGATTTGTTATGGGGATTAGGATAAGCATTGGTCATAAGATCCTATCTTATGCATCATGTGAAGCCTTTAAGCATCCACCTTCCAACCTTCCAAAGGAGGAACCAAAAGAAGAAAGAAGAAGAAAGAAAGAAGAAAGAAGAAAGAAGAATAAAGTTTGAAGACCCCCATAACAATGAATTCCTTTGCTTAAATTATAATTTAATTCATTTATAATCCGGGTTATATAAGGGTAGAGCTCGGCTACCCACATTTGATATTTTAGGTTTGTGTGATGGTGCGCAACCATAAATGGCTATTTATTCTTTTTGTGATTGGCTTTATAAATTGATTGATGATTTGTTTAGCTTTTGTAAGAAGTGACATGCTTTTCCTAGTTTCTTTCTTATTTTATGTATGAACTGGATGTGGATTAGGCTCTCTAGGGAAAAATAAATCTTTTACCCAACTTAACAATTGTTGACCTCCATATATGTGTCATAAATCAAGACAAGCCTATAAATCAATTTTGATGGATTTCAGAGGTGATATTGCGCAAATTGAGGCTCAAAATATACTAGATGTCCCTAAAAATGGTTGAAATGACCTTCGATCAATGAACGGACTTCACCATCAAATTTAGAACATCAAAATTGATCAAAATATAGATATTACAAAATCTAACGAGCAATTATTTAAGCGCTCAAGCTATTAATGTGTAGCGCATACGAGTCTAGAATGATATCTGAATGACTTTTGTTCATTAAATTGATCATGTAGTTAGCTTTGAACATCAAAAACTATCAAATAAGACCATCCGCATTTAATTCAGATGAGTCTATGCAAATGTCGAGTGATTTGAAGTGATAGCACATAAATCGAGGCTGAAATGCACTAGACGTCACTTAAATTAACTCAAATGACATTCGATCGATGCATGGACTTTACCATCACATTTAGAACATTGAAATTGGTTAGGATATAAATATTACATGACTTGATGAGCAACTGAGCAAGCGCACTAGTCGTTAATGCATCTGAACACATATCGAGGTCAGGAGGCACCGATGAGAATCAAACAACCTCCGTTCATAAAATTGATCACACCATTGGCTTCAAAATGCCAAAATATCTCAAGTAAGACTATTCATACTCAATTTAAATGAGTCTACATGAAAATTGAGTGATCGAAAGTGATGATGCACATTTTGAGCTGAAATGGACTCAATTTGACACCGACTTAAACAAAACAGCCTTCGATTGTGAAATGGACTTTGTCGTTGAGTTTGGAACATCAAAAAAAGCTAAGATTGATATATATATATTAGCCATGTGATTTTATCAGCATAAAAAGTCAATTAATCAACTTAAAAAATCAATTTAAAAATAAAACCTAACCTAAATCCCCAAATTCGGCCCTAATGAACCTGGTTTGGCTTGGTTCCTATTCAAGCACAGGTTGGCACACGCAATCTCTCGGCTCATCCCATCTCCTTCTCATGTGACTGCACGAGAATCGAAGGAGCTTCCCCATTCAAATGCTTCTTCATGCCAGCTGCTTCCTCCATCAGGAAGGATTTCCCTCTTCCCTCTCAAAATTGCATGAAACCGCTCTTATCTTTTTTTTTCTAATTTGCAAGCAAAGCCGCAAGGTAAGTTCCATTCCTCCCTCTGCTTAGAAACCCTCAAAGGAGTGACTGTCTTGATGCTGCTCCACTGATGGTGGAGACAATGATGGCGATGGCAAGGATGAAGAAGTTTTGAAGCGAGGAAGTCGTGATGAGAGCTCGGCAGTGAAGTGAAGGATTTTAGATTAAATCCTGCTACCAAACATCCTGAGAAGGAAAACTAGCGACAGACAGGCCTTGAAAGTTTAAACTTGGAATCCATGGTAGGATCGAAATTTTTTTTAGAGGGGGCACAATAAAATAATGAATAATTTACTTTTATATAAAATTAAAAATCAAAGCATCTCATATAACAAAATAAAGAAATCAAACATTGCAATAACATAAATTTTTTTTACATTACATACCATTTATAACTTCTCCCTCCGAGTCTTCATATTTTGAAATACAATCAATTCCTTATCAACACTCTTAAATACATCTTTTCAATATATGTAATAAGACAATCATTCATCCAAGAATCTCCCATTCTATTTTTTTTACGTTCTTCATTGCGAAAATGCTCTTTCAATATTATATATGTAATATCAAAGCAAGCTTTATTAGCAAATATACAAGAGGATAAATATCATTTTTCTTTGTCTCTACTAACTTTTGTGCAAGTTCTCCAACTCCTTTAACTTCAAAATGAATCATTGGATTTCATGTCAATAATATAATTCTCAAGTTGACTATCAAAATAATAATATCAAAGCTGAGAAGTCTGGGATAAAACTTTGCCAAACATATCAATTTTTTTTATCAAAAGGCGAGAAAAAATCACATGGATTCAAGCATGCCACATATAAAAGTAATTGATATCATCAAATCTATTGTTAAGCTCAAGTTGCATATCAATAAGAATAAAATAACTCAACTTGATAATAGTGTAAATTTGTGATTCCTTGAGCATATCTTCTTGATCTTCCACGATAATAATAAATCTTTCACTCATATTTGGCACAAGTATATCATTTTTCACAAAATGCATGAACTTCTTCAAATAAAATGTTCCAACCATCATCTCTCATATTTTTGTTTTGACACCTTAACCAAAGTCATGGCATTTATAATATCTTGATCTTTTTTTTGTAAAACTTGAGATAACTCATTTGTGATTCCTAATATGGATTTCATCAAATGCAGATTGAAAACAAACTCAAAACATTGAATTGAATCAAGCAGAGCATTTTCTTCACCTCTTTGTTCCTTTGTTTAAACCATCTTCTACAATTATATCAAGAACATCTATAATAGATCCAAATAAAATAAGTATATTTATCAATGCAAAGATAATGTGTGATCCCAATGCGTATCTCCATTGAAGAGTTATTTCTTGATTTAAACCTCTGCCATCTTGTAGTTCTCCACTCCTTATTTGCTCAACAACTTTGTTTAATTGTCTTTCAAATAAAACTTCTCTCCTTTTGCAAGAACTTCCAATAATATTTATCAAATTAGATACATTATTAAAAAATGTAGCAATCTGAATATGATTCTTAGCCACAGCAACTAGTGCTAATTGTAATTGATGAGCAAAATAATGAATATAATAAGCTAAATTATTTTCTTTCAAGATTAAAGCTTTTAATCCATGAAACTCACCACGCATGTTGCTAGCCCCATCATAACCTTGACCATGTATTCGCGATATACTCAATCCATGCTTTGAGAAAAGTGCCTCAATAGCATATTTAAGTGTTGGAGCAGTTGTTTCACCGACATGTATAATACCAAGGAAATGCTCAACAATGCAACCTCTCTTATCAACATAACGAATCGCAATAGCCACTTGTTCTTTCATTGATACATCACGAGATTCATCTAAAAGAACTGCAAATAACTCATTACCCAAATCATTGATAATAGTATTTGAAGTCTCAATAGCAGCTGCATGTGTAATATCCTTCAATTTCGTGGAGGTTAACTTATTATTTCTAGAGCATTTTCAAGGACAACCTTATTAATACTTTCATTATGCCGCCCAAAAGTGGTTCAAGAAAATTTCCTTGATTTTGAGAATCCTCGATTCATCATGACCACAAAAGCTAATCCTTGGCTTAAAAGAAAGCATACACAATCAATTGTGGCACATAATCGTGTAATCCCTTCAATTTTGATCGAATGTCTTCCATAAGAAAATGCAATGTGTTGATCGATTCATTAAATCTTCACATTTTCTTCGAGCAATATTATGAGCATTATTAACTTGGCCAATATGAACTTCAAATATTTCTTTTTTTTCCAATTTTTAAATCCCTTATTATCAAAACTATCACCACTTGCTTGTTCACCAATATCAGGTCTATAAAGATAACAAAATAAACAATATGCTGCATCTTTTGCAATACTGTACTCTAACCAATCTTTATATTCATCAAACCATTTTGGATTAAACCTGCATTTATTTTTGATTTGTGTTTGAGGAAATTCATGATCGAGGTTGACATGGCCCTTTTGAAGATATGCTCTTCTAACTCTATCACGCATTGGGATGATACTAAATTTTTTTCTTAATCCAGGATCTGCTACAATATCTTCTATGTTGAATTCTATGTGCACTTGTTTAGATTTTGTATTACTACTTTCACCAATAATAAGATGTGAATAACTGGACTCATCTTGTTCAATCTTTCTTTTAAAATATTGCTCCATATCTAATTAAAAGAATGGATTAAAATGCTGATGTAAAGTCTTAAAGATCAATATGCATAAAAAGACATGCTTTTGAACATATTTCGAAAAACAAAATAAAGGCACACTTTCGGCCTTTTCTAAAAAAATAATTTTCAAAATAAAGGCACACAGTCGGCCTGTACCTAAAAAATAAATCAATAGTATTTTTTAATAAAGACACACCGTCGGCCTTTATTAAGAAATAATAAATCAATAAATTTTCAAAAAAGGCACACTTTCGGCCTTTATTAAATAAAAAATATTCACATACCTTAATTAATTGAAGGCGTTCCTCCAGAGAAATATTTCTGAATGTTCTGTTCTTCTAAAATCATAAAACATAAAGCATATAAGTAATGATTAAATATACAAAAATAAATAAATATTAGTACCCATGAACTAAATGCATGTGAAATTATATAACAAACAAGAGACCAAGAAGTGGCAATAGTGTGAAGCAAGAGGGTGTAAACATGAGGCGAGAAGACTTCTTGAAAAGAAGCTGTGAGAGATAAATTGCAAATCGATAACAAAACTAATGAGAAGCACATAACAAAACTAAAGATAGAGCTTGATGAGAAAACCACAAAAAAGTGAATAGCTCAATTGAGAGAAAATAAATCCAATGAACAACAATTCAATCACTACAAAATTAGTTAGAATAAACGAATATTTGTGCCTAGTTATCGTGACAAATGTTAACCAAACCATAAAACTTGAACCAAAATTTTGTCATGACTCGAAAGACGAAACCAAGCACATAGCAATGTGATAGTGAAGTGGCATGACCCACAAGCTTTGTTTCAAGTATGTACTTTATAATCAATTGATGCTAAGGGTCGATGCATCACTTCACCACTAAAATATTTAGATAGGTTCCACTACACATAATTACTATGAAATAAAATTTGAATATATTCCATCATGTTATGTAATTTGCAATTTTTTAGCAATAAGCTTTTATAGTGTTTCTAGGCACACCTAAAATTACAAAAAAAAAGAAAGCACAATTAATAAAAATCAACCTTCAAGTTTGAATGGATGTCCTTCCGACTACTTATAATAGGGCAAAAATATAAACAAGATGCATTACCACATTCTAAAATTCACCAAACTTCAAGTATGATATATAATGAAAACCACTAATGATTCTTCTTTTCGTGATAGCACTTGCTTTGTTGAGTTAATTGATGCTCTATTTTAATTTTAACATTTTTCAACTAAATAATAGTATTTTGCGTTCCTAGAGCTTGTACTCTTTTCACTAAAAATTCTGCACTATAATAAAATAATATAATATTGAAACAAGGAAAAATGAAATACAATAAAGAAATTAAAAATATTGAACACACCAACATATAAATAAATGGCTTTTGCACCTCCAATGTAATGTAAAATTGTTTTGGTACCAAGATATAAAACTTGAGAGAATGATAAGTCATCATTGAAAAACGAGAAAGATGAAGGAAGCTAAATCGATTGATCTGGGAATTGACTCACTCAATCAATGGTGTCATTCAAGCTGAGGATTGAGCTATTCGGGAAATTAGATAAGCCTTCACTCACTCTTTAAGAAAATTCCCAAAATCCTTTCAGTATTTCCCTGCCCACTTTTTTCATTAATGGCGATTAGCAGTAGGAGCGACAATGAAAGGCCAAACTAAGCATTTTCCTTACTATTTCAAGATTTACATCTTCATACACGCTCTGAGAGGTTTTAAATAGGTTTTCATAACATATCGTGTGTGGTGTGGGGCACGTGCCCCAGCCTTCCCCCAGAACACCGTCCATAAGAGGAGAGCCATCCACTGTCATCATCTCATGATAAGAGAGATGAAAGTGCTGAAGAGATCCACTGCGAACCGGTGGCCGACCATTATTCTTTTCTTTGACGTAGCCCTCATCTTTTCCATCCTCGTGGTCTCCATACAGTCCTCATTCTTCACAGGGAAGCAAAAATTTGATATAAAGGGGGAGGAGATAAGTATATTGTTTGATTTCAGATCGGGTTCAGCATGCGTGAGGTTGCGCATAAAAGGAACCATTTTCCTTTCCACCAAGAGCTAGAAAGCTTGTTTGTTCGCCACTCGACCACTTCCTACAGAGTGAAGAATTGAAGATGGACACTCAAAAGAAATATTTTTTAAGGATTATAAGATTATTATACCTTCGATTTGAAATTCATACTTGATGAAGAAAAGACACTGCCTATTCAAAAATATCTATCTATCCAAGAACGAAGGTGCATCTTACCCTTTGGTGCCCAATAGTATTGACCTTGCTATTAATCAAAGTTGATGGAAGAGATATATACCCTCAAAATAATACATCATTGGAGGGACTTTACAAAACAAGACAACTTCGCACACAATGTGAAGTGAAGGGTTTGGAAAAATCATGTTCTATCGGGAGCGTCCTGATATCATGGCAACGTATACCTATCGAATTGATATTTGCATATATATTTGGTTTTATACAGGTAACTGAAGGCCTCGTTATGCTTATCAGGGCATGATGAGATGAAATAGATCCAGCTGTGGTGTCGTAAGACATCGCTCGCTACGCTCATCAGAGCATACTGAGTAAACCAAAATCGTCAGATGTGGCATCCATCATGCCTAAATACCGAGTAAGCCAAAATAGTTCTGATGTAGCCCCCTACTCGAAAATGATGCCGAAATATTGCTGAAATGCTATCAAAATTTGAAATATTTGCATATATATTTGCTTTTATGCAAGTGATTGAAGGCCTCATTATGCTCATCAGGGCATAACGGGATTGAAGGTCGGCCAAGGTGATTCAAAACACTAACCTCCATGCTCATCATGGCATGACGAAAAGCCAAAATCTCGATGCACGAAAGATGACGTGAGGCCAAAAATTACGTTAAATCTTTTGACTTAGAAAAAATGGGAGAGTGAAATGAGCTGACTTAAGAATGCTAAATAGTGAAACTTGTAGCTAATTTTAAACTAAAAGCATCAAATAAGGAAAAAAGGGGAGATCCTTTAAAGAAAATTTTGGAAAGAATAGAACATTCATTTAAAATCTAAGTGAAATTTGGGGAAGCTAATATTAAACTCACAAAATTTTGGGGAGGCTAATATTAAACTCACAAACTCTAATAACGATTCTCTATGGCTTAAATTGAAGTGGTAAAGTGAATTCTCTTTTCTTGTAAATCCCTCAAAATTAAACAAGCTTTAATTAGAATTTTGAGTGGGGGGGGGTGATTAATGTTAAATTCATAACAAACTTACAATATATTTAAAGTCTAAGGATGAATCCAAATTGTGTTTAATAACTCTTATATGAATGTGGAGGTGATTACTATGATAACTAATAAACGTGAGTAGAGCTAAAGCAGTAAACACTAAAATCAGCATAACTTATCAAAATTTATGTAAATTGATCATAATCAAATTGGGAGAATTGTAAAAGTTCAATAAGTAAACTAAGTTCCAGTAGTATTTTAAACTACAATCTAAATCAAAATTCCTTTTTCGCCACCAGATCTGCAAGTCTTTGTACAAGCAGACAGAAGACAATACTAAATTCAGTTCTATATAAATCATAAGACTTTCTTCAACCAAAAATCAAGGAATTTCATCCTAACTATGATTTTCAAAATCAATGATTTCATTAATTGGATGAAATTAGCTAAGCTATAAATTCATGTGCCGGATATAGAGATTTCAAGTGCAAATTTTAATGTGTGTGAGCTAAATTGGAATATATTAAATATTATTCTGAAAAATTTAATAAGATATTAGATCAATTTACAACACCTTCTTCGCCACCGAATCTGCAACTCTTTGTACAAGAAGATAGAAGGCAATACTAAATCAAAATCTACAAAAATCATGGAGCTTTCCTTTAATACAAAAATTAAGAAATTTTATTCTAATTATGATTTTCAAAATCAACAAAATCACTAATTAGGTGAAATTATCTAAGCTATAAACACCTACATGTGCTCGGACATAGAGATTTCAAGTGCAAATTTTAATGGCTGAAAAGGCTGCGCAGGTTGAATTAGAATACAAAATAAAAATACAAAATCAATTTCATAATGCAAACATAAAGTTTCCTAAAATTACTATACACCTGCATGGGCCCCGACACCACATGAGCCCCTACATTATGCTAAATGCTTAAATTCAAGTGTAGTATGGGAGTTGTTTTTTGGATCAGTGCAAGAACCTAAAATCTATTATAAGAATTTCAAATCAAGAAATATGAGAAGCTAATTTTGGGTGATAGTAGATCGATCCTCTATTAGCAAAAATAGAGTTGATAGAATAGCTCTTAATTCAAACATAAAATTACCTAAATTCTTAAATACACCGATGGGCCCGACACTATGAATACTAAAATTCAGTGTCGAGGATGCATGAGTTGCTTCTTTAGTCTGGGTTAACAAAACTTAAAACCTTATAATAAGAGTTTAAAATCAGTGAAATATCTAAAAAATTAATTTTGTCAGGTGACAGTAGATCTAATCCTCTATTAGCAGCTAAATAGAGTTGACAGGATCTAAAGCTCTTAAACATATTCAAATTAATTAATTTTTCAAATAAAATTAAGTAGCAATCTCATATCAATCTCAATTCAAATAAATACTACATAAAGTCTTAAATACACTGCATGGGCCACACTATCTTTGAATGCTTAAATTCAAGTGTCCTTGCTGGGCTTCCCACTTAGAGAGATTAACAAAACCTAAAAATCAATTATGAGAATTTCAACTTAGTGAAATATCTAAGAAGCTAAATAGTAGATCTGATCCTCTGTTAGGAGTAAAATAGAGTTGATAGAATCTAAAATTCTTAAATATATTTGATTCAATCAGTCAATTAACTACCCCAATGATGGTTGTGTTGAATGGTAATTTCAACCGGAGGGGATATTTTCATCAAAATATGATTTTATTTTTAAATCAAAATAACTCAAATTGAGTGTTAATCTAAAAAACTATTTAAATGAAACTCTATCATTAAAAACTTAAATCAAACTCAATTTATCTACCTTCTGCAACTATTTGTCGGGGGTGACAAACTAAAAAAATTCTAGCTCACAAAGGTGCCAATGTCAAATCAAGTGTTCTGCTATGTTCACTCTCAATCAATCTCAGGCTAGTAAGGACATGACCCATATCCTCTGAATGCATGGCTTGGCTAGTAGGCTCCATATATGAAGCAGTTATGACCGGAGTCCTCTGATCGGGTGGTTTGGCCAGTCTGACTCCATTATATTATGATCACGACCATAACCCGTATGCTCCCCAATGGCTTTGCCCTTTGAGTTGTGTATCATAGGGTATATTTTATATGGCAAACAACCCTCTGTCAGCTAAGGTAGACTTAAGCATGTCTCCAGACAAACACCAGTTCACAAGGATTTCTTGACATGATGTATGTGTTCGATGAGGATCTTTCTTGAGTTGAGTGGACTACCTCCTCTGACTAAGTAGACTAGGGATCGTGACTGCCCGGGATGATGGAACCATGGGATCTAGATCAGGCACATCATCATTCCCCTAACCATCCAATTTAAGCTAAAATGATGAATTTCATATCTTAAATCCTAGAACTCTACATGCTGCTACTATAACGCTATGCCTTAAGTGATCTAATGACTAGCCTTAATTGAAAGTTCTCTTTCACTTATTGAGAGGGGTAATTAACTATAGGGGCTTGCGCCTATAGGAAACTTGGAACCAGATCTAAAGTTCTCACCAAATGAGAATGAAATCTTTGGGTATTGTCTTATCTACTTTTCCATCTACCTTATGAAAATTACACCGATACTTTAAAACACTCTTTTCATCGAAGAGGTCGGTGGCAAAATTTTTGGAGCCCACAATAATTCAAACTAAAACTAAACAACTCATAACCTCACCTAAAGATGAGGATTAAAATCAAGATAAAAGAATTAGCAACCTCTTAGCTGGATGAGTATTTCTTTATAATATCATGCACAAATACATCTTATTTCACTATTGATTAAAGATCTTTCACCTTTGCCAGAGAACTCGGCTTGACCTTTGAGAGCCGTGGTGGAAACTCACCTCCTACCTTCTGGTTTATTTTGGCCAATAATCTGATTTCTCATGCATTAGTCATAAAAATCCAAATAGCCTGAGTAAAAAATGATTGTCCAAAAATAAAATAAAATGAAATTTAAATTGCATTAGATTTAGGTCATTTGAAGCATGTCCCTTTACAAGATCTAGTCTCTTTAGGGAGTGAGTTTAAGGACTTAGTCTCTTTCTTAATAATAATAGCCTAGATATCTTGCATAAGCATAAATACTTTCCTACACATATTTAAAATCATAGGAGGAGTTGGCTACCCCGGTTGTAAGTCCAAGTTATTTTTTGTCCTCAGAGGAAAACTAATTACCCATTTTCTTTAGGTTGTGCTTTCAGCTCCCTAGATTTAGGTTCGAGATTATTTTTCCTTTTACCATAAGTATAATTGCTCACCTCTTAGGCATTTCCTTAATCTTGTGTTAAGGAATCTTAAGTCCTAAATTTTAATGAAAATATAACTCAGACAAATTAAATCAATTTATAAAATATAAAGCCCAATTTTAGGATAGTTTGAGATGCTCGCTAAGTTTTCGAGCTTCATGTGCATCTCCTACTTTTTTCCCATTTTGGCTTTGATAATAACTCCCTATTTTGATCAATCCCATTTGATCCCCCAAAAATAAACCAATTGATTGATAGTCCTTCCTATTAAAATCTTCAGAGACAATGATCATTTACCTTAATCGAGAGTTTTCCTAAAGGATCCTATCTTTTAGGATGTAATTAACTATGGGGGTTTGCCTCTATAGGGAATTTAATGAACACAGTTTAAAATAAATCGCTTTTTCATGTAAAGTAGGGGAAGAATCTCGTACATACGGCACCATCGTTTTCTGAGTCCTTATTGAGGTGATTGGCTCCATTAAAGGGTAGTGACATATGTCTTTCAAGATAGTACACTATTTTCTTGATAATGTACCCGATCACCTGAATAAGTACATCTGTGGATCTACGTGGCATTTTACCAAGATGAATTTTTGTAAGGGTTTCTCTTTCTTTTCTCCCCATAGATTTGAAAGGCGACTCCCTTATAGAAATTTTTCACCACAAGGTGTTCTTCTTCGCCTGTGGCAAAAGGAATTATCGGAAGGGTATGGAAATGCCAGAAGCTTAGAGAAGAACCCTCCTGATGACGGTGTTCTTCTTCCTTTGCCGCAAAAAGAAATTGGAAAGGTAATGGAAAGGGCGATGCCAGAAACTAAGAGAAGAACCCACCTAATGATAGTGTTCTTCTTCGGTTGCGGTAAAAAGAAATGAGAAAGGTAATAGAAAGGGCGATGCTGAAAATTGAGAGAAGAACCCACCTAATGACAGTGTTCCTCTACGGTTGTGGCAAAAGAAAAATGAGAATTTTGGATTGAAGAAATGAGGGAATTTGTGGGTTGAGAAAATGAGGGAAAATCAGGGAATGAGGAAGGAAGAAAAGAGAAAAATTCCAAGGAATTTTTGGATTCATTTTGTGAGGGAAAGAGATAAAATTTTCATTTTTGTAGAAATGAGGGAAGAAATGAAATGGAGAAGGAAGAAGAAGAAAGGGAAGAAAGAAAAAGAAAGAAGAAGGAGAAGGAAGAAGAAAGAAAGCAACCTTTCCCTTGTTCGCATTTTGGAGAGAAGAGAAAGATGCATTGCCCATGGTTTGGATGAAAAAAATTGGATGGAAGAGAGCTCTACCCTCTAGAGAAAGGAGGAAGAAAACTAAAATGGGAGGGATTTGCGTTGTTTTGAGGAGGAGGGAATGGTTATCCGCCGAATCGCGTGGAGGAGTGGAGAGTCCGTCGGGAAGAGAGCTCGTGCAATCTCTTCGGTCGAGCTGATCTTCTATGTGAGGGAGAAGATATTGGCTCGGGTTGGGTCATGCGTGAAGGATTAGGGCAGTTCGAATGGGTTTATTAGAGTGAGATTTATGGATTTAAGATTTTAAATTGATTAATCGACTTTAATGTGAATTTTACACCGACCTCAATATAGGGTTGATATATATATATATATATATATAAATTCAAAGTTATTCTGATGTTTCGGATGCAATGACGTAGTCTCTTTCACAATTAGAGGCCATTTGGTTTAAGTTAGCATCAAATTGGATCAATTTTAGCTCAAAATATGCATAATCATTTCTAACCTCTTGATTTTCACACAGACTTGTTCGAATTGAGTGTGAATAGTCTTACTTGATAGATTTTGATATTTTGAGGTTAACGATGCAATCAATTTTGCAAACAAAGATCATTTGGTTTGTGTCAGTGCCTCCTGACCTCGATATACATGCAAGCGAGTTGATGACTGCATCGCTTGATCGGTTGATCATCAAGTTATTCAGTATTTATATTTTGGCTAGTTTTGATGTTCTAAACACGACGGTGAAGTCCGTTCATCGATCGGAGGTCATTTGGATTAAATTTGGTGACATCTAGTACATTTCAACCTCAATTTGCATGCTATCACTTTCGATCATTCGACATTTGCATAGATATGTTTGAATTGAGCGTGGATAGTCTGATTTGGTAGTTTTTGAAATTTCAAAGCTAACAACATGATTAATTTCTTGAGCGAAGGTCGTTCAGACATTATCGCAGCTTCCCGACTCTGATATGTGCGTCAACATATTGATAGCTCGATCAGTTGATCAGTCGATCGTTAGATTGTGCAACACTTATATTATGATCAATTTTGATATTTTGAATGCGAGGGCAAAGTTCATTTTGATATCATTTAGTACATTTTGAGCCCCATTTATAGGCATTATCACCGCTGTTTGTAATTCGACTTATAGGCTTGACTTGACTTATGACACATATATGGAGGTCAACAAATGCCTCCCAACAAAGGTGATTAATGTATGGAGTGAGTCACATTTGTTAAAAACTGGTTGGTCCTTTGGGCTGGCTATAGAACTTGGATCATTTCAGCTTCGATTGCAATAGCTTACGAAGCTTTGATAGGATTTATCAATATGCCTTATTTAGGACATGCTAAATGACAAGATTAACTGATTTGTTGGATAGATAAGAGTTCTTACACCATCTACTCTCTGCTTCAATGGCTTTACTGAAGATCTCTTTCTTTTATGTCATTGCAGCTTTGAGTTTCCTCCAACCCTAGCTTCGTGCTTGGTTGGTAAGATGTAGGGTTCATTTGAAAAAAGCCCAACACTTACTTAATTCTATACCATAATCATCCCTATGCCATCATCTAAGAAGGATTGCCTATACATGCATGAATAAATTGCATAAACAAAAATGAAACTATTAGAACAACTTTTGCATATTCCTTTTTCATTTCATTTCTTTTATATGTATGTTTATGCTTAAGGAAAGTGGTATATTAGTCTGGACAACCCTGAGGTTGTGAGACTTTAAGTAGCCCTAAGTAGGTCTTGTACTTTACACTTCTGGTTAATAATGGTGCTGTACTCACTTATGCATTTCTTACTTTCATGCATGTATGTGAAATTTTGGATAAGGAAAACCTTTTCTACTTAAGAAAAATCATGCATATTCAACTTCTAAATTTTCTTAAATGGATTACTTAGCATGCATCATAAAGTGTGTTAACTCTCTTTTGCATGTATAGATATGCTTAGGATCCATCCATATGCATGTTATATATGTTGGGAAAGAATTGAAGTAATATGTTATGTGAATTTTGATTCATTTTATTTAATCTTAAAATATCTTTCTTTTTGAATAGGTTTCTTTAGAGTTTGTCTAAACTTAGGATTGATTAAAAGATGTAATCAAAACATTCACCTAAATGAAATTAAAATGTGAACTTACCTTAGAAATTACTTAAGGATTAGAGAAGGAAAGAGAAGTTCTCTTCTCTTTCCCTCTTTTAATAACTTAGTAATTAATTGTAGGTTTCGCTTAAACCAAATTAATACATGAAATAAAAATAATCCAAAATACTTAAACAACTTAAATGAAACCCTCCTCTAAGTTGAACATGTCCTTCACACTTAGAAAATTTAAACCTAAAGTCCTAAACTAAGCATACCATACAAACCTTTAAAGCACACACATTAGCCTAAGTCACCACTTCTAGCCTTAGGTCATGGTTTGATATTATGTTTTATTTTATGATGAATGTTTTTGACTAGATGTTAGGGTGTATGCTCATAAAATGAATGGTAGGATGTGTTTAGTCTAACTTTCTTTTAGGAGATTGTGCTTAAAAGCTATCATAAATAAAATATAAATGCTTTTGCTTGCAGGTGCTTTATACCACTAAGCATAATCCATAGGCCAGGTGGACTTAGTCACCTATGTGTGGGGTGATTTTTCCAATATGCATGCTTGGGATTTGTCTGGTATGATTTGACGAACCTTTGTTTTGCAAGTTTTAGTTAGATTTATACTTTTCCATTTCATGTAAAAAAACTTGTATATTTAGGATTTTGGGATGATTTGTTATGGGGATTAGGATAAGCATTGGTCAGATCTATCTTATGCACCATGTGAAAACTTGACATCCACCTTCCAACCTTCCAAAGGAGGAACCAAAAGAAGAAAGAAGAAGAAAGAAAGAAGAAAAGAAGAAAAAAGAATAAAGCTTGAAGACCCCCATAATAATGAATTCCTTTGCTTAAATTGTAATTTAATTTATTTGTAATCCGGGTTATATACGGGTAGAGCTTGATATTTGATATTTTACGGTTTTGTTTTCAACCATAAATGACCATTTATTCTTTTTACGATTAGCATTATAAATTGATTGATGATTTGTTTAGCTTTTGCATTAAGTGGCATACTTTTCCTAGTTTCTTCCTTGCTTTATATATGTCCTGGATGTGGATTAGGCTCTCTAGAAAAAAATAAATCTTTTATCCAACTTAATAATTCAAACTAAAACTAAACAACTCACAACCTCACTTAAAGATGAGGATTAAAATCAAGATAAAAGAATTAGCAACCCCTTAGCTGGATGAGTATTTCTTTATAATATCATGCATAAATACATCTTATTTCACTATTGGTTGGAGAGCTTCCACCTTTTCCAGAGAACCCGGCTTGACCTTTGAGGTTTGTAATGGAAACTTACCTCCAACCTTCTCGTTGATTTTGGCCAATAATCTGATTTCCCATGCATTAGTCATAAAAATCCTAACAAACTGAGTCAAAAATGATTGTCCAAAAATAAAATAAAATGAAATTTTAATTGCATTAGATTTAGGTCATTTGAAGCATGTCCATTTATATGATCTAATCTCTATAGGGAATGAGTTTAAGG
This sequence comes from Cymbidium sinense, assembly GCA_021442155.1. Taxonomy (NCBI): domain Eukaryota; kingdom Viridiplantae; phylum Streptophyta; class Magnoliopsida; order Asparagales; family Orchidaceae; genus Cymbidium; species Cymbidium sinense. The sequence continues at coordinate 122,583 of JAKCPB010000141.1, forward strand.
ACTTAGTCTCTTTCTAAATAATGATAGCCTAGTTATCGTGCATAAGTATAAAGACTTGCCTACATGTATTTAAAATTGTAGGAGGAGTTAGTTGGTGGCCACCCCCAGGCAGTTGTAAGTTTAAGTTTTCGGGTGGTTTGTTCTCTCTTGTGGAGGTAAACCAATTACCCATTTTTTCCTTAGATTTAGGTCGTGCTTTCAGTCCTCGCTGAAGATCATTAGATTTAGGTTATGAGGTTGCTTTTTCCCTTTGTGGGTCATAAGTATAATTCCTCACCTCTTAGGCATTTCTTTAATCTTATATTAAGGAATCTTAAGTCCTAAATTCTAAAGAAAATATAACTCAAACAAACTAAATCAATTTATAAAATATAAAGCCCAATTTTAGGATAGTTTGGGATGCTCATTAAGTTTCCTAGCATCGTGAGCATCTCCTACTTAATTCCTATTTTGGCTTCGATAATAACTCCCTATTTTGATCAATCCCATTTTATCCCCCAAAAATAAACTAATCGATTGATAGTCCTTCCTATTAAAATCTTCGAAGACAATGATCATTTACCTTAATTGAGAGTTTTTCTAAAGGATCTTATCTTTTAGAATGTAATTAACTATGTGGGCTTGCCCCTATAGGGAATTTAATGAACCCTGTTTAAAATAAACTCTACTTTACTTTTTCATGTAAAGTAGGGAAAGAATCTCTATTACATATGCAGTCTAATCATCCTTAGGAGTCCTTATTGGGGTGATTGGTTCCATTAAGGGTAGTGACTTTTATCTTTGGAGATAATACACTATTTTCTTGATGACGTACCTGATCACCTGAATAAGTACATCTATGGATTTATGTGGCATCTTACCAAGATGAATTTTTGTAAGGGTTCCTCTTTCTTTTCTCCCCACAGATTTGAAAGGTGACTCCCTTATAGAAATTTTTCACCTCACGATGTTCTTCTTCTGCTACGGTAAAAGGAATTGTTAGAAGGGTATGAAAATGCCGGAAGCTTAGGAAAGAACCAGCCTGATGACGGGGTTCTTCTTCCACTATGGCAAAAAGAAATTAGAAAGGTAATGGAAAGAATGATAAAAGAAGTGTTCCTCTCTAGTTATGGAAAAAAGAAATGGGAAAGGTAATGGAAAGGGCGATGCCAAAAACCAAGAGAAGAACCCGCCTAATGACTGTGTTCCTCTATGGTTGTGGCAAAGAAAAAATGAGAATTTTGGATTGAAGAAATGAGGGCATTTGTTGGTTGAGAAAACGAGTGAAAATCAGGGAATGAGGAAGGAAAAATGAGGAAATTGGAATGGATTAGTTTATGAGGAAAGAGATAAATTTTAGTTTTGTAGAAATGAGGGAGAAATGAAATGGAGAAGGAAGAAGAAATGGAAGGAAAAAAAAAGAAGGAAGAAAAGCAACCACTTCGCTTTGGAGAAGAGAAAGAAGCTTTGCTTGCAGTTTTGGATGAGGGAAAAAAATCAGAGAGGAAGAGAGCTCTTGCAGTTATCTAGAGAAAGGAGAAAGAAAAACAAAAAATGGGAGGGATTTGTGGTTTGCTTGAGGAGGAGGGAACAATTATTTCAGAATCGCGTGCGGAGGAGTGCGGAGGAGTTGATCGAAGAGGGTGGCTGATCTCTTCAGTGGATCTTTTAAGTGAGGGAAGAAACTCGCTTGGGTCAAGGATTAGGGTGTCGAGCAGTTTATTTAAGTGGGATTTAGGGATTTAGGCTTTTAAATTGATTAATTGATTTTAATGTGAATTTTACACCGACCTTAATATAGGGTTGATATATATGTTGATTCAAAGTTATTATGATATTTTGGGCCTTAGCAGCCTTGATCTATTTACGAATGGGAGCCATTTAGTTTAAGTCGGCATCAAATTGGGTCAATTTTAGCTCAAAATGCACGTATTCATTTCTAACCTCTTGATTTTCATGCAAACTTGTTCAAATTGAGTGTGAACAGTCTTACTTGATAGATTTTGATGTTTTGAGATTAACAACGCAATCAATTTTACAAATGGAGATCATTTGATTTACGTCAGTGCCTCCTGATCTCGATATGCATGCAAGAGCATTGATGACTCGATCGGTTGATCGGTTGATCATCAAGTTGTGTAGTATTTATATTTTGGCCAATTTTGATGTTCTAAACATGATGGCAAAGTCAGTTCATCAATTGAAGGTAGTTTGGGTTAATTTTAGTGGCATCTAGTGCATTTTAACCTCAATTTGTATGCTGTCACTTCCGATCATTCAACATTTGCACAAATATATCTGAATTGAGTGTGGACAATCTCATTTAGTAGTTTTTGATATTTCAAAGCTAATAGCATGATCAATTTCTTGAACAAAGGTCATTCAGATATCATCGCAGCTTCCTGACTCCAATATGTGCATCGACACATTGATAGCTTGATTAGTTGATTAGTCGATCGTTAGATTGTGCAACACTTATATTCTGATCAATTTTGATGTTCTGAACATGAGGGTGAAGTCTGTTCATCGATTGGTGGTCATTTCAATCATTTTTGGTGATGTCCAGTGTATTTTGAGCCCCGATTTACGCACTATCACTTCTGAAGTTTGTCGAATTCGACTTGTAGGCACAACTCGACTTATGACACATATATGGAGGTCAACAAATTCCTCCCAACAAAGGTGTTTTGCGTATGGAGTTGTTTAAAATTGGTTGGCCCTTTGGGCTGGCTACAGAACATGGATCATTTCAGCTTCGATTGTAATAGCTTACGGAGCTTTGATAGGATTTGTCATTAGTATGATGCCTTATTTAGGACATGCTAAATGATGGGATTGTCGAGATAGAGTTCTTACACCACCATCTCTACTTCAATGGCTTTGTTAAAGATCTCTTTCTTTTATGTCATTGCAGATTTGAGTTTCCTCTAACCCTTATTTCGTGCTTGGTTGGGTTTGATGGAGGAATTGGTTTATTTATTTTGATGTAGGATTTCGCTTGGAAATTGGTTTATTCATGCTTGGTTAGATTTAAAATTTCTTATATCCTAACTTTAAGCTTAACGAACTTGATGAAGGACTGACTTGATTTGTTCATATTGACTTATTCGGAAGTGTATGTATGCCATGAATCATATGCTTACTACTTTGATGGATCCATTGAAGGGTGCATACAGATGACCCAGCCTTCTGGCTTATACTAGGTCTATGTTGAGTTATCAGCAATGTGCTTTAATGATAGAATAACCATAAAATTTAGTTGAATTTATTGTATGAACTATAAAATTGCTTCCTCGTCACTGCTTTCGACAAACTTGATGAGAAGATTGACTTTGATCTGTCCTTTGAGCTTGATCAAATCATTTGAGAATAAATTAAAATATCACCATGTAGGCAATATAAAGATGGACTTAAGGAAGCTCTGAATTGAGAGTTTCCTCAGATTGTCTTGGTCTATCGATCAAGTAGAAAAATCTCTTAGATTACGGGTGCTAATCAAGTGAATCGGGTGAATAGCTATCTTTATTGAACTGATGAGTAGGGGCTCTTTCACTGTGGCCTTCTTACGGCTTGTTGAGTGAGGAGAGCATCAGTAACTCGGCCACATTTGGGCTTGTTGAGTTCAACCTTTAGAACCTACTCGAGTCTTTGACTTAAACTGTAGTGGGTTGATAGTTTTATCATCGGATAATAATAAGCGGGGCTCTTTGCATCATTTTTTTTGGCCAGTGAGGAGAGCATCGACCTTCGACTATTTGTGGACTTATTGAGTTCGACCTTTAGAACCCATCCATGTCCTAGACTTCAGGATGTAGAGGTTGATATTTCTTTAAACTCAGTTAATTGAAGCTTCTAAAATTAGAAGTTCTTCTGACCCGATTTTTGACATTTTGATGAATTTGGAAGATAATTTTTTCTTGACATTCATGGTTGTCTTTTCCTGCATAACAATGGATTCATTTTTCCTCTTGTAAGAACCTGCAACTTAACAATGACAATTACAGATATATTCAGGGATTTCATTGTAAACCTTGATGTCAATCTGAATTAGAATATATTCGAGGATCTCATCTAGTAACACAGCGTTAACTCAAATAAACTTAACATAAACTAAAAAATGCCCATGTCTTGTAGGGGGAATTCTAAAGCACATTTAGAAGAATTTTCAAGATGAAAAAATACATCAATACATTTGAATTGATATGCTCTAAGATTTTAACATACAACATTGATTTCATCTGCGTAGTCTAAAATGCCTTGTAAGGGGAATTTTCACGAAAAAAGTTTTCATCCTTGAGGTATATTATTTAGGATCTCTGAAGCAATGATGTCAACCTAAATAGATATACTAAAAAAATGCCCCTATCTTGTGGGATTTCTATTATTCCCCGAGAATGTATTTATCATGTATAATACTTTTCGTAATGACATTATCTTTCACCCTTTAGTTAATGAGTATATGCCCCTCCTTGATACACTTTTCAATGGGCCTCCAATTAGGCTCAAATTTGCCACCAAATTTTGATTGGGAATAATTGGTCTTCTTAGACTGACCAATTCTTCTTTGGAATATTTGAGGTCACGATGGTCAAAATCCCTGACATCTTTGCTCGATAAACTCCGATTTTGATGAGCTTGCAATCTAACTTCATCAAGTGCCGAAGTTCCTCCATTCTCAAATGAGCATTTTGATCTTCTAGATTGTATTGATGGCTACTCAAGTGAAGGCAACTCAACTTCAAGAAGAACTGCTTCCAAATACCAATGAATAGGGAGTGGCTTTAGTGGCATCTTGTAGGTAGTTCGATATGCCCATAATGCCTTTATTAGTTTTGGTATGTCATTCTCTTTTTTAGTGGATCTTCTTGAGCTTGACTAATGTCTTATGAAGGCCGCCAAACCATTTGCTCTGAGGTATTAAGAGTATTATCAATCAATTCGATCGAATCTATAAATCTTGTATTTTGAAAGTGTCATTATCAAAAATTATTTGACATTGCACTCCAAATCTAGACCACATTATGTGAAAGAAGTTGATCACTTGATCAACAACTTCTTTAAATGGAGGTAGCCCACTTAGAGAAATAGCCGTTAGGATGAAGCTGTCCAAATGATGAACTGGATCAATTGGTCCAATTACATTTGTACCCCATCATTCGAATGGCCAGGATGCTATTGTTGGTGTAATGGATTTGGAGGTTGATGGATTATATTCCCATGTATTTGACATTCATGACACTTCTTGGCATGATTGATACAATATCTCACCATAGACTGCCAATAATAGCCCATCCTTTGATCTTTACCATCATCTTGGGACCTGATGTGCACCACAAAGTCCTTCATGAACTTCAACCATCACTTTTAGCTTCATCTATATTTAGGCATTAAACATTTGTTCAAAGGATCTAGATATAAAGTGTTATTGACAAAAGCATAAAGCAATATTCTCTTCTCAATTTGATTTATTATTTGGTAATTTTTGCCTTCTTTAAAGTAGTCGATGAAGGGTTGCCTCCAATCATGTGGCTCTTCTACAAAGGCTTCACACGCTTTTCTAAGGCAATGTCATTCTTAGCTCTTTCGTATAACTTATTGATTTTGGGAGAATGAGGAGCAACTGAGTCACATCCTACTTGTCAAATTTGATAACCCTCTACCTCGGATTGATACTTTCGCTCTAGAACTCATCGAGTAAATATGCGTCATGACATAATCACCATTCATACTTGCCATTTCTTAGCTAATTTTGCTAAGCAATCAACTTTGCTATTCTTGATTGAGACTCAAGTGTGATATTTGGTATTTGCTTCATAAGCTCAAGAACTTGATGATAGAAAGCTAACTCAAGCTTGTTGATTTTATAGATGCCAAGTACTTGATTTATAATAAGCTGAGAATCACCAAAAAATATGCAAGTTTTGAATGCCTATGAAAATAGCTTCTTCAAGACCTACTACCAATGCTTCATACTCAGCTTCATTATTAGTTCTTGGCTCGGTCAACCCATATGATCATCTCATTATCCCTCCTTCTGGTGTTATGAAGATGATGTCGATTCCTGCTTTTGTCCTTGGGAAATTTAGAGGTTTGACTTGTTTGATCAATGAGACTCCATCAAAGTATATTTCTCAAATTTGTGATTTTTCTTTCATGAATGAGCATAATTTGCTCATCGCAAAATCATCATTAAGAGAAGAGTTGGATGGGATGTGCAAAAAATCACTAAGACTTCACTACTTTTGTGAACATGTGATATCAAATTGTAAAAATATGCCCATCTTGCCAAGCAACGTCAACGGTCTTGTCATCAAGTACTTCAACGGATCGATCCTTGAGATGAGAGTAATCTTGTGAGATAACATATAATGAAGGAGCCTTTGGACTGCAAAGATCAATGCTAAATGGTGCTTCTCTATTAGAGAGTATCTCATTTCTGCTTCTATTAATCTTTGACTGATATAATAAAGAGTATTCTCTTTGCTTTGTTCATTGTGTTGTTCCAATAATGCTCCAAGACTCTAATAATGTATATAGAATGAGGGCTTCCCAAGTGTAGGCAAGGATTGGTGGATTTAAGTAGCTTTTAATGCTATTGAAGGCTTCTTGGCACTCTTGTCCCATTGAATGGAGCATCCTTCTTCATCAACCTTGCAAATGGTTGACATGTCCTATGTTTGATATAAATTGATGGATGAATGCAATATCCTTGTAAAGAATGACAAAACTCTTAGTGGAGGCATCTCCACAATTGCCTTGATTTTAGGATCATTTCAATTCCTCTATGACGCACAATATACCCAAGAATTTTCGGATACCCCAATGCACATTTTAGAGGATTCATCTTGAGATCATATTTTTTGATTCCAATACATTCTCAAGTCTTCAAAGTGATTTTCAAAGCTCTTTCACCACCAAATTGTCAACATAACATTCCACCTTTTGGTGAATCAACTCAGTGTCATGGCTCTTTGGTATGTAGCTCGCATTTTTCAAGCCAAAAGGCATGATGTAGCAATAGATATACCAATAGTTCTAAATGATGTGTATCTCATTGAGCCATCTGATTTGATTGTATCCCGATGATCCATCCATAAATGAGAACATATGTTGGAAGTATTGTCCACTAGTAGTTCGATATTGGAAGCAAAAGTCATCTTTTGGGCATGCCCTTATTTAGGTCCCTAAGTCAATGCAGATAATTTGGTCATTCTTCTTCCTAACTGGACAATGTTGGCTATCCAATCATACTTCTCCTCCGGATGAAGCTGCTTCATTAGTTTTAGTTTCTCTTGTTCTTCAATCTCAATCTCTCATTTACCTAGGAGCTTGCTTAATGTGCATCACATCCGGTTTAATTGCAAGTTTATGAACTACTACATCAGGGATAAGCCTAGCATTTGAATAAAAAGCAATCAATTCACAAAGTAGCATTTTAGCTCTTCAACTTTCTCATGTAAAAGGGCACCAAAAAGTTGGACGGATCATCCTCAACTCCTAGGTTGATTTCTTTGAGTTCATCCATAGTAGCTATTTGTCCACCATCTTTGAAGTTCTTGTGCTTGGCTTCTACTTCTTCATCATTTTAAGAAGAATTTCATGGAGATCATCTTCTTCATCATTATTTCTGATCTCGCTTCTATTATATTATAAGCTTTATTTTGATGAGATTTATGGGATGAACCCAAGACCTTTAGTGATAAACTTATCACTTCTTCATGATGCTTGAGGACTTCTTTGGCTCCACATCTGTTAAAGATTTGAGTTCTATTTTAGTAGTTCCAATATGAATTCCAAGCTTATGCATCATTCTTCAATTTTGTGGATAGTATATTGGTATTCTTGTTGGCACTCTCATGTAATTTTCATGTTGAGTAGGTGATCAAAATTGTGAGGTTGAGACTCTTCATTAAATAAAGTTCTTGTTTTGCCACTCTCACTCAATGAGCACATAGAATGTTATCAATTCTTCAATATTATGAACCTCCTGGAGTGATTTCTTTGAAGTACTAAGAGGGATGGGTATAATTTTGAGGAGTCACTCGCCAAGTGAGCTATCCTTTGATGCACCATCTCAACTCTATTTTCATAAGTAGATTCAAAATCATAGTCTGAATCAGAATCACTTATTTCATACTTTGCCTTTCTTGAAAGCTTATAAGTTCCCTTAGGTTTGACAAGAATATCTTCTTCTTCTTGTGTGTCACTTCCCAAATGAGGAACTGATTTTTCTTGATTTAGATAGAATCAAGTGCTTTAGGGAGAGTCAACATTGTCTTCTTTCTTCCTCTTTGCTCTTTTCACTTTGTGAAATTACTTTTAGTTCTCAAGTGGATGCTATACTTCAAGAGGCTCTATTGGCTTAGGCTCTTTAGGGATGAAATATTTTGCATCTTCATAAATCTTTGCTTCATGGATGAGAATGGTTGAGGTTACTGGAATTCTAAATTCTTCCATCTTTAGGTACTTCATACGATGCATAGTTGATGGGACCATGCCATACTCATGCACCATGACAAGAGAGCTCTAAATGATGTATCATCGATTACATGAAACTTGGCTTATATAAATCAAAACTTGAGTGGGAGAATAAAAGAACTAGGTTTTCTATCCTTTCTCATTGAAACCATGAACCATCAACTTATCTCCCAAGATGTTGGATATCAAGTGATAATCCTCTCCTTTAGACTCATAAGATTGATAGAAGAACCGGATCAATCAATATTCTGATCGAGATGCCATCACTCGCAAAGAATATGAGGAAGTGCCGTTGTTCCCAACATAAGATCTCTTTCAAAAAATGTGATTACTGGGAGATCTTGAGTTTGCAATGATTCCCATGCATTTTTTCAACAAAGTAAGCTTCATAACTTTCTGATCTTTGAGAGCATGCATCAAAGTTTCTAGAAGGTCTTTTGACATCAAGAGAGCCTCGTACACACTCAGTTGTGCGACGATCTTTCTCAAATGTGATAGAATATTATAATCTATCTTTTCGCTTGATTTAGGCTTTATCCTAGGATTTTTGGGAATGATATCTTTGTTTACTTCAATTTGTTTGCATTTCTCTTCCTTCATGAAGGTGGTAATACTTTACCACTTCTCAACTGAACTTGAATCACCTTATCTTGATTCTTCTAAGAGGTAGTTTCTTCAAATTCCTTCTTATTCTGAAGATTGGCCAAAAGGCTAGACTCATTTTTCAACTTCATACATTTCATATGTGATGATATCGATGAGTCTGACTCTTCTCAATTAGGAAAATATAAATCTTTATATGAACTGTTATCTTTTTGTTGAGTCATTAAATAAAATTCAGATGCTAACTCCTCAGGCTCTTCTTGCTTTCTTGATAAAAATTTTGATGGGTTGGTCGAGTCTCTACTTGTCATTTTGAGTAACGATGTTGAAGAACATCGATCATCATATGATTTGACATGTGGATAAGATTCACCATTATCTTCTTCTTGATTCAATAATGTTTAGGCATAAAAGTGCAAGCCTAAATGGTTGTCTTGCTGGCTGGTGATACTCCTCTAAATTGTTAATAATCTTTTGAGTTGTAGTTCTCTTCTTGATCTTCTTTTCTTAGCCTTCTTTGATTTATGAGGCTACTTTAGTAGATCATGTCTGATGAAGTAGCCTTATCAATGCCAGAGAAGCCCAAATACTTGGTTTAGGCATCTCTTTAAGTCCAATATAGGTTCAAGTGGTGATTTTCACTTAACACTAGGGACATCTTTTATTTCAACATTTTCATATCTTTTGGAGACTATGCTTTCATTCTTCATAAATTTTCCTTCTTTTTTATCTTTGATGGATGATACGAAAGAGGATGTACTCATCCTTGTAGACTTTTCTTTAGGGTTGACTAGAACACTATAGGATAGTATAAATTCACCTCACCGATACTTCCTTTCTAGCCAATCTTTGAAGACATAATAATCTTCAATGGGATGACTGATCAACTGATGATAGGGATAGTAATTTGGATTACTTGATCTCTTCGTGCCTTTTAATTTTGGTAATTGTAGACGCCTTTATTGCTTGTAAATAATTTAGCCACACTATCCCTTCTAAAGAATATTCTTTGTTCATCTTTTCTTAAGAGATGGCATTCGCTCATCATCTCTTGTTGCTTTTTTGGATGCTCCACCACTTGGAAAAGTTTGAGGTTTATCATTGCCTCCTAATACAATTTTGGTGGATTAGAATAAAAGCTTCTTTCCCTTATCATCATTGTACATTATTTTCCTTTATCCACATTATATATCACGCTACCATTTGAGCTATGAAGTGGCATGAGTTTCATTTCTTCTTGAGTCTGAAGGTTTGTTTCTCTTTGCTTTATCTACATAGATTTTAGACTTAGGGTGATTCAGCTTTTCAAATTTAGCCACCCTATCGAGCAAGTCCTAGAATATTGCAATCGACACCATACATAAAGATGGTGCCATTTTATCATCATATTGCTCATTAGCAATTGGATTGAATGTTCTTCTTCCAATTGTTACTCACATTTAATGCTTAGTTATAAATGACTTATGAACCGACTCATCTTTCTCCTTTTAGCAAGGTAAATCGATTGTTATTTTCTTGGTTGCACTAGAGAACCTCTTTATGAATATCATCTCCAATTTAGCAAAGGTTTTAACCGAATCATTCGATAATTCTGCATACCACTCAAAGTACGTTAGGTCAATGAATCTGAAAAAAATAGCATCATTCCTCCTGTTACCACAAGTAGCCTTTAAATTGGGCTAGATGTTGCTTGTTACCAAGCCCACAAAAGTATTAAATTTCAGAGTAACCTTTCGGTATGACACTTGATCATATTCGTAAGGTGACCCTTACTCACCAACTTTTCGCTTGCTCTTATATAATGCTTTATCTTTTCATTGATTATTATTTCTAGTGAGCTTAATTTCTAGGTGTGCTAGCCAAATTTTGAATTATCGCTAAAAGGTAGTTGGTTAACTTCATTCCTGCTTCATGTGTAGCATGTAGGAGCTTGGTAATTAGAGCGGTGGTATAGGTTGTATTATTAGCTACTATTGATTAGTAGACAAAAAAAAGCATATTTGATGTGATATTCTTCACAACATCTCCATCATGATATTCATTTATCATCATTCATCTTGGTACCAAGTGCAATTTTCTTCTTTGACCATTTGACGCTAGATTTCTCGCTTTTAGCACAACGCCAATAAATCTTTTTTCTTCCTCTATTTCTTGTTGTTGCTTACTCTTGCTCATCTTCGTGGGGAAGAACTTGACTCCTTCTCCTTGTGCATTTGCAGACAACTATGTAGGGTTGAAATGATAATGTTGATATAAAAGCAGTGATCATTTTTGGTTCAACCATATAAACATACATGATCTCTTTCATTTTGATCTTCTTCTTCTTCATCTTCAAGAGATTGAAGATCCATCTTTACTTACTCGTGAAGACTCTTCTTCATAAATGTCAAATTCAGTTCAAATTCCATATTCATGTTGTGCCGATGGGCCGAAAAGTTCATCTATATCTGACCATATAGACAACTTCTACTTCCATAGTGTCCTCTTCATCACCTTCTTTTGCACATGAATTGATCATTTTCTAGTGGATCTCTGGTTCGTGAATAAATACTTCTTCCATTAAAGGACCGATCAAAGTCAACTTCATGGGGTGAATCGATCGATGGGGATCCCTAGAGGATTCTCGTGTCCACATCATGTCTTTCATCAATGATATCCTTTTGGTATCCACTTATGAGTTATTTTGAGGTGGATTTCTATGTATATGTATCAGATGTCTCACCTCTTCCATTCTTCAAGATTTCATGGGCCTTGGCCTCATATCTTTTATCCTTTCACGGACCTTCACAAGGGATTCTTGGACATTGAGTGTCATGCTCCGATGCTCACCATGCAAGCATACTGGGCTCGATGACTAGTTACCATAAGAGATGACAACCTCCTGGTGGAGCTTCAATATTTTCAATCATGCCTCAAATCTTCTTTTCATTAAGCCTCTGTTACTTTGAGAACTTTGTGTATTCAATGTGTTTGTGTCTATCTCTCTGTTGGTGGAGTTTCTGTTGGTTCATGACTACTTTACTTCACCTAGAGCTATTCCTTTTACCCACTTTAGATTGTCAAAGTTGTTATGGGTAAGAATACTCGCTTCTACTAGTGCTTGTTCATTAGTCATTCAGTGATCGGGAGCCCTCACATTTCTTCTCTTCTCTACCTTAGTTAATTTGCTTCATGAGGAAGCTTCATGATCATGCTTTCGGGTATCAGTACCAATGAGGCATTAAAGACACGCTTGCCACTGATTCTTTTTCATCATGGGGGCTTGATTGACCTAGCCTTTTAAAAATTGAAGTTCTCTATCGGGAGAACTCCTTAACAATGGTTGGTTCAACCAATTAATGACGGCTAGTAGGAGCTTCAAGAACTTGAGGCCTCTAGTATGGCCCCGAAAGTGTACCATGGGTACTTGAGTCAGAACATAGCTAGAAAATTCAAGCTACCAAATTGAATGGTAGCCCAACATCTCTATGTTGATGATGCATTTGGCAAAGTGATGTTTGCACGCCCTAGTGAAAAGTGAAAGGAGTGCTCAGTAGATCCATTATGTGCAAGTGAAGGATGGGGATTAGTAATTAGTAATTATTATTTCACCCCATAATTTCAGAATGCATAGGTACTAAAGAATAAAATAATAGTGTAATAAAGATATACTCTACAAAATGATTCATTCAACATAGAGCCTCATACATTAATAATTTGAATTTATTACATATTTAAATCATCATTTTTTTGAATTTTTAAATATTTTATTGCTACTATAGCACATATATGACTAGCCAAAGATGGAAAGAGAATATCCCTGAGTCAAAAAAATCTATGGGCTCTAAAATTCCATAATTCAATAAATTGAATTAAAGAGAGTGATTTTTGGTGTCTGTAATTTTCAAGGCATAATAGTAGATAAGACACTACCCAAAGATTTTGCCCTAATTTTGTGAGGACATTAGATCTGGTTCCAGGTTTCTTATAGGCACAAGCCCCTATAGTTAATAACCCCTCTCAATATAAAGAGAGAACTTTTGATTAAGGTTAGTTATCACTTAATGCATACAATAAAAGATATGGAGTTTTAAAATTTAAGATTATGAAATTCATCATTTTAGCTTAAAGGATGGTTGGGGAATGACATGCCCGATCTAGATCCCATGGTTTCATCATCCCTGACGCGGGTCTAGTCTACTTAGTGAAAATAGTCACCCACCCGACTAAGGATTCTTATCAAGAATACATGGGTTAAGTCATCAAGAAATTTGTATGTATTTAAAAGGAAGTTTTAGAGCATGGCTACAGGGATTATAATACTATAATGGAGCTTGATCAAACATTGATCCTTAATTCATATCATGATGGCACCAAAGCCATCAAATGAGATACTCACACTCATGAGATTGAAGAGAACTTAGTAGAACACTTGATTATATTTTGATCTTGGTTTTATGATTTCATCATCTTATCGGACTCTTCTTTTGACTTTAGAATTTCTTTAAGAACATCTAGATTATTTGAAAATAGAGAGTTAAAGATTAGCCAAGTTTCATGCTTATTTGAAAATCAATATGAACCACATTTCATTTTTTAAGTCAAAAATCAAATCAACATTAAATAATCAATTGTAATTGATTTTCTAAATCAAATCATACCATATGATTGAAACACAAGATTGAAATTATGATTGAAACCCATGATTGAAACCCAAATTCAAACTCTTAATTAAAATCTTTTTAAGTCTTTATCTTAAAGACTTAAATTTTAAATCATCTTCAAATCATCAAATTCATGAAATTTTATAACTCATTTATATTTTTATAGCATATATAAATGAATATAAATTCAAATTAATCAAATTAAATCTAAAAAAATTCTCATTTAATTTAATATTTTAAAGGACTTAGCCTAAAAATCATCTTTTTAAATCAAATTCATATTTTACAACTCATTTATTTCAATATATTCAAATATATAAATGAAATATAAATTTAAATCAATCAAACTAAATCCAAAAATTCAAGATATACAATTTCTAAGTCATTGATTTTTTCTTTTAAGGACTTAGAGATAAATCATCTTCAAATCAATTGAAATTATGAATTTTTTTATAACTCATTTATATTCTCATTTATATTCATATATAAATGAAATATAAATTCAAATCAATCAAACTAAATTTAAAATTCATGTTCATAATCAAAATCAACATATTTTTTAAAAGAAATTTTGAACTTAATTAAATCAATTCAAATCAAGCAAACTTTTTTCCTTCAATTCAATCAATTTCAAAGAATGCAAATATAAATACAAACTTAAACCAAAACTCTCATAAAAATCATAAAATATTTCATGTTCATTGAACTTGAAATTGTCAAATGAATCAAACCCATTTGACTTCAAACCACTTAAAATGAATTTATATTTTAATCATAAGTCCATAATTTTCAATCAAATCCAAATCAAGAAAGTCATTTTTTGATTTATCACCCAGTGACCTAAAAGTATTTAGAGTCATAATAACAAATTGATTGAACTAATCTATATTTTCATCATGATTAACAACCATCAGAGATGATCAGCTCAAATTAGGTCAAACCAAGTCAATAAGATTGATAAGTCAACATTTAGCAAATGAGATCCAACATAGAAAAAATCAACCATACAAATTGATAATAATGATCTAAGTTCATTCATGATTAATGTTTGAACTTGATCTTAAAATTTTTAAAAGAATGACTTGACAAGTGGACCAACTTGACCCAAAAGTCAAAATGACAAAAATTGATCAAAGCTAAATTGATTGAAACCAATGGGTCAAGTTCATTCTAAATCACTGAACTTGACCAAAGCCTCAAATGGAATAATAATGACCAGTCAATGATCTGTACCATTTTGACCAAAGGTCAACATAGAAATCACATCAAAACTCAAATTTAATGGAACTTAGCCAAACCTATTTTTTTCACATAGAAACATAAAAAATGAGTCAAATGACCATTTGATAAAGATAGTAAATTTTGGCCAATTCCACTTAGAAATGGTCAAATATAATGATCAAAGGGAATAGTGGATGTTGAATGTTAAAAGATCATGTTAGAAAAATAGGAGTCTACACCCAAAAGAAGATCACCATTCCATCTTGGAAAATTGAATTAAACATCAAAGCTAACAAAATTTGAATATAATTGATCAAAATGGTTTCGATCGTCGAAATGGGGATATATTTCTAATTCATCTTCCAAGAGAAAGCTATCAAGATTGAAGCCGAAGCCATTTTGATCTTAGCTTCGAGGAAATTGAAAGTTCATCTCTCATTTTTCATACACTAAAAGGGAGTTCATTGAACTTCTAAATATTTAATAATTCCTTTGATAAAGGAAAGTTCATAAATCTTCAAGCTTCAAATGCATGGGAAAGATTGAGCTCAGAGGCGTGGTCCATAGGGAGAAGTTATCAAAATATTTTAAAGCTTGTCAAAAAAAAAAGCTTCAAAGGAATCGAAAGATGATGATCTTGGAGGTTAGATTCTTTGAGAATTTCAATGCTTGTGAAATTTTAATTCATGAAATTTAGCCTAGATATGTTTGCCATTAGTTTAGATACAAAATTTTAAATCGAGCTTAAGCTTGGATTTAAAGTAATGAGCCTCAATGTGATACAGATGGATCTCTTTCCATAATGACAAAGATTTAAACCATAATAATTTATTTATTTGATGACATTATCTCAAAATCTTTATTTTAATTGAGAGAAAACGCAGAATTGCCAATAAGGCCTGCATGATAAATTGTGACCAAAGACAGGACTGTAAAGCACATAATAATGAAAATAATTAATGATATTAATAAGGATTTTTTAATTTTAAATCATAAACTTCTAAAATTTATATCTCAACATGAAAATAAAAAAAAATATGAATAAATTGCATAAAAGATAATTAACAGAATATTCTAAAATTAATTTGATTGATTTTTAGTTTTTTCTTCAATTTACATTTTATTAAAAATCTATAATATTTAATTAGTCAATAAATTTCTGTAATTAGAATGATTTTTGAATTTTGAGATTTATTATAACTGCATTTATTTCAATCATTATAATTGACTTATGATTTAGTTATTTAATTGAATTAGTTTTCATGAATGAGATTTAGAGAATAATTTTGTGATACTCTAAGATATTCCATGATTTTATTCTTAATCTTACTTAATTAAAGGTTAATTCATTATATATCTTTATTAATTTATTCTAAAACTTTCCGAACTCAATTAATTTTTAGATGCTTAAGTGTTCAAGAGCCCAAGTATAATTAAGAAAATCAAAATTAAACTCATATGTGTGATATTTTAAAATTATTGTTAAACCTCATAGCAATTAATCATTAATCATGCAAATGCATAGGCCCTTTCCTTAGTCAACAAATTCTTTGTGTGATTTTATGTCATCTCTTGGCTCATAATTATTTGATTAATTATGCTCATTATGAGGTATTAACATTTAATTCATACCTTAACCTAATCAAAATATAAAATGAATCTAATCACCTAAACATTGAACAAAAATATCAAACACATGTCGGAATGGGTTAGAAATAGCAAACTCACTTAATATTTTCAAAATTAAATTAAATTCAAAATCAAATAAAAAATCACATTAAACAAACTTGATTGTTTTTTAAGCTTTCATTTCAAGATTATCTTTAGAATTAATTAATGTGAATGTAATTTACATGCTTTCATTACTTTAGTTCTTCAACATGCTAAATGTGTGTCATAGATTCCATACATTAAGCTTTTCAAAAATCAAATAAAATAAAATTTTTTGGTTTTTTTCTTCCATAATAGATAAAGAGATAATATAATTAAAATTTGTCATCCATTTATAAATGATCCGATTAAACTTTTGCATGTACATTAATGAAGTCTATGAGGTTCTTGATCCTAACAATGATATATGATGAAATACATTATGCATTGAGAATAAATTTCTTTCTAATTACTCCCAAGATCATGTATTTATTGATGAGTTTAGCTTATAGGATGTAAAAAATTTTTTCAATGTAGCACCAAATTTAATGAAGAATATTTTAAGAACAAGGTCTTTAAGAATTAAATTCAATTGATCTTTAATCCATTCTCACAAATTATTCTGCTTAAAGTTGAAATGTCCTTAAAGAGTAATGAAAATAGAACATGAAAATGTTTGCAAAAGTCCCAGAATTTGAGGATGATGAAGCAAAAGGATTTTTATGATAAGATCAATCTTAGCAATCTTTGAGAAAATCTAAACATTATGAAAATACAAAGGAAGAAGCAAAAGAGCTAACAAAGAAACAATGCAAGAGATGGAAAGTACAACAGATATTTGGTGAATATGTCAAATCCATGGATTTATCTTGAGCTTATCTCTTCAAACACCATGAAGGTTTTGAAGCTGAGAGAAGGAAACAAAAGTAATTTAAGACTGCTCATATGAAGAGTGTAAGATGCTAAGACACCACTGATTAATAAGGCATGTAAGAAATTCAATATAAAATGATTCGAATGTATAGAATGTAATGTAAATTACATATATGCATTTTTTTGATTTGGACTCTAAAAGCCCATTGCATAGTTACATTGTTAAGACAGCCACGCCATTTGTAGAAACAAAAAAAAGCATGAAAACTCCTTTATGTGATGATGCAGTACTTGAAATGTTGCCAAATTTTACAAAATTTAGACTTTAAAAAAAGAGAAAAAAAGAAATGAATATATATATATATATATACATATATATATATATATATATATATATAAATTATATATATATATATATATATAATATATATATATATATATATATATATTATATATATTCAATTTCATATGTAATTTCAAGATTAATGACAACATAAATGAGAAGAAGGTTGTAAATATTCATTGGCATATCAAATTTTAAAAAATAATAATACATGGATGATTGATTATCATCAAATTTTAAGACTTCAATTTAAAATTAATTGATATTATTAATGGTGAAGATAAAGTCTTAAATAAAATAAAATGAAAAGAAAATGTGGAGTTCATGTACTAAGTGAAGGTGAATTTAGTCACTTATTGCTAAATGATGTTTGATTCATTATTTAATATGTTCTAACAATGATATCAAATAAAATGCAAGTAAAATTTAAGTTAATACTAATTCATAAAAACTTGTAATAAATTTGAAGTTTAATTTTCAAATAAATTTGATATGAAGTTAAAAATGAATCTAAATTGGGTCTAATAACTTTTGTAGAAATGTGAAGAGTCCTTAAATGGTAAAATTAAATTTGATTTTTCTTTTGGTGAACTTCATACATAAAAGTTGTATGAATACAATTGTATGAAGTATGTTGCACATATCTTATAGAAATTTGGGTCAAATACTCAAAATATGTAAATTTTGAATGAAAATAAAATTCATTAATATCTAAAATGAATATATTTTATTCTGCTTGTAAACTTTCAAATAGAATGGATCTCAAATTTTTTGTACAAGTACAAGATGACACTAAACTAAATGCATGAATGAATGAGCTTTCCTTCAATAAAAAAATTTGAATTTCATTTAAATTATGATTTTCAAAATCAACAAAATCAATTAGTGAAATTATTTAAGTATAAAAATTCTAAAAAATTTAAAGTACAAATTTTGATGTCTAAAAAAAATTGATGAGGCTAAATTTGAATTAATTAAATATTAATCTAAAAAAATCTAATAAAAAGATATATTACTTTCTATGCCACCAAATTCATAACATAAGAACATAAGAATTAATTAAGCATTCTTAAATACACCCTCATAACTAATGCTTAAATTCAAGTGTTAGGATGTTGTGTGAGGTTATTTCCCATTTAGCAGATTAGATCGTTAACAAAATTTTAGACTAGGTCTCGGTTAACAAAACCTAAAAATCCATTCTAAGAATTTCAAGTTAGTGAAATATCTAAGAGGCTAATTCTGTCATCTGACATTAGATCTGATCCTTTGTTAAGAGCTAAATAGATTTGATAGGATCAAAAGTTCTTAATTATATATTGAGTCAATCAATCAACTACCCCGATGATGGTCGTAATGGTGATTTCAACCAGGGATACTTTCCAAAATATAATTTCAAATAAAATTAACTCAATTTGAGTATCAATCTAAAATAGCTTAAATAAAAATTCAATCATAAAACTTAAATCAAACTCAATCCACCTTCGAATTTATCGAGGTGATAAATTAAGAAAACTCTAGCTCACAAAGAGCCAATGTCAAATTAAGTGTTCTACTATGTTCACTCACTAATCTCTTGCTAGTAAGGATGTGGCTTGATCCTGACTACCGAGTTCCATAAATGATGCGATGACGAGTCCTCGATCGTGGTTTGGCTAGTAAGGCTCCATTATATTATGATCACATCGTAGCTATATCAATGGCTACCCTTTGAGTTGTGAATCATATATATACTTGATAGGGCAAACAACCCTCATGTGGTAGACTTAAGTTTGTCTCCTTAGACACACCAATGTCTACAAGATTTCTTGGACATGTAACCCATGTGTTGTTGATAAGAATCCTTCAATATGTCTACCACCTTGACTATAGACTAGGGACCATGATGGCTGGATGAACCATGGGATCTAGATCAAGCACGCCATCATTCCCCAACCATCCAGCTTTTAAATGATAAATTTTATAATCTTAAATTCTAAACTCCATATCACTACTATATCGTTTACATTAAGAAATCTAATGGTTAGCCTTAATCGAAAGTTCTCTCTCACTTATTAGGATGGGTAATTAACTATCATTCTAAAAAAACATAGAGCCAGATCTAAAGTCTCGCAAAATGAGGATGAAATCTCTGGGTAGTGTCTTATCTACTATTTCATCTACCTTCTAAAATTTACACTGACACTAAAATCAAACTTTCTTCAATTCATTTTGTCGAGAGGTCGGTGGCAAATTTTTAGAGCCCATAAAACGATCATTCATTGCATTTTAACATCAAAATAACTTAAGATTGATATATATATTAACTATATGATTTTATCGACATAAAATTCATGTTAAGATTGATTAAATACATAGAAAAATTAACTAAACCTATTTATAACCTAAATCCCTCAAATAATTTCAATTCCTCTGTTCCTTGACCATATGACATGGTTCCTCATTCGTTTTGACCTCTTCTCGCTGAAAGAAACAAAGGCATCGCCCCTTCATTCATTCCTCCTAAAGCTGACGTTTGATCCTTCTTCCTCCTCCCACTCTTCCATTTGAATTCCTGGAAACTACAAGCAACCACCTCACCCGTTCCTCCTTGGGATCTTCCCAAAGTCAAAACCAACTGATGATTCATTGACCTCGACAAGGAATGAAGCCTGTTTCGAAATCACTGCTTCTTCTTTCAGGTCTCCTCCCTTCTCTTCTTTCTCATGCAGAAGTTCACCAAAACCACAAGCCATCTAAAAATCCTTCCTCCTTCTTCCCTCATTCTCCTTGGCTCAACCATCCCTCTTTTCACCTAAACCGCATTAACTAAATCCTTTTCTCCTCTCTCATTCCCTCAAATTCCTCCTATTTAACTTTCTTCATTCATCCTTAGTTGACCTCCCCTTTTTCAAGTGAGGGTAGTTGAGGCAACCCATCATCTGGTTCCTAGATACCTTCTTGATTCCTCCTCTAATCAAGCATATATAAGCTTTTCTTTTTGAATTGAGAAGGAACAGCCATCGAGGGTTCTCTCTTGATCTTGATTTTTTCCATTCCCTTCATTCCTTTGGGTTTACCACTCCAGCAAACTTCTTATATGGTTGAGTTTAGATGCCAAGATTTATCTTTGTGGTTAGTGGTAAATGTGTAAAGAAGTGTGTGAATATAAGTATACATGCTTGTGCATCTTTATGTAGGTTTGAAGGCCTCATCACACTCATCAGGGTGTGACGAGATAGAAATTGACCGAGGTGTTTCAAAGCCACACTCATCGTATGACTAAAAGGCCTCCAAAATGTAGAAACTATGTAATGCCACCAAATTTTGTTTGAAATTTGAAACTTAAACAAATTCAAACTGAAATCATCTAAACTTAAGTTAAATAAGAAAATACACGATAAATATTAAAATGAACATCAAACCAAAGAGGAAAAGAGGAAAAATACTTACGAAACTTATTTAATTGAGTTGAAATCCCTCCTAAAGTTTGAACTAAAACCCTTCCCCCTCTATCTCAAGTGCTCTAAATTCAAGAAAGTGCTCTCTCTTATCCTTATTTATAGAGATTGGAGGAAGCAATCAGGAACCCATTATTATTAAAAATTAACTTCTTAATAAAGTGAGTTTGTGTTCTCGCAAATTCCTCAAAAAAAGATATTAACTAAACAAATTTAAAAATGGGAGGTTGAATATTCAACTCATAAAAGTTATAACAAACTTGAAATGATTCAATAAATATAAACTTGATGGGAGATATGAGTTGATGTTTGTTTATGTGAATAGAGCTTCTTATTGAATACTCAAAGTATTAAATTCATAAACAAGTAATTATAAAACTAATTGAACAAGTGAAGAGTCATATTAGAGGTTAAATGAAGTAAGAATCCAATGAACATCAAATTGAAGCATAAGAGAACCCCTTGTAATTAAGATATATTCTTTAAATACATCCAAATAAATTGAAGAAAATCAAAGAATCCATAGGAGATCCCTAATGAAATTGAAAGATTGCAAATAGGCATATTCAAGGAATTCTTGAAAAATATTTGAAATGCTATTTGTCTTCTTAATTGAATCAAAAATTGAGTAGAGCTCTTAATGAGTTTGAGGATTATTACGATATAATTGAGAATCTATTGATGGTTCAAAGAGAATTGAATATAGAGAAATATTTAAATATTATTTCATCAAGAAATAATAATAATTTAAAATACGCCAAGGATGCAATTCTTGTACAAGCATAGATGGCTTACACTAAATTAAATACTACATAAATGACGAACTTTCTTTCAATCCAAAAATAAAAGAAATTTCATTATAATTATAATTTTTTAATGTCAGTGATTTCATTAATTAGATGAAATTATCTAAGCTATAAACACCTGCATGTGCTCGGACATAGAGATTTAAAGTGCAAATTTTATTGTGTGAATAAATTCAAGCAATTAGATTCAATAAATACAAAAATTAATCTCATAATTTAAACATAAATTCATAAATTAAACACCCACATGGGCCCTAACACTATCCAATGCTTAAATTTAAATGTGAGGTTTCTATTGTTGCTTTAGATTGATCTTAACCGTTAACAAAACCTAAAATCTAATTATTTTAAGAATTTTAATTTATTAAAATATCGAGAAGCTAATTCTATCATATATAGTAGATCGATCCTCTATTATTAAACTAATGAGTGTGATCAAATAATAAATTAAATGATCAAGCAATCAATAAATCCTGATGATGGTTATGTTGATTGAAGATTTCAACTGGAGGGGATACATACCATCAAAATATGCTTGTAAGCTCAAATTAAATTAATCAAATCAAGTATGAATATAATTATAAATTGGATAAATTACAGTGTTAAATGATTAAATGAATCTTTAAAATTCTTAAAGCAAAAATTCAACCTTCCAATTATTTGTCAGGTGACAAATTAAGAAAACTCTAGCAAAAATGAGTTAATGTCAAATCAAGTGTTCTACTATGTTCACTTTCAATCAATCTCATGCGAAGGATGCGTGTCCTCATCATGTGGGTGGTCCATATGATTTAAGTTACTAGAGTCCTCGATGGGTTGCCAAATGAACCATTATATTATGATCATGATCATCATATGCTCCCTAATGGCTACCCTTTAAGTTATGAATCATGTGGTACATGTAGGGAAAAAATCCCTCTATAAGGTTGACTTAAGCATCTCCTGACAAACACCACCCTGTGTCTACAAGGATTTCTTAATTAAACCCATGTGTTGCCGAGCAAGGATCTTTCGGGTGACTACCTCCTCGACTAAGTAGACTAGGGACTCTGATAGCCTGGGATGATGGAACCATGGTATCTAGATTGGGGATGCCATCATTTCCCCAACCATCCTTTAAGTTAAATGATGAATGAAATTCTAAATTTTAAACTCACATGTTGCTTTATACTAATATTAGATCTAACAATTAGTCTTAATCGAAAGTTCTCTCTTACTTGAGAGGTAGTTAATTATGTGGGCTTGCCATAGAAACCCGAATTAGATCTAAAGTCCTCACAAATGAGGTGAAATCTCAGTGTTATCTACTATTCCATCACCTTAAAATTACATGACATAAATCATACTCTCTTCATTTGTGAGAGGTTGAAAAATTTTTGGAGCCCATGATTTCACTGGGATAGATTCTCTTTCCATCTTTACTAGTCATATACATGCTATAGTAGCAACAAAATATTTGAAAATTCAAAAAAAAATGGTTATTTAAATGTGTAATAAATTCAAATTACTAATCTATGAGGCTTTATGTCAAATAAATTATTTTGTAGAGTATATATTTTATTACACTTTTATTTTGTTCTGTAGTACCTCTACATTTTGAAAGTATGGGGTGAAATAATAATTACTAATTATTAATCCACATCTTTCACTTTCGTAGAATGGATCTACAAAGCACTCCTTTCACTGTTCAACTAGGGTGTGGTGCAAACATCTGCTTAGCTAATGTTGTCAACAACACAAGAAATGTTGGAGCTACAATCATAGAATCCCCTAAGTACCCACTCAAGTAGTGCACAGTCAAGTCATGTTAAGGCCTCGCCATAGAAGCTTCTAGTCATGCTCATCAACCAATCTAGCAACCAACCATTGTTAAGGAGTTCTCCCTACAGAGGACTTCAATTTTTGAAAGATTGGGTCAATTTGAAGCCCCTGTAATGAAGAGAACTGTCACTGGGCATACTATATCTTTGATGCCTCATGGTACAACTGCTTCACCAATTGAAATATTTATACTTGGAAGTCATGATTTAGAGGCTTCCTCATCAGAAAGAAAATTAACTAGAAGATAAAGAAGATGAAGAAATACTAAGCTGAGGGCTCAGAGATACTGAATGAATAATACGCCAGTGAGTATTCTACCCAAAATAACTTTGATAACCTAAAATAGGTAAAAAGGAATAGCTATACTATTGAGGTGAAGCAGTCTTTCTGGACTCAATGATGTTAAAGTCCACCACCACAGAGGAGACAGCATGAAATGCTATTCTCTAGGATATATAAAGTTCTTAAAGTAGCCAAGGAAAGAGGCTTAATGAAAAGAAAATTTTAAAGGCCTGTGATGATTGAAAATACTGAAGCCATGCCAAGGAGGTTGCCATCTCTTATGGTAACTAGTTATCGTGGCAAGTATGCATTGTACGCTGAGCCTCAGAGCATGACACTTGGACCACGTGTCCAAGAATCCGCTGTCAAAAGGTCCCGATGAAAGGGTGAGCAAATATGGAGGCCAAAGCACTATGATGAAATTTTGAAGAAAGAAAGAGGTGTGACATCTGATACACATATTTAGAAATCCACCTCAAAAATAACTTATCAGAAGCGGATACCCAAAAGAAGGGATATCACTGATAAAAGACATGATGGTCGACACCTTGGAGAATCCTCTAGGGGATCCCATCATCGATCATATTCACTCCCATAAGAGAAGGTTGACTTTGATCGTAGTCCTCTAATGGAATAAGTGTTTGTTCTGTACACTGAACTAGAGATCCACTACAAATGTCAAAAAAGAAGGTGATGAAGAGGACACTATGGAAGTGGAAGTCTTCTATATGGTCAGTGATATAGATGAACTTTCTCGCACATCAACAACATGAATCCAAGGATCCTCAATTTGATGTTTATGAAGAAGAGACTTCACAGAAGAAAGTAGAAGATGGATCTTCAATCTCTACTAAAGAGGAAGAAGAAGATCAAAATGAAAAGGAGGCCATGGGAGTTAAAGTTGTTTATATGGTTGAACTAGGAAATGAATAGCCTGGTACATGCTTTTATAGTTTGCATCATTGTTCTGTCCCAGCAACAACTATCCTTGAAAATGCACAAGGAGAAGGACAGTCAAGTTCTTCCCCTAAAGATAAGCAAGGAGTAGAACAATAACAAGAAATAGAGGAAGAAGAAGAGCATGTGTTTGTTGATGCTGTGGTGCTAACTAGAGAGCAAAGATAAATGTAACGTCAAATAGAAGTCAAAGATAAAGAAATTGTATAGCTTGGTACTAAGATGAATGACATGATGGTACAAATGAATATCATGGATATGTTACAAAAGAATATCACATCAAATGTAACACCTGTTTCATCTGCTAATCAATAGGTAGCTAAAAATACAACTTCTATACCACTAGTCACTCTGATACCGCAACTTCCCACAGTACATGCTATGCTTGAAGGGACAAGTGAATTTAATCAGCTAGCTCTTCAACCTATAATTTGAATGTGGCTAGTGCACCAGGAATAATAATAATTACTCAACTAGAAATAATAATTAATGAAAAGATAAAGAGTTATAGTTTTGAGCAGGCTAAAAGTTGGTGAGTAAGTCACCTTACCCAATGAATATGATCAAGTGCCATACCCGAAAAGGTTACTCAAGATCCAAAATTTAATATTTTCAATGGGTATGGTAATCCAAAATAACATCTAGCCCAGTTCAAGGCTACTTGTGGTAACACAATAGGGAATGATGCACTGCTCTTCTGCTAGTTTATCAGTAGCCTGGTTTCAACTAATTTTGAGTAATATGTAGAACTACCGAATGATTTGATCAAAACCATTGCTGAGCTAGAGAAAATGTTCATCAAAAGGTTCATAGTGCAACCGAGAAGATAATGATCACTGACCTTGCCTTGCTAAAAAAGAGAAAAGATGAGTCAGTGGAAAAATTCGTTACTCGTTGGCGTAAGCTAAACATAAAATGTAAACAATAATTGGAGGAAGAATGTGCTATCCAACTGTTAATGAATAATATGGATGATACAATGGCACCATTTTTATGTATGATGTCAATTACAACATTCCAAGACTTGCTTGATAGGGTGGCCAAATTTGAAAAGTTAAATCGCCCTAAGTCTAAAATCTATATAGATAAATCAAAGAGAAACAAACCTTCAGACTCAAGAAGAAATGAAACTCATACTACTTTCTATAGCTCAAGTGGTGAAAAATGAGTAATCTATAATGGATAAAGAAAAATAGCCAATGTACAATGATGATAAAGGAAAGAAACCTATCCATTCTAATCCATAGAAAAATTGGTATTAGGCAATGATAAACTAACTTTTCAGTGGTGGAGAGTCCAAAATAAGCAACAAGAGATGATGTGAATGTGGCCATCTCTTAAGAAAAGATGAATAAAGAATATTCCTTTAGAAGGGGAGTGGCTAAATTATTTCAAAAGTCAAAGTCGGTCTACAATTACTAGTTAAAAGGCCTGAAGAAGCTGATCAAGTCAGTAATCCAAATTATTGTCCCTATCATCGGATGATCAGCCATCATATTGAAGATTATTATGTCTTCATGGATTGGATAGAAAGGAAGTATCGATGAATTTACATTATCCGATAGGTTCTAGTCAACCCAAAGAGAGTCTACAAGGATGATTATGTCCTCTTTTGTATCATTCATTAAAGATGAAAAAAGAAGAAAAATCGATTGAAAGAATGGGAAATAGTTCTAAGAAGACCGTGAAAATGAAGCTAAAAGGTGTAATGTTAAGTGGAAATCACCACTTGAACCTATATTGGACTTAAAAGAGATGCCTAAACCAAGTATTTGGGCTTCAATGGCATTTTGGTAAGGCTACTTCATCACAACACGAGGAGCAATCTACTAAACATAGGCCTCATAAATCAAAGAAGCCGACTAAGATGCCAACTAAGAAAAAAAAGAGCAAGAAGAAGACTATAACTCAAAAGATTATTAACAATTTAGAGAGTATCGTCTGCCGACAAGACAACCATTTAGGCTTGTAGACTTTATGCCTAAACTTATTGAATTGGATGAAAAAGATAATGGTGAATCTTGTCCAATAGAGACATCAAATCATTTATGTGATATCGATGATGTTCTTCATCAGTTATGAAATGGGTAGTCGAGACTTGACCAACCCATCATTATCAAAGAAATAAGAAGAGCCTGTAGAGTTAACATCTAAATTTTGTCTAATGACTCAACAAGAAGATAACAGTTCAGGTGAAGATTTATGTTTTCTAGACAGAGAAGAGTCAGACTCATCAATAATATCACATATGAAATGTATGAAGTTAAAAAGTGAGTTTACCTCTTTTGGTCAATCTTCCAGAATAAGAAGTGAATTTGAAGAAACCACCTCTTTAGAAGAATCTGAGTAAGACAAGATGATTCAAGTTCAATTGAGAAGTGGTAAAGTCTTACCACCATCACCAAAGAAGGAAAATTAAATAAAGACAAAGGTAAACAAATTGAAGTCAATGAAGATATCATTCCCAAAAAAATCCTAATAAAGCCTAAATCAAGAAAAGATAGATTATAATATTCTATCACATCTGAAAGATCCATAACCGAGTGTGCATGAGGCTCTCTTAATGTCAAAAGGCCTATAAGAAACTTTGATACATTCCTTTAGAGATCTAGAGAGTTATGAAGCTTACTTTGCTGAAAAATACATGACTAAATCATTGGAAACTTAAGATCTCCTAATAATTACATTTTTTGAAGAAGATCTTACGTTAGGAACAGCGGATCACAACCATCCTCTATATGTTATCGTAGAGAGTGATGTAATCTTAATCAATAGATTGATCCAAGTTCTTCTATCAATCTTATGAGTCTAAAAGCATTAAGGATTATCACTTGATATCCAACATCTTGGGAGATAAGTTAATGGTTCATGGTTTCAATGAGAAAGATAGAAAACAGGTTCTTTTCTTCCCACTGTTTGGGATTTGTATACGAAGTTTCATGTAATCGATGATACATCATTTAGAGCTCTCTTGTTGGCCATGGTTGCATGAGTATGACATGGTCCCATCAACTATAAATGTATGAAGTACCTAAAAGATGGAGAAAGAGTTTAGAATTCGCAACCTACAACCATTCTCCATCCATGAAGCAAAGATTTATGAAGATGCAAAATATTTCATCCCTAAAGAGCCTAAGCCAATAAAGCTCTCTCTTAGGTAGCATCCACTGAACCAAAAAGTAACTTCATAAGGTGAAAAAATAGAAGAAAAAGAAAAGAAAGAAGGTAATGTCGACTCTCCATAAAGTACTTAATTCTACACCTAAATCAAGAAAATCAGTTTCTCATTTGGGAAGTGACACACAAGAAGAAAAAAATTTTTCTATCAAACCTAAGAGAACTTATAAGTTTTCAAGGAAGGCAAAGTCTGAAATAAATGATGATGATTCAGACTATGACTTTTAATCTAGTTATAAATAGGGTTCGAAAGGTAGCATCAAGAAGGATAGCTCACTTGGCGTCGATGACTCAAAAAATTATACCCATCCTCAAAGATTTTCAAAGAAATCACCGAGGAGGTCCATAATATTAAAGAATTGATAACATTCTATGTGCCTCCATTGAGTGAGAGTGGAGGAACAGGAACTCTATTTTGCAAATCTAAAGAGTCTTAGCTTAAAAATTTTGATCGGCCTACTCAACATAAAATTTTTGATGAGATAGTGCCAACAAGAATACCAATATACTATCCAAAAAAATTACGAAGAATGATGTATAAGCTTGGAATTTATATTGGAACTACTAAACATAGAACTCAAATCTTTAACAGAATGTAGAGCCAAAAAAGTCTTGAAATATCATGAAGAAGTGATAAGTTTATCACTGAAGGTCTTGGATTCATCCATAAATCTCATCAAAATAAAGTTTGTTATATTGTAATAGAAGCTGAGATTGAAACTAATAGTGATGAAGAAGATGATCTCCATGAAATTCTTCTTACAAATGATGAAGAAGTAGAGGCCAAGCCTGCACCTGAAGAACTCAAAGATGGTGGACAAATAACTACTATGGATGAACTCAAAGAAATCAACCTGAGAGCTGAGGATGATCCCCATCCAACTTTCATTAGTGCCCTTTTACTTGATGAGAAATTTGAAGAGCTAAAAATGCTACTTTGTGAATTCAGAGATTGCTTTGCCTGGACATATTCTGAAATGCCGCTTATCTCTAATGTAGCATAAACTTACTATTAAACATGATGCCTATTAAGCAAGCTCAAGGAAATGAGATTGGAGATTGAAGAATAGGTAATACTAGAAATTGATCAAAAGCTTCATCAGGGAGGAGAAGTATGTAGATTGGATAGCCAATATTATCCTAGTTAGGAAGAAGAACAACCAAATCCATGCCTACATTGACTTCGGGGACCTAAATAATGCGTGTCTAAAAGATGATTTTTCACTTCCAATATCAGATCTACTAGTGGACAATACTTCCAACTATAACATATTCTCATTCATGGATGGATCATTGGGATATAATCAAATCAAGATGGTAAGATGAAAGACACATCATTTAGATGCTATTGGTATATATGCTATAGGTCATGTCTTTTGGTTTGAAAAATGCTAGAGCTACCTACCAAAGAGCCATGATGCATATTTTTGATGAGTTGATTTAACAGAAGGTGGAATGTTATGTTGATGATTTGGTGGTGAAGAGCTTAAATCATGAAAATCACTTTGAAGACTTAGAATTATATTGAGAGAATCAAAAATATGATCTCAAGATGAATCCTCTAAAATGTGCATTCGGGTCCAAAAAATTCTTGGGTATTGTAGAGGAATTGAAATCGATCCTACTAAAATCAAGCAATTGTAGAGATGGCTCCATTGAAGAGTTTGTGTTAGCTCATTCTTTATAAGGACACCTTGCATTCATCGATTTATATCAAACCTATCGATGCTATCAACCATTTGCAAAATGAAGAAGGAAGCTCCATTCAAATGGGACAAGAGAGCCAAAAAGCCTTCAATAGCATTAAAAATGTTAAATCCACCAATCCTTGCAAAGTACTGAAGCCCCTCATTCTATACATAGCATTAGAAGAGTCCCTTGGAGCATTATTGGCAACATAATGAAGAAAGCAAAGTGAAATTCTTTATTATATCGTCAGATTGATAGAACAAAATGAGATACTCGATAGAGAAGCTTTGGCATTGATCTTTGTAGTAAAAGCTCATTATATGTTATCTATAAGATTACCTCATCTCAAGGATCGATCCACTACTTGATAACAATACGATTGATAGGTCGCAAAAGATGGGCATTATTGCTTTATAATTTGATATCACATACAGTAGAAAGTAAAAGGGCAAAAGTCTTAGCGATTTTCTTGCCGCACATCCCATCTACTCTTAATAATGATTTGTTTGATGAGAAAATTATGGTCATTCATGAAAGAAAAAAATCACAAATTTGGAAAATGTACTTTGATGGAGCCACACCGATCAAACAAGTCCAACCTCTAAATTTCCCAAGGGCAAGAGCAGGAATCATCATCATCTTCATAATACCAGAAGGAGAAATAATGAGATGACCATATAGGTTGAACGAAGAACTAATATTGAAGCTGAGTATGAAGCATTGGTAACAAGTCTTGAAGAAGCTATTTTCATAGGCATTCAAAACTTTCATTTTTTTGTGATTCTCCTTATTATAAATCAAGTAACATCTATAAAATTAATAAGCTTGAGTTAGTTTTCTACCACAAGTGAGTTCTTGAGCTTATGAAGCAAATACCATATTTCACATTAACTCGAGTCTCTCAATCCGAGAATTGCAAAGTAGATTGCTTAGAAAAATTAGCTAAGGAGATGACAAGTATGAATGGTGATTATCTCATGGTCTGAATATTTACTTGATAAATTCTAGAGCCAGCAAAGTACCAATCCCCGTAGATTATCAAATTTGACACAATGTGACGATTGCTCCTCATACTCCTTAAAATCAACAAGAAGTTATATCAAGAAGAGTTAAGCATGACATTGCTTTAGAAAAATAATGGGAAGCCTTTATAGTAAAAGAACCACATGATTGGAGGCCACCCTTCATCGACTACTTTAAAGAAGACAAATTACCAAATAATAAATCACGGGTAGCTCAAATTGAGAAGAGATGTTGCACTATGCTTTTGTTGAAAACACTTTATATCAGAGATCCTTTGAAAAAATGTGGCTATGATGCCTAAATACCATGGAAGCTAGCAAAGTGATGGTTGAAGTTCATGAAGGACTTTGTGGTACATCACAGTCCCAAGATGGAATAAAAAAAGGATGGGTTATTATTACATCTATGGTGAGAGTATCAATCATGCCAAGAGGTGCCATGAATGCTAAGTACATGGGATTATATAATCCATCAACCTCCAAAAGTACACCCAACAATAGCATCCTAGCCATTTGAATTTGGGGCAAAAATGTAATTGATTGATCCATCATCATCAACACGCTTCATCTAGGATCGATTATTTCTCTATAAGTGGCTACCCCATTTAAAGAAGTTACTGATCGAAGTTATTTATTTTCACACATAATGTGGTTATAGAGAGTGCCACACCAAATAATTTTGATAATGGCACATGTGGTGTGTTTATTTTGAGATGTAGACACCACGTATCAGATACCATTATGATCAAAAAAGACAATGATGTACTTCAATAATAGATAAAGTTACCATCCTACAATGGCTAATCACCAAGGACTCCTAAGGATAATGATCTTAATGTAGAGATCTTTCAACTCTACATGGAAAAGTAAAGTATGGTTTATTTAAACCAAATTATTAAGTTCTATGGCCCTCATAGTTAATTACATCCTAAGGAATGAGATTCCTTAGGGATACTCTTGATTAAGGTGAATGATCGTTGTCCCCAAAGATTTCAAAGATAAGATTATCAATCAATTGGTTATTTTTAGAAAATCAAGTGGGATTTTAGCAAATGGAAAGAGTTTTTATCAAAACCAAAGTGAGATGAGTAGGGGATGCTCATGATACTAGGAAACCTAGTGAGCATTCCAATCTATGATTGAGGAGATTTATTTAGTAAAATTTTATTAGAAATCTAAGCCATATTCATAATACAAGATTATGGAAATGCCTAAGAGGTGAGGATTTATGCTTGTAGCCTACAAAGGAAAACAACAATCTTAGATCCTAAATCTAGGGAGCTTTGGCGAGGGACAAAGAAAAATCTAAGGAGATGGGTATATTGTTTATCTCAAGAGAGAATAAACCACTCATTGGACTTATAATAGATGGCCAACTAACTCCTATGATTTTAAATACATGTAGTAAGTCTTTGCTTTGTAAGATGACCAAGTTGTTATTATTTAGAAAGGAGACTAAGTCCATAAACACACCTTAAGAGACTAGATAATGAAGGGCATGAATAATGACTTAATCTAAATTTTGTGTTCTTATTTATTTTGGACATTATTATTTGACATAGGCTATGGGATTTCATATAATGCATGAGAAGATTGGTTAAAATAAAATCAAGAAGGAGGTGTGTTTTCCACCATTGCTCTCAAAGGTCAAGATTTCTAGCAAAGGTGGAAGTCCTTTATAAGAGTGAAGCAATATGATTTATGCATGATGTGAGACATACAACATCTAAGGGGTTAAATCTTTTATTACCTTGATTTATATAGGCTTTAGGTGAGGTTATGACTTATTTAATTTAATTTTGAGTTGATTAATTGGATAGAAAATTTATTTTTTCTGAGCCTAAGATTAGGTCATTCATTAAACAATGAAGAAACTAGAAAGATCATGCCATCCCAATTGTGCAATCATAAAAAACATAATCAATTTATAAAATTATTAAAAGAATAAGAGGTCATGTGGTCAAGCCACCAATAAACTAAAAGAAAAATGGGTAATTAGTTCTACCTTTATACATCTGATACAAATGAAAAATATTACAATTAAAAGGAATTCATGTTATGAGGTCTCATTCATCATTCTTCCTTCTTCATTTCTTCTATTCTTCATTTCTTTATTTGTTTTGGATTGGTTGCAATATGGTTGCTCCAAAGGCATCACATGGTACATAGGACTTGGTCTTATGACCATTGTTCATCCTAATCCCCCATAACATTCATTCAAATTCTTAATTATCAAATTTACATCAAATGGGAAAGGTAAATTTAACTAAACCTGCAAAATAAAGGTTAGCTAAGCATACCACACAACCCAAGTAGTTATATGAATAAGTTGGAATTAGCAACCCACACATGAGTAACCATGCCCATATGTTCTATTTTGGATTATGCTTAGGGGTACAAGCAACTTGCACAACAAAAATATTTATATTTTTATTACAATGCCCCTTAAGAACAATCCTATATAGAAGATATGATTAGGCTAAGATCGTATTATCATCTAGTCTACGCACATACACCCTAACATACAGTCTAAAATATTGCATCATGTGGTGAAATTATATATATATAATTTCTAAAGAATAAAATATATACTTCCATCTTCACTCTATATGGGATAAAATGTTGACATAAATATACATATTCTTCTTTTTATGCATTTCTGATACCACATAGATCCACAGATGTTTATTGAGGGTGACAGGTACGACATTGAAGAGAGATGTATTATCTCAAAAAATAGAAGTCACTACTCTACAATAGACCTAATCACCTAAATTAGGACTAAGGAAATGGTGTATAAAGATTCTTCCCTACTTTACATGGAAAAGTAAAGTAGGGTTTATTTTAAACTGGTTTGTTCCTATGAGCAAGCCCTATAGTTAATTACATCTTAAGAATGAAATCCTTAGGAATACTCGATTAAGATAAATGATCATTGTCTCCAAAGATTTCAATAGGACTATCAATGATTAGTTTATTTTGGAAGATCAAATGGGATTGATCAAAGAGAGGGAGTTATTATTGAAGCCAAAGAGAGATAAATAAGAGATGCTCACAATGCTAGGAAACCGAGAGAGCATCTCAAACTATCCTATGATTGGGCTTTATATTTTTGAAATTGAATTATTCATTTGAGTTAGATTTTTTATTAGAAGTTTAGGGCTTATAATTCCACAATACAAGGTTATGAAAATGCCTAAGAGGTGAGATTTATGCTTATGGCCCATAAAGGAGAAGCAACCTCAAAACCTAAATCTAGGAGCTTTGGTGAGGGCAAAACCTAAATCTAAGAAAAAATGGAATTTGGTTTGCCTCATAAGAGAGGACAAACCACCCGACTGCTTAGACTTACAACTGCCTGGGGGTGGCTACCAACTAACTCTTCCTATGATTTTAAATTCATGTACACAAGTCATATGCTTTATGCAAGATAGCTAGCCTATTATTTATTTTAGAAAGAGACTAAGACCTTAAACTCACTCCCTAAGAGACAGATCATGTAAAGGCATGAGAAATGGCCTAGCTCTAATGTGAAACATATTATATATTATTTTCATTTTTGGACAATCATTTGACTCAAGCTTATAGGATTCATATGCTTAATGCATGAGAAGTAAGATTATTGAACAAAATCAGCGAGAAGGGGGAGGTGTGTTTCCACTATGGCTCTCAAAGGTCAAGCCAAGTTTGTCTAAAAAAGGTGGAAGACCTCTAATCAAGAGTGAAACAAGATGATTTTGAGCATGATGTTATAAAAGAAATACTCATCCAGCTAAGGGGTTGCTAATTATGTTATCTTGATTTTAAAAAGGTTATGAGTTGTTTATTTTAATTTTGAATTGAATAATTTGGTAAAAGATTTATTTTTCTCTAAGAGCCTAATCATCCATCATACATCAAAAGCAAGGAAGAAACTAAAAAAATGTCACCTTAATGCACAAGCTAAACAAAACATCAATCAATTTATAAAGCTAATGTAAAAGAATAAGAGGCCATTTATGGTCGGGCACCACCGCATAAACCCAAAATAAATTGGGTAGCTCTACCCTTATACAACCCGATTATAAATGAATTAATTTATAATCAAGCAAGGAAATTCATGTTATGGGGTCTTCTTTCTTCCTTTCTTTCTTCTTTTCTTATTTTCTTCTTCTTCTTTCTCCTTTCTTCTTTGGTTCCTTCTTTTGGATGGTTTGAATGTGGATACTCCAAAGACTTGACATGGTGCATAAGATAAGATCTTATGACCAATGCTCATCCTAATCCCTCGTAACATTCATTCTAAAATCCTAAATGCAAAAACTAGATGGAAAGGAAAAGTAAATCTAACTAACACCTATAAAATAAATATTAGCTAAACAAATCATACAAATCTCAAGCATGTATACTAGACTTAGCACCCCACACATGGGTAACCAAGTCCACATGGCCTATTGGATTATGCTTAGGGGTATAAGCACATACACAACAAAAGCATTTATATTTTTTATTACAGTGCCCCTTAAGCACAATCCCCTACAAAAAATAATGATTAGACTAAATCATCCAACCATTCATTCTACGCACATTCAACCTAACATCTTGACTAAAACAAAACATCATAAAACAAAAGAAAAAATTAAGCCATGCACCGCCCTAACCTAAAGCTAGAAGTGGTGACTTAACCTAGTGTGTGCTTTAAAGGTTTATGTGGTATGCTTAGCTTTAAGGTTTAGATTTTCTAAAGTATGAAGATGTTCAACTTAGATGGTTGGTTTCATTTAAGTGTTTAGTTGATTTGGTTTGATTTTATTTTGTATTTTTGTTTGGTTTAAATGAACCTACAATTAATTACTAAGTTTAAAGAGAGGAAAAGAAAAAGAGAACTCTTTCCTTCCCTACCTAAGTAATTTCTAAAATGGATTCATATTTTTTATTTAGTGAATGTTTTATTATGTGTTTTAATTAATCCTAAGTTTAGATTTTCCTAAACAAACCTATTCCAAAAGAAAGGTATTTTAAGATTAAGTAAAGTGAACTAAATTCACAAACACACATTACTTCATTTCTTTCCCAACATGTATAACATGCATATGGATGCCTAAAGCATATATATACATACAATGAGAATGTTAGCATACTTTATGATGAATGCTAAGTGGTTTACTTAAGAAAATTTGAATGTTTTATGATGCATGATTTTCATTAAGTAGAAAAGAGGTTTTCTTATCCATTTTAACATGCACATATGAATGTATGAAAGGCATAAGTGAGATGCCATTGTTAACTGGGTGTAAGGTACAAGACCTACTTAGGCTACTTAAAGCCTCAAACCCGGGTTGTCTAGACTAATATACCACTTTCTTAAATACAAGCATATGTACAAAAGAAATGAAGGGAAAAGAAAGATGCAAAAAAGTTTGTGTTGGTTGATTTTGTTTATGCAATTTGTGCAAGTGTAGATTCCTTCTTAAGTAATAGTATATGAATGAATAGGAAGAGAATTAGGCAAGTGTTATGTTCTTTTCAAATGAACTATACACTTTGTCAAATCTCTTATGAAGAACAAGGATCCTTCATATTTATATCCACATGCAAGCTCATAATCATAAGTAGCACACTTTGAATTTTGATATTTGATTTATAGATTTTCAAAATAGTTTTGAATTTAATAGTAATAATAGCCATTCATTTTACTTTAGCCAAAACATATGTGCATCATATACACATTTAACATGTTAGAAGAACTAAAGTGATGAAAGCATGTAAACACATTCACCCTAATTAATTCCTAAAGATAATCTTATGAAATAAGAAAGTTTAAAATAAATCAAATTATTTTTAAAGAAGGTTTGATTTTATTTTGAGTTTGATTTAATTTAAGAAATGTGAGAGTTTGTTGTTCCCATTCCCACATATGTTGGTTATTTTAGTTTAATTTTAGGTGATTAGATGATTTTATATGTTACTTAGGTTAAATTAAATGCATGTTAATTCCCTTACCTATTCCACCTTAGCATAGTTAATCAAATATTTATGAGCAAATGAGATTACATAAAACCATACAAGGAATTTAAATCAACAATGCACCTAGGAAGGAATGGGCCTTATGCATTTGGCTCATGATTAATGATTAATTAACTAAGGGTTTAATTTTAAGTACTTTCATAACCTCTCACATGTGAGTTAAGTTTTGATTTTCTTAATGTACTTAGGCTCTCACCTAAGCATCTACCCAAGATAGATTGAATTGAGTTCAAAGTTTTAAAATTTTATGAATTTAATTAGGGTAATTAGTGAATTAAAACTTAATTGAGGAAGAAAGGGAGGTTTAGGAATATCTTAAGGAAAGTATCTCAAAATTATTCCCTAAACCTCATATTCACTTAATCAAAACTTAATGTACTCAATCAGAGGGTTAAACAACAAATGATACCCCTAATTAAGTCAAATTACATTAAGGGAGTGATTAAGGAATGAGCTTGCAATTCCCCTAATTAAGCTACCAATAAATCCTAAGAAACTTAGGGGAGATAGGAGTCATCCCACTAATTAAGCACAAAAAGTTTGGGATTAATCAGAGGAGTAATTAGAGGGTAATTAGCAAAATAATATTCTTAATAAAACCTAAATTCAGAGAAACATATTACTCAAAATCTATTGAAATTAATTTTAAAATATTCTATATTCAAGTATCTATCCAATGCAATTTATTTCATATTTTTTAAGTTTTTTAGTCTTAGATATGAATTTTAGAAGTTTCCATAATAAATTAGAATATTTAAATAATTAATATTTAATCCCGCATTAATGGCCGACGCATGCTTTCCATGGCATGGGATTGGCTCTTAAGTCACATCATAGCCATGCACGGCAGCACGCTTTCTCCTCAATCATCCAATCAAGGATCAGACAGTTGAGATTAAAGCCGCGGTTCTAAAAAGTGAAATGTGGGATGCTACATGTTTTAATCATGGCCGACCATCCAAAATGCACAGATGGATGGCCAGAGATTCATCCCTATAATTCCCTGTGGGAAAGGACATCCATCCATATTCTAAGCCATGATCCGAGCTCAATTGAGCTCGGATTGGGCTAAAACTCAACCCACACCATCGTGCAATGATCACATCTAACGCTAGTTTATCATGCAATGAAAATTTCTTCACAAAGCTCCACCATGAGATTAGCTCAAAAATGGTTTACCTCACGGCCGATCAGCTTTGTCAGTGGAGACAAGCTTTCTTGAGTTTGAGCTTTGAGATTGATGGTTGTTTTTGAGACCAACCCCCCTTAAGCTTGGTCATGATCAAGGTGACTCCTCCTTGAACTTGGAAAGAGCTTGCAAGTTCACTCCCCTGAGAGTGCTTGCAAGGGAATTGATTGAGTGTGTGAGTTTGATTTTCTGGAGCTCCCTATTTTCAAACTATAAAATGAGAAATGGGAATTTAATCACTTGAGAGCTTGGGGAGTCAGAAATTTCTTCTCCTACTTCCCAGGTTCAAGAGTATGAGTGATGAATTGAATTCAAATTAGGGGGAGTATATCTCCCCCTTTTGAAATCAGACGACTGAGCAATGCCTTGTCATTTTGATCCAATTGAGCACAAGCAATGGGTTTAGTGTTAAAGTCCTCAATTTAATGTGGAAGAAGTGGGTATGGCTTGAATTTAGTGAGGGAGGATTCCATGTGCTCCATTTCAAAGAATGTGGTGGCCACAAGGTGACCCAAGCCCATTGGGTTGGGTGCACCACACTCCCTAATATTCACTTGATCCACTAAGAGAGTGTTAAGTGCTTATGGAGAGGATTTGACCAAATCCTAAGTGGATTTAGCCAAAATTTACTATGGCCTAGGGTAAAATGGTCATTTGACCTTGATTTAGTTTGAATGTTTGGTATGATGAGAAAATAGGTTTGGCCAAGTTTCATGAATTTGGAATTAGTTTGATGTGATTTGGCTCATGTTGACCCATTTAGGTCAAAATGGGTCAACTTGTCAAGTTGACCAATTGGTCAAATTGGGTCAAGTTCATATGACCATTTGAAATGTTTTAGTTGCTTTGGTTTGATTCAATTTAGTTCTGATTTGGTTTTGGTTCAATTAAGTTCATTTAGGTGAAATGGGTCAAGTTGACTAATTTGACCCATTTTGACCTATTTGTAGTCATGGGTTGGTTTGTTTAGTTCATATGAAATGAATTGATATCTTTGTTTCCAATCAATTTTGGTTTGAATTTGGCTCAATGACCCTTTAATTCAAGTTGGGGGTCAATTGGGCTAGTTAGGTCTGGCCAATTGAGGCTTTGGTCAAGTTCAACAATCATTTGGGATGACCCATTGGTTTCAATCAATTTGGCTTAGATCAGTTTTGACAAATTTGACTTTTAGGTCAAGTTGTCAACGGGTCAAGTGGTCAATAGAGTTTCAAATTGACTTGGTCAAGTTCAAACATTGATCATGAATGAACTTGATAATTTATTTCAATCAATTTGGCTATGGTGGATTTTGGCTATGTTGGGTTTCATTTTGGCTAATTTGGTTAACAAGCTTTGAGTGATTGATCATCTCATGATGATTGTTGATCATGATGAGAGGTCTTAGTTCAATCCAATGGTTAGGATTAAAATTTGGCTCATAAGGATACTTAGGTCACTTTGAATAAGTGGGTCATGGACAAAGCTTGATTTAGTTTGATTGAACTCACATATGGACTTATGATTGAAATATAAA
This sequence comes from Cymbidium sinense, assembly GCA_021442155.1. Taxonomy (NCBI): domain Eukaryota; kingdom Viridiplantae; phylum Streptophyta; class Magnoliopsida; order Asparagales; family Orchidaceae; genus Cymbidium; species Cymbidium sinense. The sequence continues at coordinate 162,278 of JAKCPB010000141.1, forward strand.
CCATTGGTGTTTTCAAGTCTGTTTTGACTCATTTGACAATTTCAAGTTCAGGTGAACATGATAAATTTTGGCTTGATTTTGAATTGAGTTTTGATTTGATAATTGAAGTTTATGTTTATATTTGGATTAATGATTGAAGGATTGATTGAATCATGAAGAAAATGATTTGATCAAGTTGATTTGGCGTCAAGAATTTGACTCAAGTTTGATAGATTTGAGTTTGATATATATATTATATATATATATATAATAATTTGAAGTTTATATATTTTTGATTATTATGTTTTTGATTATTTAAATTTATATTTCATATATATATATATTTTTTTTTTTTGTATTTATTTGTGTGTGTGTGTGTGTGTGTGTGTGTGTGAATACATGAAAGTATAAATGGGTTATGAGAAAATCAAAGATTTGAAGTGATTTGAATTTGATTTAGGCTAAGTTTAAAGAGAGAATCAAAGTGACTTAAATTTTTTTTTGAATTTGAATTTTGATTTGATTGATTTGAATTTATATTTCATTTATATATGAATATAAATGAGAATATAAATGAGTTGTGAGATATCATGAATTTGAAGGTGGTTTGAATGATTTAGGCTAAGTCTTAAGAGAAATTATGACAAAGAAATATTTTTGAATTGAATTTGATTTAGTTTGATTGATTTGAATTTATATTTCATTTATATATGTGAATATAAATGAGAATATAAATGAGTTATTAGAAAATTTTATGAATTTGAATTGATTTAGATTTGATTTAGGCTAAGTCCATGAAGGAAAAATCAAAGGACTTAGCCAAGATTTAAAATTTGGAATTTCAACTTGAAATTTGATTTGATTGATTTGAATTTATTTTTCATTTATATATGTAAATATAAATGAGAATATAAATGACTTATGAGAAAATTTCATGAGTTTGAATTGATTTGAAGATGATTTAGGCTAAGTCCTTAAGAGGTATTAAAGGACGCAAGATTTGGAATTTCAATCATGATTTCAATCATAAATTCCAATTATGGAATTCAATCATTTTAATCATGGGTTTCAATCATGTGGCATTGATTTGAGTTTGGAGAAAATCAATTAGGAATTGATTTAAGTTTGATGTTGATTTGATTTGGAGTTTGACTTGAAGGAAGGAAGTGAGGAATGTGGTTCAAGCTATAGTAGGAAATTTTCCTAACCCCTAAGGCATGACCTATTCCTATGGCTAACTCTTCTAAGTCTCTAGGCTAGGTTGAGTGTCCACCTAATCACTAGATGTGTCTTAGGATTAAGGATCTCTTAAAGTCTAAGAGGAGTCCTATGTCTAAGATGGAGGGGTTGAGAGCTTAACCTAAAAATGAGGTCAACAAAGGGGGCCCAATAGGTGTGGTGTGGTGTGATGAAACGATCAACAAAACTGAACAATCACAAACACTAGTAGAGATAATCTACTCCTATCCCAAGGTATAAAAGGAGTCTAGAGGTTTGTGCAATGTGGCTCTACTTATGTCAAGGACATAAGAGAGGGAAGGAGGGATCCAGTAGGGATAGAGTATGTGAATCTTCCACTAGGAAAGCAGGTTCAAGTCATCCACAAGGGGATGAGAGGTTTAATTTGATTTGAGTCTCGTTGGAGAGAAATTTGATTTGATTAATTAAGTCCCATTGGGGCAGAGGGTTGAATTTGTTTCAGTTTGTTATTTATTTAATTATGTTTATTTTGACTCCATCGGGGATAGACAAGTGAACCTCCACTAGAAAGTTCAAGTCATCCACAAAGGAAAGGTTAAATCTTAGGGATTAGAATTCTAAGTCTCGGGGACTAAAAAAGATTTGCATCTCACTAAGGAGAAAAGATTTTGATTTGGATTGATTGATTTTTTGTTTGTTGTTTTTTTGATTTTAATTTGATTTTGAAATGGACCCTATGGATGGATTGTACCGAGTAGGAGCCACGAAGTTTAAGCCTTCTACATTTACCATTCCAAAGGGAAGTATACTAAACACATAGTAGGACTAGCCAACCAAAGGGATTTTGGTATGCAATTATTAGGAAGAAGCATAGTAGACTTACATCCTCCAAAGTAGGACCACGGGTGATCTATTTGCAAAACAACAAATTGAACCCAACCTAGGATTGACTAATGAGTGAATGCTATTGTGGGACTTAGATCAACTCAAAGATAGTCAAGGTTAATTTTATTTCTTAGTTTATTTTGATGGATTCCATTGGTTTGCAATGGATCACACCGAAGGAGCTTATATCACTTAGACCTATCTCGCATCAACCAAAGGGAGTAGCTTCGTCGATGGGAGAACTATCCGACCAAAGGAGGGCCTTTCAGTTTGCAATGATCAAATTAAGGGAAGAAATCTTGGGGACACACATCTTCCACTACAAAGATCACTGGGTTGATCGATTGCGTTAGGCAACAAATCAACCCACCTGTGGTCGCCATCGGTTTGTAACAATCATGCTAGAAAGAATGCATCATAGTCTTACATCTTCCAAAGCAGAATGTGGTAACCCTGCTATGACAAATAGATTGAACCCACCTAAGGGTGACTACGAGGTACCGACCAAATTTATCTCAACTCGTAGTCACAATTCCTATAGGGAGTTCTGCTAACACTGCCCTAAAGATAGGATGCCTGCTTGGAAAAGGGCCCTTTGGGGGCTTGAATTCCTAATCCACAAGTGAATTAATTTGTTTGTTTTGTTTAGTTGTTTATCATGGACCCTATTAGTTTGCGAGGGATCAAACTGAGAAGGAGCTTATATCAGCCTAGACCTATCTCATTTATCAACCAAGGAGAATCGCATCGAACAAATTCTCCAACAATGGGTGGCTACTAAGAAAGGGGGGTAATCCAAGAGTAACGGTAGTCTAAATGGGGTCGCAAAGGTGATCCAAATAGAATGAAAGGATGAATCCAAATAGATGCCAGGGAGAGGGGCTACTAAGGGCTTAATCCAAAACCTGGAGAAGATGACATGGCTAATCATATATCAAATAAGTATTCGGTGGCCAACTCAAGGAGAAAGCATGATGACTCACATCTGCTAAGAGTGGTGTATCCACCGGTGTGAGTCATTATCAAGATACATCAACCAACCTAAGGTGCTCATTGTAACAATCAACCTAAGAAGAAAGCTCGGGACTCACATCCTCCATATAAAAGGATAGTCTATCTTTGGCTCGATAAGTGCCATATGACCTAGGGCGACTACTGAGTGAATGCAACTAGAGGACTTACATCAACTCAGATGTAGTCAAGAGGAAAGGAGTTTCTGGAGACTTATCCTGAATCTTAAATATACTCAACCTAGTCGGTGTATAATGGCTAGTTCAAGAAAAAAGCTCGGGGACTCACATCTTCTTTAAATAAAGTCAACATGAGGTAGTTTACTGGTTGGTCAGTGAAGTCTACCAAACTAACAAGGCGCTCGTTGGTTTGCAATGGTCAAGTTGAAGAAAGTGCGGGGACTCACATCTTTAAACAAGTGATCACTAGTGCATAGGGGCATGTAGACCCACCTAGAGCAGCCTAATGAGTGAGTGCCAGGGCTTTCTCCCACATCAAAATAGAGACAAAAAGATATGTGTTTATTTTGTGTAAAAAGGGAATAGATGCCTCTTGGGGACTCTTACACACCATAAACATGATTGGGATTTGATAAAAATGGTGACGGATGGAAGAAGATTTTACCAAGAAAGGATGCTCTCTCCACCCTTGTGTGATGAGGAATAGGATGCCATGGGGACTCTTACACCTACCCTAAATATGTCATGGCGGATTCGCAGGACAAGTAAACAACACTTCTAGAGAAGAGAAGATTTTGATGAAATGGAATCAAATATTTATTGATTGATAGAATTATTTTCAAACATGACTTTTATGGGTAATATTTCTTCAAATAGAGCCTATTAATTGGAAGCATCAGGTGTTCTCCTTTACAATCGATAAGTGATAAGATCCTCCTGGTAGGCCTTCTACATAGGGGCCTTCCCAAGTGGGTTCAAACTTGCCTCCCATCTTTGATGAAATAATTGGTCTTCTTAGACTAACACAAGTTCTCCTACTAAAAAGACTTAGGGGACCAAGCTTGTTGTGAGCTTGAATCATTTTGGCCTTGTACAACTGGTAGCACTAGGCTGACTCTCCTCCAAACCTTCGAGCTCTTCTAACCATAACTTTGCATTCTCGCTCATAGTGATCTTGCTACCCAATGCTATCCTTAGTGATGGGAGTTGAACTTCTAAAGGTAAATCTACCCCACTAAGGCTTCAACCAAGTTGTTCATTCATCGCCACTTATTATCATCAAGAGTCTTCTTTAGTATTTGGATGAGAGTTTTGTTGAATGCTTCGCTAAGCCATTTGCTCGTAGTAGATGGTGGAGTATCTCAATCTATACCGTCTCTTCAAGCTATTATCTTGGTACTTTGAATGCCATTATCGATATAATTTATCGAGGCACCCCAAACCTATATATGATATGGTTCCTAAAACTAAAGCACATGCCGAAGCTATGACCTCTCGAGGGATTGCCTCCACCACTTGGAAAAGTGCAAGATGATCGATGACCCTTGAAGAAGGAGGATCCCACAATGTCTACCCCAACACTCAATGGCCATGAGGCCAATGTAGGGTGTAGAATATTGGTGGTTGGTGGAGGACCACACAGTGTACCTGACACTGATGGCATCTCCTAGCTACATCCATGCAGTATGTAATCATCGAAGTCCAATAATATCCTAGTCTCTTGATCTTCATCTTCATCTTTGGACTGGATTGATGCACTCGTGACAGACCGAATGTACCTAATGCCACATGCTTTGTCTAAACAATGTAACCACATTTGGTCAAAGGATCAGCAGTGCCATCAACGAGCATAGAGAGAGCTCTTTTCACCCGATGGGCTTATGACTTTTCTTGAGGTACCAATGTTCAAATAGTCTATGAATGGTTCTCCAATCCAGCCTTGTCCTTATAGGCAACGATAACCTCCTTCAAGAGAAAGTCTCGATGAGTTCATCATCAAAGGGATACTTGTCTATTTTGGACCCTTATTGAAATGGACTCATCTTTCACATGCCAATTCTTGGCAAGTTTGGCCAAAAGTCTGCCAATGTGTTCTCTGGGAGAACCTTGTAGATGGTGACTTGATAATGGGACAACTTCATGGTATACTCATGGTAATGATAAAGCTTGGGTTTGAGAACCTTGGACCCAATCTGTTGATGACCAACCGAGAATCCCCAAAGATGTTGATGTTTTGACCATAGTGATGCTAACTAGACCCACAATCAAAGCCTCATACAACTTCATATTGTGTGGGTTGGAAAGATAGTATGAGAATCTCATCACATCGCTTGGAGTTAAGAGAACTATTCCTACCCCTCTTTTCCTAGAGAGTAGATCGTGGTGCTTCCCTTATGAAAAGAAGCCGCACCATCAAAATACATCTCCCATCGATGATTGTCAACCTCCCTAAGTTCATGATTTGTTCATCGTGGAGATCATCACTAAGTGAGAATCAACAGAAGTGGGTGTGCTAAGAAATCTAGTGCTTATCCTTTTACATGGAGGGGGTAAATGTGATATCAAACTGAGAGAATCATGGACCATCATGCCAAACACCCGATAGCATATGTCATGAGGTACCGCAGGATTGGTTCGAGATCAAGTTCACCATGAGAAAGCA
>JAKCPB010000142.1:0-179869 GCA_021442155.1 Cymbidium sinense
CACCATTAACCACACTTAGTCTAGATCTGTGGAGGTGAGGCGGAGGGTGGTTATCATGGTGGTGGGGATCTAGAGGTCGGTGGATATGGAGGTGGTGGTTGAGGTGAGGCGATGGAGGTTATGGAGGTGTGGTGGGAGAGATCGGAGATATGTGGTCGATCCTGCAACTCGAGAGGACGAGGTCATTTTGATGGGAACTTGATAAACTAAAAAATGGATGATTCGATCTGTTGCTTATGAAACTATGTATTTATAGTAAAGACAATTCTACTTATCTAGGGGTTTTGATTTGCTCTATGGATGCTCTTTTTTGGTCTATGTCTTGTATCTTAGAAAACTTGGGGTGCTACTTAGTTGATGAAATTAAAAAGAAGAAATGTTGAAACAGAATTTGTTCTTTATTAACAAAAAACCCTTAAACCCTAAACCTAAACCCTAAACCTAAAACAAAACCCAAACAAAACACTAAACCTAAAACCCTAAACCTAAACCCTAAACCCTAAAACCATAAAAAACCTTAATCCTAAAACCATAAACCCAACCTAAAAGTTAAAACCTATAACCCTAAACCCTAAACTAGACCTGCAACCCTAAACCTATAACACCTAATCCTAAACCCTAAAAAAATTATAAACCTTAAACACTATCATAAACCAGGCCATAAACCCACCTAAATTAACCATTTAAACCTAAACCCTCCCTAAACTCCATCTAAACTAACTAAACTCCCTAAACCATAAAACCTGAAAGGCCTAAACCTGGGCCCTAAAACTAAACTTAACTCCTATACACTCCACCCAAAGCTATAACCCTGACCCTAAACAGGCCCTAAACCCTAACTCACCTAAACCCTAAACCCTAAATGCTACTAAATAAAACCAAAATATGACACCTAACTAAATAAAAATAAAAAGAAATAAAACTAAACTAAACTAAACCTAAATAAATAAATAAAAATAAAAATAAACTAAAATAAATAAAGAAAACCTAAACTAAAGTAAATAAAATAAATCTAAGAATAAAATACAAAATAAAACTAAATTTAAAATAAAATAAAATAAACCTAAAGTAAAATAAAATAAACTAAATAAAACCTAAAAATAAAACCTAAATGAATAAAAATAAAACCTAAACCTAAACTAAAAATAAAATAAATAAAAATAAAATAAACCTAAACCTAAGCTAAAATAAACAAAACTAAAATAAATAAAATCTAAACCTAAACCTAAAATAAACTAAACCTAAACCAAAACATAAACTAAATAAATTAAATTAAATTAAAAATAAAACTAAACCTAAACTAAAAAATAAAATCTAAAAATAAACCTAAAATAAAATCCTAAAACATAAACCTAAAAAAATAAAATAAAAACCTAAACTTAAATCTAAAAATTAAAAGTAAAACCTAAACCAAAAAAATAAAATAAAAATAAATTTCAACTAAAATAGTAAACCTAAACCTAAAAAATAAATTAAAATAAAAACCGAAACTAAAATAAACAAACCTAAAATAAATAAACTAAATTGAAGAAAAATAAAAAGTAAACCAAAAAATAAATAAAAAATAAAATAAACTTCAAATAAATAAAAAACAAATTAAATCAACTAAATAAACTTAAACCTACTAGTTTACTTAATTAAAAAAATACACCCTTAAACTCTAAACCCTAAACATACAACCCTAAACCCTAAACCCTACACCCTAAAACCCAAAACCCTAAACCCTAAACCCTTAGCCCTAAACCCTAAACCCTAGAACCCTAAACCCTAAACCCTAAAACATAAACCATAAACCCTAAACTTTGAACCCTAAAAGCTACAACCTCAAGCCCTAAACCCCAAACATTAAACCCTAAACCCTAAACCAACCCTAAACCCTAGCCTAAGAATGGGCGGGAACGCGATGGTAGAAACATCATCAACTAGGCTCAGTCTAGATCTGGTGGTGGAGGTGAAGGTAGAGGCCATGATTATCGTGGTGGTGGGGGATCTAGAGGTGTTGGTGGATATGGAGGTGGTGGTTAGTGGTGGTTATGGAGGAAGAAGCGATGGAGGTTATAGATATCTTTGGTGGTGGAGATGAGGGAATATGATGGTAGATCTCATTACTCGAGAAGTGGTTAATGGGAACTAGAAATTGAAGAATAGTTATCGATCTGCTTATGGAACTGTGTCTTTATGGTAGAGATGGTTCTACTTATCTAGAGTTTTTTATTTGCTCTATGGCTGCTCTTTTTTGATCTATGTCATCACTTGTCTCTTAGAAAACCTGGGGTGCTACTTGGTTGATGAAATTAAAAAGAAGAAATGTTGAATCTAAATTTGTTTTCTATTAAAAAAACCTTAAACCTAAACCCTAAAAAAAATCTTAAACCCTAAACCTATAACAAAAACCCTAAACCCTAAACCCGAAAAATTCTAAACCATAAACACTAAACCATAAAACCTAAACCCAAAACCCACAAAACCCAAACCCTAAACCCACAAACCCACAAACCTAAAACTAAAACCATAATCCTAAACCCTAACCTGACCACAAACCCTAAACCCTAAACACTAAATCCCAAACCTAAACCTAAAACCAAACCCCAAACTAACATTAAACCCAAACCCAACTAACTAAACCCAATCCTAAACCTTGAATAAAGATGTCATTAGGAGTAGATCTAAGAATGACCTAATCTAACATAGTTATGGTAGTTAAAGAAAATGACTTCAAGAGACTTTCCCTTGACTATTAGAGATTTGAATTCCCTAAACCCTAACCTATCTCATATTATAATATCATATATTATAGTATAATCTAGCATCATATATTTGAGCATGTAGTGATGTGTATTTGGATGTTATAATATGTTTTAAAATGTTTTAGTATATTATGGTATTGTGTCATATAGTCTATTTTAATATAAATCATAAAAAGATTGATTTAATAAATTACATGATGAAATTTGTTAAATTTGAAGTGGGAATTAGGTTGTAGTACCAAAGGTGTGCTACCACTTGTAGTCTAAAAAAGTAAGATTTTATATTCTAAATAAATATTATATGTTTGTAGTATAATATCATATATCATAATATATTGTTCTTCACATTTTAAATTCTTTTAGTATTATACAATCATGTAGTCTACTAGCATTATTTATAAAAATGTTGATTTAGACTTTAAAATGGTGGAATTTGGCCAAATTCATAATCGGTAGAGCATGGCATCATAATATATTGTTTCAATTTAAAATATGTAAGTGATACGACTAAAATATATAGTTTTTTTTTATATTTAGACTAATTTTATGATATTTTATCTTAAGAAATCCCTTGTGATCTGATATGCAATATAATATAATATAATATAATATGTATAGTGTATTATGATATAGGATGCCATAACATAGTGTAGCATCATGCATTATAACATACTATTGTGTATTACTACTTGTTGTTTAGCATATTTTAGTTTGTTATAGTATGATGTAGTAGAGTTGTACTAGTATAATTCATAAAAATACTAATTTATGAGATGATGGTGGGATTTGGCCAAATGTAAGTTTAGGAACAACATTGGGGGGGTGCTATGGTGTGTCATTTAATCAAAAGAATGGATTTTTGTATCCAAAATAAATGTTCATTTTTCAACCATATTTTATACATTTTATATTATCATTTTAAGGTGTAATGTAAGATAATATATTATATGAAAGCATATTAAAATATAATGTACATAACTATATAACCTCACATATATATGAATGTGGTGGTGTGTTATTTAATGTTATTGTACATTTTAGTATGTTTTACTTTAGTTATATTAAGTTGGGTCAAAACTCACAAAATTTTAATTTGAAGGTTGAGATGGAAGAATTTGCCCAAATTCATGGCACTCACCAAGAAGCATCACCAAAATTATGCTATTTTGTACCATTTCTAATAAAAAATAATAATTTTACATCCAAAATGAACATTATTCATATTTTGAGAAATTTTTTTTATTTGTTCCTTTTAAGTGATTCTAATGAGGTGTAATGTTAGACAATATATTATATTATAGCAAATTATAATATAACATCATATATTATAATATAATATAATGTGTTAATTCACACTATAATATGTTTAGCATGATATTGTATAGTTAGTTTGAGCTTGCACCATCATAAATCATAAAATGTTGATTACAATGTTAAGATGATGTAATTTGAACAAATACATTATTAGGCTTTTAGTTGAAGTATTAAAGGTGTGTATAAGAGAAGAAATAAGATTTGATGAGAATTCCATGTCAAGGACATGGAGGGAGATCCGTTAGGGGAACACACAGACATTGGACATGACATGTGAGGGGTCTATGTCGAAGGCATAGAAGAAGAAAATATGTTGGGGATAAAGTTTGAATTTGATTTGACAATATGATTTGTGGAAAGAAAATCTACTAGGGATAAGAATCTATAATCCACGAGATTGAATTGACTTTAATTTGTTTAGTTTTAATTGATAGAGAGGCATATCTGCTAGAGATATGGGCTCGAGTGCTGTTGGAGATCGGGTATATGAACCTTCCACTAGGGAAGGTTGAGCTATCCACAGGATTGGATTTGAGTTTGATTTCATAGATTTGTTTAGGGATGTATCCTGGGAATAAGAGTTTGGTTGGATTTCTTTAATTTAGACTCTACTAGAGGAGTTGGTTTAATTTGGCTCCACTAGAGAGGTTGGTTTTGAATTTGATTTGTTTGCTTAACTTATTTACATATGATTTGGGGCTCCACTGGGGAGAAGGCTGTGATTTAACTCCACTGAGGAAAATCAGATTGGGATTTATTTAATCTGAGTTAATGTATGGACCCTGTCGATGTGCGATGAACCCACTGAGAAGGGGTTTTATGCCTAACGGTTTACAAATCCAAAGGGATAGTCTACCATGGGTAGAGCTAAACCTTTGGGGTTGCCTTCGATGTGCAATGTATGCTAGGAAGAGGCATATCATACTTACATCTTCCAAAGTGAGGAACAATGTGTGTATTGGATGCACAATAATCAGGCGACTAGGGACTATTGAGTGAATGTCATTTGGGACTTCTATCAACTCAAAGTAGTCAATTAATTTTATCTTCATTTCATGTGATTTGATATGGTTTGTTTGGTTTAGTTTGATTTCAAATTGAGAGGCATATCCACAGATGTGAGCTCGATCAAATTTAATAGATTTAATTTATGGACCATGTTGGTGTGTAATGGATCCACTGAGAAGGGGCTATCGGACTTGTCATCTCATTTACAAATCCAAAGGGATAGTCTACTAGATGTGGGGGTAGCTAGCCAACCAAAGGGTTGGCTTTTGGTGTGCAATGGGTGCTAGGAAGAAGAAGGCATAGCATATTTACATCTTCTAAAGCGAGGAAAAAACAGGGGTGACTTGTTGGTAGCACAACAAATCAACCGACTTAGGGATGACTCTAAGTGAATGTTGTTGGGGACTTATGTCAACTTAAGAGTAGTCAGGCGATTCTTATATGGAGTTTTGCTGACACTACCCTAAAGATAGGATGCCTTCTTAGGAAAAGGTACCGGAAAGGGCATCTTCCTAATCCACAATTGAATATATTTTTTATTTATATCTTTGTGTGGACCCCGTTAGTTTGTGAGGGACCAAGGGAGAATCTGCACATCCACGGGACAAATTCTCTAACCATAGGGGTGGTGATTAGGAAAGGAGAACTGTCCAATTCGATAGTAACCCGGTTAGTGTCTAAACAGAATCACAAAGGATGTAATCCAAATATAGTGCCCACAGGGAAGGAGTTGCTAGGGACATTATCCTAATCCCTGGAAAAGAAATCTTATTGCTGTAAGATGGCCAACTCAAGGAGAAAGTGTAGCAGACTTACATCTACCATGAGTGGTGTATCTAAGGTGAAGAACCAACCAACCTAAGGTGTATCCATCGGCATGAGTGGTGTATCCATGAGTATAGTGAGAACCAACCAACCTAAGGTGCCCATCGGTGTACAATGATCAATCTGAAAAGAAAGTGTGTAGGAATATAACTTTCCAAGTAGAACTGATCATCGGGATAGTCTCATCATGGGTAGATGATGCTCTAAAGCGACTACTAAGCAGGGAGCCCCGAGGAAGGACTAGACCCAGACTTGAAGTAGTTAGGAGAGAAGGAGCCACTAGGGGACCTATCCTAAATGTCAAATATACTCGGCCAAATCAGTGCATGAAGGCTAATCTAAGAAGAAAGTGTAACAGACTCATATCCTCTTAAACGAAGCCAACATGAGGTAGCTTACCGACCGATGGGCCTACTAAACTAAAGGCACTTGTGGTGTGAAGTGAGTAAGGAAAGTGTAGACTTACATCCTCAAAGCAAGAAGACCATTGGGGTGACACACTAGCGGGGTAGCTAATCGGCTGAGCCTAGAGCGACTTTGAGTGAGTGTCACTTGGGGGCATTATCTTAACTTAGAGTAGCTTAAGATAAAAGATATGTGTTTATTTTATATGTTTGTATGTAGTTTTTGTATTTGTGTTGTGTCGATGAAGGTTAGAACACTGCTCGGGTTCCTTAAACCTACCCTAAATACATCAAGGCAGATTCACAAATAATAATACTTTCAACTTGGAAGAGATTGAATTCAAAATGGATTTCTCATTGATGATAATTATTTTCAAACATGATTTATTATATTTATTTAAGTAGAGCCCATTGATTTGAAGCATTGGGCACTCTACCTTATGATTAATAAGTTAATAAGATCCTCTTTGGTAAGCCTTCTCTATGGCAAAAGTGCCTTCCCAAGTGGGTTCAAACTTGCATCCCATCTTACAATGGGCAACAATCGATCTCCTCAAATCTAAAATAAGCTCTCCTACTTGAAAAGCTCTAGGATAGACCAACTTGTTATGAGCTTGAATCATTTTATCATTTTATAACTCGAGGATTTGGCATGCCCGCAGGCGTCTCTCCTCCAAACCTTCAAGCTCTTTTAATCGCAACTTAGCATTCTACTCTATTGTGATCTTGCTACCCACAAATATCCTTAGTGATGGGAGTTGGACTTAATGGCGAACAACTTGACCCATACACTAAGTAGAAAAGAAAGGCGAGTTGTAGTTTTATATGGTGTAGTAGGCCCATATGGCTTCAACTAACTACTCATACCCACACTTATTATTTTCAGTGTCTTCTTTATTTAAATGAGCATTTATTGAAAGCCTCTACTAAGCCATTTACCCTCGAGTAGTTGATGGTAAAATATCTCCAATCTATTCTATGTCTCTAGGAAAAGTTGTTGATCTCAGTGCTCTTGAATGCAATACCATTATCAGAGATATAATTCATCGAGGCACTCCAAACCTATATACGATCTAGTTCTTAAAAAACTAGAGCACATGTTGAGTTGTGACCTCTCTAAGTGAAATCACCTTCGCCCATTTGGAAAAGTAATTAGTAGTAGCTAAGATGAACTGATGGCCCTTGGAAGAAAGAGGATCAATAGGACCCACTATGTCGGTACCCCAACACTTGAATGGCCATGAGGCCAATGTAGGATGTAGAATGTTGGGTGGTTGGTGTAGGACCACACCATATTTGACATTGGTGGCAATCTGCCAGTATCCATGGATTGATAATTAGCCTCAACATGGATTAGATGATGAGGTAGTAGAGAGCATTTTTCTTCTCTTCATCATTGGCTTGGGCCAACAAAGCACCAAGGTAGTCTTCTAATGCAGTAGTGTAAAGTATGAGCAGCTTGCCCAGGATAGGGGCTGCTAGAACTGGTGGCATCATCAGGTAATGCTAGATGTCTTCGATGGCATGCTCATACTTGTCTTCCCACTTGAACTTGGTGTCCTTTTGACAAGTCGAGAATGGATGACATCTTCCGATAAGTTGGATATAAAGCATCTTAGATGCCAACCACCCTTGGAATGATCTAAGTTGAGTTAAACTTTTAGGGGTGGCATTTAATATCACCTTATACTTCTAGATCTATTTAGATTCCTAGTGTTAGACAACAAACCCAGGAATTTTGCTATATCTACTCAAATGCACACTTGAGGGGTTCATTTTGAGGTTAAATTATCTTAAATGTTTGAAAACTACTCTCAAGTCAAAGAGATGGTCTTCCGTTTCACTACTTTTGAGCACAAAATCATTGACATAGCACTCAACTTGATGATGAATGAGTTCATCGAAGATTTGATTCATAGCCCGCTGGTATGTAGCACTGGCATTTTTAAGGCTAAAAGGCATGACCTTATAGTAATAGATTTTGTCGGGGTTCTAAAGTAGCATTTCTTTCATCTTTAAGGGCCATCTTTATTTGGTTATATCCAAATGAGCCATCCATGAAAGAGAATAATGCATGAGATGAGGCAATGTCCACCATCAACTCAGATTCGTAGAAATTCATCTTTTCAACATGCCTTATTTAAATCCCTAAAATCAACACATATGTGAATTTTCCCATTCTTTTCTTAACTAGGATGATCTTTTAACCAAGTAGGTATTTTTCTTCTTGAATGAAGCCAGCATCTATCAATTTCTTGACTTCATAAATGACTTGTTGTTCTATGTCTAATTGCATGTGTCAAGGAGTTTGCTTGATAGGGTTAGCATTAGGCTCTATTATTAGTTTATGGACTACCAACAAGAGCCAATCAGACATCTCTTCATAACTCCATGCAAGCAGCCCTTAAACTCAATCAATAACTAAGTCATTGGTTTCAATTTCATTCAATAAGAAGATGTATGTGGTGGATCTTCTTATTCTAAGTTGATTTCCTTGAGCTTGTCGATGGTTGACTTGATCTCTTCTTGAACTCTGGTGGTATCTTTGACTTCAAAATCATTTGGATCATCAGTTTCTAAGAACATCTCCTCATATGAGTTAATGTGATTTGAAAAGAACCTATTAGATTCCAAATGATTGGTAATGACTAGCGTAATGTCATCATCATCATTTGGACCCTTTGTCTTGAATGGTAGTCCATGATTGAGAGCTTTTGTATTTGTTCTTCCATATTCTTTTGAAGTACGACTGTGCTTTGACCAAGTATGTGGGATTAACCCTTTCTTTGCTAAATTATGAACACATAGCAAGTACCAATCAAAAAGAAATTCTATTAAATCTTTATATGAATCATCCTCAAGTTCTGCATCAACTTCTTGACTTGAGGATGATGCTCCTAAAAGAACCTTTGAGTCTTCACACTTGTGGATGACTTAGGAGCTTCCATGAAGCCCTCGGCTTTTGAGGAAAGTGGGTTCAGAGCTAAAGTTTCTAACTGATGCCCAACTATTTCACATATAGACTTGGATACACTTATGCTTTTTTTGGAGCCGGTCTTCATTATCTCAAGTGTCACCTCAAGGGAATCTTCTGGAGAAGATGCAAGTGCTAACCATATAAGACTCACCTATGAACTAGATTATAAGTCTATATGAATAGCGGGTGTACTCCTGGTAGCTGGGACATACCTTTTATTGGGTGGCCAATAAGGAGGTTTTCCACCCCCAGGGCCGCCTCTGCCTCTTCCTCTCACTGGTGGAGGTGGTCATTCTACCCATATGTTGAATGGAGTAATAAACTGGGTGAAATATAATGTCGCTCCACTTCCTCCAAGTCTATTTGCTCCCTTTTATTTTCTTTTCATATTCTCTTTTCTTCTTTTCTTTTTTTTCTTTGTTTTTTTCATTTTCTTTTATTTTAAACTTTGGCCAAGTTCATGAGAATAGACTTGCAAATTTTGAGGTAGTAAGTTGCATCCTCATATATATCCTATGAGCTGTAAATGGCTTGAGATCTCTTTTAACACAGTAGATGATCTCACCTCTCACAAACTTCATACATTAATGTAGAAGGAATGGAACTATGTTGTTCTTATGTATCCATGGTTTCCCAAGCAAAGCATTGAAAGATGTATCCAGTATATAATGTGAAACTTGGCTTGGTCTTCCAATCATCTATCTCCAAGGCAACACTATAGAGCCTAAGGCTTGTTGACCTCACTTTTGAGTGAATTCAATTTTCCATCTTAGACTTAAGTCTTCTAGACACTATGACTTCTAGACATAAGACACTTAACAATTAGGTAACACTTAACCTAAGTCTAAGGACTCAGAAGGGTTAACCATTGGATTAGGTTATGCCTTAAGAATTAGGATAATCCACTTACCCTACAACCCAAAGCCAATCCATTTTCACCTTCTAAAATGAAACCTCATGTTCAATTCAAACATCAAATTAAAATACAAATCCAAACCCAAATTTGAAAACCAAATGATTGAAGCCCACCATGAGTCGTCAAACTTGAGAGCCTTACAAGCCGTATGACCTATCCCATGGACTTAGCCAAATCTTAATCCAAATCAATCCAAAATCAATTGATTTTCTCATCAATTCATATCTTAAATCATCTTCTAAATATAAATCAAATCTACATTCAAATGATCAAAACTAAATCAAACTAAATCAAATTAAATCAAAACCCTTCTAAGCCATATGACTATCCATGGACTTAGCAAATCTTAATCCAAATCAAGTCAAACTCAATTGATTTTCTCATAAATCAATCATATTTTTAATCATCTTCACAAACTGAAATGAATTATATATATTTAAATCATCAAAACTAAATCAAACCAAATTAAAATCCAAACTAAGCCACATGACCCCTCACATGGACTTGTAAATTTCTTCATTCCAAAACCCAAATTCAATTGATTTTCTTGAATCAATCATACCTTCAATCATATTCACAAATATAAATTAAATCTACAATCATCAAGCCAAGCCAAAATCAACCCATGTCAAACCCAACTTAACTTTTGACTTGAAATATTCAAATGAACCAAAACCCATTTGAACTTAAACAATTGAATTTATATATCAATCCCAAATCCATATATAAAATCAACTAAATGAAACACAACCAAAAATTAAGCCAACTAAACCCAATTGGTCCACTTGACCCAAAGTGGCCAATTTGATCTATTTGAGTGAAGTTCTAATCCTACCAAAATTGGATTGAACAAGGCCAATCAAAACCTCCCATCATGATTGTTGATCACCCTAGGTTGATCAATTGTCACAAATTTGGTCAAACTAAGTCAACTTGGTCATTTGACCAAGTCAACCCCTTAACCAATATGAACCCAAACTAGCCAAACTGCAACGTAAGCCAAATCCCTTAAAATCAGTGAATCATACCAAATCAAAATCAATATTTGAATATGACTTTACCTTCAATTGTGTCAAACCAAACCCAATTGTCCCTCTTGACCCAACTTGACCCAAATTGACCTAAAAGACTAAATTAGGCCAAATTAAAATCTAATCTAAACAAATTGCAACCAATGACTCAAGTTTATTCCAAATTGATTGTTGAACTTGACCAAAGCCATGATTGGACCCAATTGAACCCAATCGACCTACATAGCCCAAATTGACCTAAAGGTTCAGGTTGGCCAAAATCAAAACCAAATCTAAATTAATTGAAACCAAAGGCTACAATCATCTTCAATTGGTCAACTAAACCCAAACAAACACCCAACCCAAGCCAATTTGGCCAATTTGGTCAAATTGGTCAACTTAACCCATTTGACCCAAATAAATTCAAATGAGCCAAAATCAAATCTAAGCCAAACTAAACCAAACCAATTGAACCAATACATCCCAAATAATCATATGAACTTGGCCCAACCCTTGGTTTGACCTAATTTGACCAATTGGTCAACTTGACCAACCTAAATTTGACATAAATGAGTCAAATTGAGGCAAACTAACCAAATCAACTCTAATTGACTTGAAATTTGGGCTAACCCACTTTTGGCTCATTTCAAATCTACCCAAGTCAAATCCATTGCCAAATAATCATTCTACCCTTGGGTCAAAGGCATCACATGAGACAAATCACCTATGTAAGTGGTCATTTCCATTTCATAGCCACTTGGTACTCTTCCAATGGTACACCTAGGCACCTAGGACAATCTCCAACGACCCAAGGGTGATTGGGTGACATGACCCATGGAGGTGAAATCACCAAGCCCTACCTATTGGAGCATTTGAAACCCATAGGACACCCATGACTCCTCCTTGGCGACCACCTCCACACCTTCCAACCAAGCGAGCCAACTCACCTCCTCCCACCCATGACACCTAAGATGGTGGGATGGCCACTAGAAGCCAAACTTGATCCTCGTCAGATCAAGATGAGGGGTATACTGACCCCTTGTTTCCACTCAAACACACAAATCATTCCTGAGCCCTAGCTACCCAAACGAGATGCTAGAGCCACGAGCTCCCAAGCTCATTCCTCGATCAAAAAATGCCATTCCATCCATTTCAAAATAGGACACTCCCATTTTTACCTAACTTCCCATTTCTCCATCAAACTCAAATTAACTTTGATGCTTCCCTAGGGCTCTCGAGCAGAAAACGAATCATCTCCCAAGCTTCACGAGCATCGAAGGGGGACTTCGATCAAAGTTGAGCTCCAAATCATCTGTTCATGGCCTTCTGAGTGAACATCGAGGAATTGATCTAATTACCACACAACAGGGCTTCGTCTCCACTAGATGAAGCTTTCTCAATCATTCGAGCCGTCGGTCTTGAGCTTTGATGAGGTATGCTTCCAAAACTGATTCTTAAGAAAAAATGGGTTGGAGCTTTTTGAAGATAACTTTCATCTCGTGTGATCTTGACCGTTGGATCCCCACTGATCAATGTCGTAAAGGTGTGAGATACTTTTGGAGTTGATTAAAGCTTGGGTAAGCTCGGATCAAGTGAGCAATGGCGGAAGGACTCCATTCTCCCTCACTCACATGATGTTAGATCACACACCGTCCATTATACATGTTTAGAATGGACGATCGTGATTAGATTTGTTAGATTGATTTGATTTAATCCTATTAAGCTGTGGGATTAATCATAACCATCTAATCTTAGCTCGGACGATGAACGAGAAAGCACATTCATCGCCACCATGTTGGCTATGGGTCAGATAAGTTTAAGTAGCCAATCCAGGAGACATGGTTAAATAGGATTCTTAATTAATCATTTTTAATGGCTGAAACTTCTAAAATCATAGAATATCATAGTGAAATAAAAAATAAAAAAATACTCATTTTAATGGTATTTGAGAATTAATTAAAAATGATCTTAACTAATTTTGAATAGTAATTCAAGTTTAATTACAAAATTAATTAGCTTAATAACTCCTTTAGTACTTGAGCAATTAATCCCAAATTATATGGGTTAATTTAATGGGATGACCTATGCCTCCCATAATTTTCTTGGGATTTATTGCTCACTTAATTAGAAAAATTTACTAATTAAACCATAATTACTCTTTTAAGTTAATTAATGATTAAATAATACCATGAACAGTAACAAATTTGATAATTAAGTTTATTAATCATTGTTCAACAGTAAGTGAACTAAGGAATGGGGTTGGGACCCCTTTCCCTAAGTTCATTTCACCCTTTTTTAAGATGAAATTAATTAAGATTTAATTATTTAATTAAATCACTTAATCAAATTGAAATCATAATCACATCAGACCTTAATTAATTAAATCATGGGGTAAATCTTTAGGTGTTTAAAAACCTAAAGGAGTTTAATGAAATTATGGTTAGTCCACATGTGTGGGAAAACCATAATAGTAATTAATTAAGTCCCTTAACCTAATTAACTATTAATCATGTGACAATTGCATTAGGCCCCTTTTATTACCTAGGGTCATTGCAAGTTTATTTTCCATGCATATCATGTTAGCTCATAATTATTTAGTTATTTACTTTAAGCTCACATAAGTAAGGGTAATTAATTCATCTAATTAAGAGTTCAACTTAATTAACCCATAAAATTAACTTAATTTGATTTCTGTAAATTAAATCAAATCACAAATGTGGGAATGGGTTTAAAACAACAAGTGATGATTTCTCTTCTCTTTAAATCAAATCAAACCCAAAACTTAATTAATAAAGAAGCTTTGGTTTGCATTAAATAATCTTATTTGATTTGATTGTCCTTAAGAACTAGTTTGGTTGAATGAATCACATGCTTATATTGGATTGTCTTCTTTCCAATCATGTTAAATTTGGTATGTCATTTGAATTCATGCATCCATCTTTTCAAAATCAAGCAAAATAAAATGGAATTCCTTTATGTAAGCTTGCATGTGTTGATTTAATTTAATATATGTGTATTATCACTATTAAATCCAAATGTATTTTTCAAAAGCTTATAAATGAATAATAATATGTGTTATGATGTTAGTTATAAATACATAAGAAATGCATGTGCTTATAGCTTAAGTGTATGAATGTTGAGTTCTCTTTCACTATGTGTGTTAATTTATATAAGATTGAATGGTAATGGGTATATAGTTTGGACATCCAGGAACAAGCTTTAGCTAGCCCCAAGAGGTCATTTGATTACCTCACTTCCATGGTTTGTTACTTGGTTCATGAAATCAAAAAAAAAATGTTGAATCTAAATTTGTTCTCTGTTAAAAAAAAAAAACCAACCTAAACCTAAACTAAACACAACCCTAAACCTAAAACCTAAACCAAAAAACCCTAAATCCTAAACCTAAACCCTAAACCCTAAACCCTAAACCCTAAACCAAACCTAACAACCTAAAACCTAAACTTAAACTAAATAAAGCATAAAAATAAAATAAATAAATAAACCTAAACCTAAAATAAAATAAAAAATAAAATAGAATAAAAACCTAAACTAAAACCTAAACCTAAACCTAAACCTAAACCTAAAATAAAATAAAATAAAATAAAATAAATTAAAACTAAACTAAACTAAAAATAAAAAACCTAAAATACTAAAACTAAACTAAAATAAAATAAAGTAAATAATAAATTAAAACAAAATTAATAAAACCTAAACCTAAAATAAAATTAAACCTAAACCATAAACTAAAAAGAACCTAAACCTAAAATAAACAAAATAAAATAAACATAAACCTAAACTAAAATAAATTAAACTAAAATAAATAAAACCTAAACTAAATTAAACTAAAATTAAAACATATAAAATAAAACTTAAAATAAAATAAAACATAAAACCTAAACCTAAAATAAAATAAAACCTAAACCTAAACCTAAGAATAAAACAAAACCTAAACCGAAAAAATAAAATAAAATAAAACTAAACTAAAATAAACATAAACCTAAACTTAAATGTAAACTAAACTAAACCTAAACTAAAATAAATAAACTAAAATAAATGAACAAACTAAACAAAATATAAATAAACCTATAAAGATAAAATATGAAATAAACTAAAATAAATTAAAATATAAATAAACTAAATGAACCTGTTTACTTGATTAAAAAACCACTAAACCCTAAACCTAAACCAAATCCTGGGCCCTACCCTAAACCACAAAACCTGACCACTGACCCACAAACACTACCTAACCTAAAACCAGCCAGGCCCTAAATCTAAACCCTAGGCCCTAACCCTAAAGGCTAAAACCCTGGGCCCTAACTACTGAGTAAGGCACTAAACCACAAACTGAGGCAAATCTAAAATCCATCTGAGCCACAAAACCTGAGCCACTAGGCTGACCTAGGCCTAAATCCTAAAACCTAAACCCTAGCCTAACCCCTAGGCCAAAAGCAGACTGAGCCACCCATAAAACCTTGGGCCCAAATCCACAAAACCCCACTTACCTAAACATCCTAAACTGAGCCACAAACCTAAAACCTAAAAAACTAAACTAATAAACTTAAAAATAAAATAAAATAAAACCTAAACCTAAATAAGATAAATAAAATATAAAATAAAATAAAAAATAAAACTAAAAGACTTAAAAAAATTAAACAAAATAAATAAAATCTAAACTAAACTAAAAAGAAAAATAAAACCTAAGATAAAGTACTATAAAATAAAACTAAACGTGAAATAAAAATAATGAATCTAAAATAAAATAAAATAAAACTAATTAAAACCTAAACCTAAAATAAACCTTAAAATAAAAATAAATAAATAATAAAATCTAAATCTAAACTAAAACCTAAACCTAAAATAAAAAAATAAACAAAATAAAACCCTAAACCTAAACTAAAATAAACTAAACTAAAATAAATAAAATATACCTAAACTTAAACCTAATAAACTAAAATAAAATAAAATATAAAACAAACTAAACCTAAACTAAAAATTAAACCTAAAATTAAACCTAAAAATAAAACCTAAAACCTAAACCAAAAAAATAAAACTTAAACCTAGAAAAACAAAACATAAGAAAATAAAATAAAAATAAAACTCAATTAAAAAATAAACCTAAACCTACAAAACCTAAAAAAATAAAACTAAATAAAACTAAACTAAAATAAATAAACCTAAAATAAATAAACTAAACTAAATAAAATAAAAAATAAACCTAAATAAAAATAAAATAAACTAAATAAACATAAACCAACAAGTTTACTTAATTAAAAATAATAATAAACCCTAAATCCTAAATCCTAAGCCCTAAACCTACAATCTTAAACCCTAAACCCTAAACCCTAAAAAAATCCTAAACCCTAAACCTTAAACCCTAACCCTAAACCATTAACCCTAAAAGCATTAACCTTAATATCCTAAACCCTAAACCCTAAACCTTAAAAGCTAATCCTAAACCCAGAACCATAAACCCCAAACCCTAAACCTAAAGCTAAAGTAACTAAATAAATTAAAAAATAAACCTAAACATAAACCTAAACCCTAAGAATGGGCAGAACCTTCACGGCAGGAACATGACCGTCAACAAGACTTAGTCTAGATCTGGCGATGGAGGTGAAGGTAGAGGTGGCAGTTAGTGGTGGGGGATCAGGAGGTGCTGGTAGCTATGGAGGTGGTGGTCGGAGTAGTGGTGGTTATGGAGGCGGGTCGAGTGATAGAGGTTACAGTCATGGTGGTGAATGAGGGAGAGATCGGGGATATGATGGTGGATCCTACTACTCGAGAGGCTGGGGTGGTTCTGATGGGAACTGGAAAAATTGATGAATGGCCCATTCAATCTACTGCTTATGGAACTATGCATTTACAGTAGAGACGATTCAAGTTATCTAGGGTTTTTGATTTGCTCTATCCCTGCTCATTTTTTATCTATGTGATTGCTTGAGTCTTAGAAAACTTAGTGTGTTACTTGGTTGAAGAAATCAAAAAGAAAAAATGTTGAATCAATTTATTCTGTTAAAAAATCATAAACCATAAACCCTAAAGCTAAAACCTAATCCTAAACCCCCCACCCAAACCTAAACCCTAAACCCCTAAACCTAACCCTAAACCCTAAATCTAATCCTAAACCTAAACCCTAACCCTAAACCCTAAACCCAAAAAAAAACCCTAAACCCTAAACACACCCTAAACTTAACCATAAACCTAACCCACAAAAGCTAAAACCTAAACCTAAACTAAATAAAACATAAAATAAATTAAATTAAAAACAAACAACAACAATAATAAACCTTTATCCCACTTGGGGTTTCTACATGAATCCTTCGTCTCCATTTGTGTCTGTGTCAAATTCTCATTTAATTCAAGCATACTAAGGTCATTTTTATATATCTTAACCAAGTCTTTTAGGTCTACCTCTACCTTTTAACATAAGGCAAATCTAATGCATCTACTCTCCTAACTGGGTCATCGGACGACCGACTCTTTATGTGGCCAAACCATCTAAGGTGACTCTCTCTAATCTTATCTGCCACTGGAGCTACTCCATGTTTTTCTCGAACATACTCATTTCCTATTTTATATCTAAGAATAAAGCCACTCATCCATTTGTTCATCCTCATCTCTGTAACACTTAATTTAGTCTTATGCTTCTCTTTTATTGGCCAACATTCTGCATCATAAGTCATTGCAGGTCTTACCACCAACTTATAAAATTTTCTCTTAAGTTTAAGAGGAACTTTTCTATCACATAACAGACCAAATGCATTCCTTCACTTCAACCATCCAACTTGAATTATACTAATAATATCTCCATCTATTTCACCATCATTTTGAATAATAGAGCCTAGATATTTGAATCTCTCACTCTTATTAATAGCTTGTTCTAATGTCACAACTACTAGAACTTCTACAACTAAAACTACACTCGTATTCGTTTTAGACCTACTTAAATGAAAACCTTTAGACACTAATGTTGACCTCCATAATTCAAGTTTCTCTTGGACTCATAAACCCTAAACCCTAAACTCTAAAAAAGCCTAAATCCTAATCTCTAAACCCACAAACTAACAACCCTAAACCTACACAAACCCTAACTAAAACCTAACCTTAACCCACAAACCCAAAACTAAAAAAACCTAAACCCTAAACTAAACCATAAACTAAAACCTAGCCTAAATCTAAACCCAAAACCAAATAAAACCAAAAACCAACTACCATAAACCTCTCTAACACTGAGCCTACTAAACCCCAAAACCTCTTAAAGATACTAAACCCTCTACCTCTAAAAACCTCACTAACCTAAAAATAACTGATCCTACCCTAAGCTTGTTAAACCTCTATAATTAATAAACCAACCCTCCTAAACTCTAAACTCCACTCCTAAACCTAAACTACCTAAATAATATAATAAAATAAAACTAAATTGAAAATACATCTAAACCTAAACCAATAATAAACTAAATAAAAAAAACAAAAATAAATAAATAAACTAAATAAAATAAATAATTTAAATAAAATAAAATAATAAATAATACTAAACCTAATTTTATTAAAAAAACCACTGTAACCCTAAACCCAATCCTCCTTAAAAAACTAAAATACTGACCTGACTACCAAACCTAAACTCAACCTATAAACCTAAAGACCATTAACCTAAACCCTACTCAAACCTAAAAAAACCCAAACTTCCACTGATAAACTACTGACCTGAACTATACCCAAATAAACCTAAATCTAAACCTAAACTGACCATGAGCCACTACTAACCTCTCCCTTAACCTAAACTATCAAAAAAATCCACTAAAATTTTAAACCTGAGCCCTAAACCTAACCTAAACTTAAACCTAAACCACTAAATAAATATAAACTCCTAAACATTAATCAAACCTAAAGAAACCTAAACTAAATAACCTAAAATAAATAAACTAAACCAAAATAAAGATAAAATAAAACCTAAACCTAAACCTAAAAAAATAAAAAAAATAAAATAAAACCTAAAACTAAATAAAATAATACCTAAGAATAAGTCCTAAATAAAAAAAAATAAAATAAAATAAAAAATAAAATGAAATAAAACTAAATAAAACATAACAAAATAAACATTAAAATAAAACCTAAAATAAATAATAAAACCTAAATCCTAAATAAAAAAAACCTAAACCAAAAATAAAAAAATATACAAAATAAAATAAACCTAAACCTAAACTAAAATAAATAAAACATACACCTAAACTTAAACCTAAGGTAAAACTAAATAAAATAAAATAAACTAAAAGCAAACCTAAACCTAATCCAAAAAAATTAAACCTAAAATTGAACCTAAAAACAAAATAAAAAAAATAAAACATAAACCTAAAAAATAAATAAAAAATAAAGCTAAATTATAATTAAACTTAAGCCTAAACTTTAACCAAAACCTAAAAATAGACTAAAATAAAAACCTAAACTAAAATAAATAATCCTAAAATACATAAACTAAACTAAATAAAATAAAAAGTAAACCTAAATAAAAATAAAAAATAAAATAAACTAAATAAACTAAATAAACCTAAACCATGTTTACTTAATTAAAACCATAAACCCTAAATCCACAAACCCTAAACCCTAAACCTACAATCATAAACCCTAACCCCTAAACCTTAAACATTAAAAAAACCCTAAACCTAAACCCTAACCTAAACCTTAACCATAAAAGCATTAACCATACCCACACAAACCCTAAACCCTAAACCCTAAACCCAAAACCCAAAACCCAGAACCTTAAATCGTAAGCCTAAAGCTAAAGTAACTAAATAAATTATAAAATAAACCTAAATCTTAAAACCTAATAAACCTAAACCTTAACATAAACCCTAAGAATGGGCAGAACCTTAATGGTAAGAACATCACCATCAACAAGACTATGTCTAGATTTGGTTGTGGAGGTGGTAGTCAGAGTAGTGGTGGTTGCGGAGGTAGAAGGAGCGACAAAGGTTACAACTGTGGTGGTGAAGGAGGGAGAGATTAGGGATATGATGGTGGATCCCGCTATTCGAGAAGCTAGGGTGGTTCTGATGGGAATTAGAGAAACTGAAGAACAACTAGTTTGATCTACTGCTTATGGAACCGTGTATTTATAGTAGAGACGGTCAAAGTTATATAAGGATTTTGATTTACTCTATTAGTACTCATTTTTCATCTATGTCATTGCCTGAGTCCTAGACAACTTGGTGTGTTACTTGGTTGATGAAATCGAGAAGAAATGTTGAATATGAATTTATTCTCTATTAAAAAAAATCATAAACAATAAACCCTAAACTAAAACCTGAACCCTAAACCTAAAACCTAATTCCTAAACCCTAAACCCTAAACCCTAAACCCTAAAATCTTTAGCCTAAACTTTAAGCCCTAAACCCTAAACCCTAAAACCCTAAAACCCTAAACCCTAAACCCTAAAACTAAACAAAAACCAAACCCTCCAAACCCAAAACAAACCCTCCCAAACCCTAAAACCCTAAACCCTAAACACACCTTAAAACTAAACCATAAACCCTAAACCTAAACTAAATAAAACATAAAAATAAAATAAATAAAAAAACCTAAACTAAAATAAATAAAAATAAATAAAATAAGAACATAAACTAAAACCTAAACCTAAACTAAACTAAAAAAATAAAACACCTAAATAAAATAAAAACTAAACCTAAAATAAAAATAAAATAAATCTAAAATAATAATAAATTAAATTAAATAAAAACCAGAACATAAATAATAAACCCAAAACCCAAAATAAATAAAAAAAATAAAACCCTAAACTAAAAAAAACCAAACATAGAATAAAATAAAATAAATCTAAACCTAAAAAGCTAAAATAAAATAAATAAAACCTAAACCTAATCTTAAAATAAATAAAACCTAAACCTAAGCCTAAACTAAACTAAATAAAATAAACTAAAAAAAAGCCTAAACCTAAACCAAAAAATAAAACCTAAAAAAAAACCTAAAATAAAAACTTAAAACCTAGACATAAGAAAATAAAATAAAAACCCAACCTAAACCTTAAAAATAAACTAAAATAAAATACATAAAAATAAATCAATCAAACTAAATAAAAGAAAATCAATAAATCAAAATATAAAATAAAATAAACTAAAATAAAATAAATAATCTAAATAAACCTAACTTAGTAGTTTACCTAATTTTTAAAAAATAAATAAATAAATAAAATAAATAAAAAAATAAAATCTAAACCCAACTCTAAACCCTAAAATACTCTAAATCTAAACCTAACTAAAATAAACCCTAAACCTAAAAAAGCTAAAATCCTGGCTAAAGCCTAACTAAAAAACCCTAAACCATAACCTCACCCTAAACCTTAAACCTTAAACTAACCTAAACATAAACCCTTTACAATGACCTAAACTCTAAACTGACTCCCAAACCAACTTTGACTAAACCTAAAACCTAAATCTAACCCTAGGTAAACTCAAAACTGACCTATGGGTGGACTGAGCCCTGGTAACCTCTCTAAACCTCTAACTACCTCCTGAGCCTAACTGAACAGGCCCTACCTAAACCATCACTGACCATGACCCTCTGACCTAAACCCTGGGCCTCACCCTAACCCAGACCCTGACTGACCTGGGCCCTACCCTATGTTAAACCCAGGCCTAAACTGACCTCTAACCACTAGCCCTAATTAAACCCTCCCTAAACCCTAAACCCTAAACCTCCTAAACTCTACCTCTGACCTGACCCACCTTACCCCCTTAAAACCCCTCCCTCCACCACTACCCTATAAAACCTAAACCTAAATTAAATAAAACCTAAAAATAAAATAATTAAAACCTAAACTAAACAAAAAAAATAAAATAAAGCTATGAATAGAAAACAAAAATAAAATGAAAACTAAACATAAAAGAAAAATAAAATAAACTTAAAATAAATCTAAAATAAAATAAAATAAAAACTAAATAAAAACCTAAACATAAAGATTAAACCTAAAATAAATAAAAAATAAAACCTAAACCCTAAAGTAAGAAAAAAAAACTAAACCTAAAATAAAAATAAAATATAAAATATAAAATAAACCTAAACCTAAACTAAAATAATAAAACCTAAAATAAACTAAACCTAAACATTAAACTAAATAAAATAAAATAAATTAAAATATAAACCTTAACTCAAAAAAAAATAAAACATAAAAATAAACCAAAAAGCTAAACCCAAAAAAAAACCTAATCCTGAGCATGAAAATAAAAAATAAAATCAAAACCTAAAAAATAAAATAAAAATAAAACCAAACTAAAAAATAAACATAAAACTAAACCTAAATAAAAAAATCTAAAATAAAAAACCTAAACTAAAATAAATAATGTAAACTAAATAAAAATTAAAAAATCTATATAAAAAAATAAAATAAACTAAAATTAATAAAAAAAATGAACTAAATTAACTAAATAAACATAAACCTATCAGTTTACTTAATATTTTTTCTAAAAAAAAATCCTAAACCCCAAACCTAAAACCTACAAACCCTAAACCTAAACTCAAACCAGACTTAAACTAATCTCCACAAAACCAACCATAAAAATAAACCTAAACCAACCCATAAAACCAGACTCAATGCTAGATCTTAAATGCTAAACCCTAAACTAACCTAAACCATAAATACTAAACCAAAACAAATGCTAAAAAATAAATCCTAATCCCAAACCATTAAAATCAAAAATACTATCCCTAAACCACAAAACACTAAACCACAAAGCCAACACTAAACCCTATCCTGAGCCATAAACCCAAACCATGAACCCTGATTCACTAAATCCTAAACCCTGACCACAATTTGCCTGAGCCTAAATTGCTGACCTAATCCTTACAGGCTCACTCCTAACTAAATCCACTAAACCTAAATTAACTAAAATGATAAATAAATAATAAACCCTAATTAACCTCCTACCTAAATAAAAACTAAAATAAAATATAACTAACTAAATTAAAAATAATATATAATAAATAAAATAATAATATAAAACCTACCTAAAAATAAAATAAACTAAATAAATACCTTAAATAAATATAAAATAAATAAAATAAAATAAATAAAAGATAAACTAAACCTAAAAATAAAAATATAAAATAAACTAAAAAATAAACCTAAACCTAAAAAAAATATAAAAAAATAAAACTAAAATAAAATGTAAAACCTAAACCTAAAAAAAATAAAATAAAACTTACAAAACTAAATAAAAAAATTAAAACTTAAACCTAAAAATAAAATAAAAATAAAATAAACTTAAACCCTAAACCTAAACTTATAAAATAAACTAAAATAAAAAAACCTAAAATAAATAAAAAACAACAATGACCATTATCCCACTAAATTATTAAATACATGAATCCTTCAACCATTGTGTCTATATGTGTTAAATTCTCATCCAATTCAAATTATACTAAGGTCATTTTTATACACATCTTAACGATGTCTTTTTAGGTCTACCTCTACCTTTCTTAACATAAAGAAAATCTATTGCATCTACTCTCTTAACTAGGTCATTGGACGACCTCATGCTTCTCTTTTATTGGCCAACATTTTGCACCATAAATCATTACAGGACTTACCACCATCTTATAAAATTTTCCCTTAAGTTTAAGCAGATCTTCTCTCTCACATAGGCGGATGCATTACTCAACCATCCAAGTTGAATTCTGCAAAAACATCTCCATCTATTTCACAATCATTTTGAACAATATAGCCTAAATATCTAATCCTCACTTTTTTAATGACTTGTTCACCTAATGTCAACACCACCATTATAACTTCTAGATAAAATTTACACTCCAAAATAAACTAAACAAAATAAAAAATAAAATGAACTTAAAAAAATAAAAAATAAACTAAATAAAAAATAAACTAAATAATTTAAATAAACCAAGGCCTACCACTTTACTTAATTTTAAGGAATGAAAAAAATAAATAATAAAATAATAATAAAATAATAAAAATAATAAAAAAACCTTAATCCTCAACCCTATACCCTAAATCTAACCCTAAAACCTAAACTCTAAACCCCAAACCCTAAACTCACAAACCTTAAAACTCTAAACCCTAAAAACACTAAACCCTAAGCCTAAACCAAAACTCTAAAGCCTAAATCCTAAAACCAACCATAACCCCTAAACACTAAACCCCAACCCCTGAACACTAAACCTTAAACCCTAAAAATTTAAAAACCTAAACCTAAACTAAATAAAACCTAGAAATAAAATAACTAAAAAAAAACCTAAACCTAAATAAAATAAAATAAAATAAAATAAAACCTAAACCTAAAGTAAAAAATAAATTAAATAAAAATAAAAATTAACAAATTAAAATAAATAAAAAACCTAAACTAAACTAAAATAAAAATAAACCTAAAAATAAAAATCTAAATAAATAAAATTAAACATAAAAAATAAACCTAAAATAAAATAACATAAAAACTAAATAAAAACCTAAACCAGAAAAATAAATCTAAAAGAAAACTAACAAATAAAATAAAATTAAAACTTAAACCCTAAACTAAAAAAAACCTAGACCTAAAATAAATGAAATAAAATAAACTTAAACCAAAAATAAAATAAACTAAACTAAAATTAATAAACCTAAACCTAAACCCTAAACTAAATAAAATAAAATAAATAAAATAGACCTAAACCTAAACGAAAAAATAAAACCTAAAACCTAAACCTAAAAAAATAAAATAAGAACCTAAACCTAAACCTAAAAATAAAAAATAAAATTAAACTTAAAAAATAAAAATAAAAAAAACTATATAAAATCATAAACATAAACCTAAACCTAAAAATAAATTAAAATAACCTAAACTAAAATAAATTAACTAAATTAAATAAAATAAATAAAAATAAAGAAAATAAAATAAACTAAATTAAATAAAATAAACTAAATAAACTACAATGCTTTTATTTAAAACACCTAAACCTACCATACCCTAAATCATCTGCCACACCTAAACTAACCCTGACCCTACTAAACCACACCCTAAACCCTGACTCTACCCACCACCTAAAACTCCTACCCAGGCCCCATCTAAATCTAACTGAGCCTAAATAAACCACTAAATCATAGCCATGATCTTACCCTGGGCCTCTCACCACTGATCCTGACTGACCTGAGCCCTCAAACCCCTACCACAGGCCTAAACCTAAATCATAAACTCTATAACCCATAAATTCTCCCTGACCCAAACCCTAAACCTGGATCCAACCACACACTAAAACTGAGCCACAACTATAAACTGATCCCAAACCCAAACCTAAACCCTACCCTAATAACCCCCCAACCCTCACTAAACCCTAAAACCTAAACCCTAAAAAATCTAAGAACTTAAACCTAAATTAAATAAAGCTAAAAATAAAATAAATAAAATATAAATAAAATAAAAATAAATAAAATAAAAACCTAAACTAAAACCTAAACTTATACCTAAAAAAAATAAATTAACAAATAAAAACTAAACTAGAATAAAAATAAATAAAATCTTAAAATAAGAAATAAAAAACCTAAATAAAAATAAAAACTAAACCTAAAATAAAAATAAAAAATAAGCTAAATAAAATAAAGTTAAAACTAAATAAAAACCTAAACCTATAAAATAATCCTAAAAATAAATAAACAATAAAACCTAAACTAAAAAAAAAACCTAAACTTGAAATAAAAATATAATAAACCTAAACATAAACTAAAATAAACTAAACTAAAGTAAAAAAAACCTAAACCTAAACCTAAAATAAACTAAACCTAAACTTAAATTTAAACCCTAAATAAAATAAAATAAACTAAAACTAAACCTAAACATAAAAAATAAACTAAAATAAAAAATCTAAACTAAAATGAATTAACCTAAAATAAATAAACTAAACTTCAAAAATAATAATAATAAGAAGCAATTATCCCACTAAGTGGGGTCGGTTACATGAATCCTTCATCTCCATTGTGTCCTATTATGTGCCAAATACTCATTCAATTCAAGTATACTAAAGTCATTTTTTATACATCTTAACCATGTCTTTTTAGGTCAACTTCTACCTTTCTTAACATAAGGCAAATCAAATGCATCTACTCTCCAAACTGGGTCATTGGACAGCTGACACTTTATGTGGCCAAACCATGTAAAGCCACTCTCTCAAATTTTGTCTAGCACTAGAGCTTCTCCAACTTTTTCTCGAACATACACATTCTGTATTTTATCTCTAAGAGTAAAGTCACTCATCCACTTAAGCATCCTCATCTCTGCAACACTTAACTTAGTCTCATGCTTCTCTTTTATTTGCCAACATTCGCACCATCATCAGATCTCACCATCATCTTATAAAATTTTCACTTAAATTTAAGCGGTACATTTCTATCACACAATAGGCCAGATGCATTCCTCCACTTCAACCATCCAACTTGAATTCTACGAATAACATGCCCATCTATTTCACCATCATTTTGAACAATAGAGACTAAAAGTCTGAATCACTCACTCTTTTTAATGACTTGTTCACCTAATGTCACAACACTACCATTATACCTTCTACAACTAAAATTACACTCCATAAATAAACTAATCTAAATAAAAATAAAAATAAATCTAAATAAAAATTAAAAATAAACTAAACTAAAATAAATAAAAAAATAAACTTAATAAACCAAAATCAATTTGCAATTTGATACAACTAACCCTAAATCTAACCCAACCCTAAACTAACCACAAACCACAACTCTAAACCTACCCTAAACCTAAAACCTTAAACCCCAAATCTTAAAACCCTAAACCACTAAAACTAAACCACATAAAACTTAAAACCCTAAAACAATCCCCAAACCTAATGGCTAAATCCTAAACTGACCTAGAATAAACCCAAATCCTAAACCTAAAACCAAAACCCTAAAACCTAAAAAACCTAAACCTAAAATAAAATAAAATAAAATAAATAAATAAACATAAACCTAAATAAAATATAAAATAAAATAAAATAGAAACTTAAACTAAAACCTAAACCTAAACATAAAAATAAAATAAAATAAAAAATCAAACTAAAGTAAAATAAAATAAATAAAAATCTAAATTGAGCTAAACATAAAATAAACCTAAAAATAAAAAACCAAAATAAAATAAAAACTAAACATAAAATAAAAATAAAATAAACCTAAACCCTAAACCCTAAACCCTAAACCCTAAAAACCTAAAAACCTTAACCTAAAGCAAATAAAACACAAAAATAAAATTAAAAAAACCTAAACCTAAATAAAATAAGAAATAAAATAAAATAATAACCAAAACTAATATCTAAACCTAAACCTGAAAATATAATAAAAGAGAAAATAAGTAAAATAAATAGAAATGTAGACTAAACTAAAAATAAAATAAAGCTAAGAATAAAACCTAACTAAAATAAAAACTAAGAATAAACCTAAAATAAAATAAAATAAAACTAAATTAAAACCTTAACCTAAAAAATAAAACCCAAAACCTTAACTAAAAAATATTAAATTAAATTAAAAATAAAATAAACAAATATAGAAAACTTAAACCTAAACTAAAATAAACTGAAGTAAAATAATTAAAACTTAAACCTAAACCTAAAATAAACTAAACCTAAACCCTAAACTTAATAAAATAAAATAAACTAAAAATCAACCTAAACCTAAACTAGAAATAAAACTTAAAAATAAACCTAAAACAAAAACCTAAAACCTAAACCAAAGAAAACAAAATAAAAACCTAAACCTAAACCTAAAGTAAAAGAATAAAACCTAAACCTAAAAAAAAAATTAAAATAAAACTAAACTAAAAAATAATCATAAACTAAACCTAAAAATAAATAAAATAAAAAAACCTAAACTAAAAAAAAAATAAAACCAAACTAAATAAAATAAAATAAACCTAAATAAAATAAAATAAAATAAAATAAGTAAAAAATAAAATAACAAAGTAAATAAACCTAAACTGGTTTTGCTTAAATTTTATTTAAAACCCTAAACCCTAAATGTTAAAACTAACCCTAAACCTACAACACTAAACCTCAACCTAAACCCTAAACCTACCACAAACCCTAAGCCCTAAACCCTAAAACCCTAAGCCTAAACTCTAAAAAAAGAACCCTAAAAACCACTAAACCTAAACCACAAACTTTAACCCTAAACCCTAAACCCTAACCCAAAACCCTAAATACTATACCCCAAACCCTAAACCTAAATATAAAGAAACTAAATAAATTAAATAATAAACCTAAACCCAAAAACCTAATAAACCTAAACCTAAAAGAATAAAAACCTTGATGACAGAACATCAACATCAAATGAGTCTCGATCTAGCGGTGGTGAGAAGCATTATCGTGGTGGTTGGGGATCCGAGGTCGGTGGATATGGAGGTGGTGGTCGGAGTAGTAGTGGTGGCGGAGCGAGAGATCCAAGGTATGATAGTGGATCCTGTTAATCGAGAGGATGGGGTGGTTGTGGTGGGAACTAGAGAAACTATAGAATGGTCGATCTGATCTGCTTCTTAGGGAACTGTCTTTACATTAGAGATGATTCTAGTTATCTAGGGTTTTTGAATTTTTATACGCGTGTTCATTTTTTATCTATGTCATTACTTGTGACTTAGAAAACTTAGTGTGTTATTTGGATGATGAAATCGAAAAGAAGAAATATTAAATCTGAATTTTTCTCTAAATAAAGCCTCAACCCTAAACCCAAAACCTAGAACCTAAACCCTAAACCCTAAAACCCCTATATCCTAAACCCTAAACCTTGAACCCTTAACCCTAAAACACTAAAACATAAACCCTAAACCCTAAAACCTAAACCTTAAACCTTAAAACCTAAATCTTAAACCCTAAACACTACCCTAAACCCCAAACTTTAAACCCTAAACCCTAAACTCTCAACTAACCCTAAACCCTAAACCCTAAATAGCTAAAAATTGAAACCTAAATTAAATAAAACTTAAAAATAAAATAAATAAAAAAATTTAAACTAAAATAAATAAAAAATATAAAATTATATAAAAACCTAAATTAAAACCTAAATAAAAACCTAAACCTAAAAGGAAAATAAAATAAAAAATAAGAACTTAAAAATAAAAAACCTAAATATAGAAAAATAAACCAAAAATAAACAAAAAACTAAATTAAAAAAAATAAAAATAAAACCTAAAACCTAAATAAAATATAAACCTAAACCTAAAAATAAAATAAACCTAAAAAATAAATAATAAAAGTAAAACTATACTAAAATAAACCTAAACCTAAACTAAACTAAACAAAAAATAAACTAAATAAACCTTTACTACTTTTGTTTAAATAATAATAATATTATTATTAAATTAAATTAAAAAAAACCTAACCCAACCACAACCCTAAACCCCAAATCCTAAACCTATGCCCCTAAACTCTAAACCTAAAAAATTAAAACCACGGATCCTAAACCTAAAATAACTAACCTAACCCTAAACCCTAAACTAACCCTAAACCACAAAACCTAAAACCCCACCCAAACACTAAATCTTAAATCCTAAAACCTAAAATCTAAACAAGAACTAAATAAAACCTATAAATAAAATAAATCAAAACCTAAACCTAAATAAACTAAAAAAATAAAATTGAAACCCAAAACCCTAAACTTAAACCTAAACTGCTACTATGTATAAATAAAATGAAATAAAATAAAATGAAAATTAAAATAAAATAAATGAAGCCAAAGTAAACTAAAAAAAATAAAAAACCAAAAAAATAAATAACCTAAATAAAATAAAAAATAAATGTAAGATAAAATAAAGTAAACCTAAATAAAATAAAATAACAACCTAAACTAAATAAATAAACCTATAAACCTTAAAAAAAATAAAAATAAAACCTAAACCTAAAATAAAAAAATGTAAACCTAAAATAAACAAAATAAAATAAACCTAAATGTAAACTAAAATAAAGTAAACTAAAATGATAAAATAATATCTAAACCTAAAATAAAATAAACATAAATGTTAAATAAAATAAAATTAATTAAACTAAAATAAACCTAAACTAAAATAAGCTAAAATAAAATCCTAAAACCTAAACATAAAATAAAATAAAACCTAAAGTGAAAATAAAATAAAATCCTAAACCAAAATAATAATAAAGTAAAAATAAAATAAATAAACCTAAAATAAACAAACACTAAATAAACCTTAATCCTACAAGAATTTATTTAAATAATAATAATATTAAATTAAATTAAATTAAAAAAACCCTAGCCCTAAACCCTAAACTCTAAACCCTAAATCCTAAAACCTAAACCTACACCCCTAAACTCTAAACCTAAAAAATTAAAACCCTGAAT
The DNA here is from genome assembly GCA_021442155.1 of Cymbidium sinense. Taxonomy (NCBI): domain Eukaryota; kingdom Viridiplantae; phylum Streptophyta; class Magnoliopsida; order Asparagales; family Orchidaceae; genus Cymbidium; species Cymbidium sinense. The sequence goes on from JAKCPB010000142.1 coordinate 30,544, forward strand.
CCTAAACCCTAAACCCTAAATAATAAATTAACCCTAAACCCTAAGCTAACCCTAAACCCTAAACCCTAAACCTTAAAACCTACAACCCTAAATCCCAAACCCTAAACACTAAATCTTAAAACCTAAAAACTTAAAACCTAAACAAGAACTAAATAAAACCTAAAAATAAAATAAATCAAAAAACCTAAACCTAAATAAACTAAAAAAAATTAAAATTGAAAACCCAAAAAAAACATAAACTTAAACCTAAACCTAAGCCTAAACCTATATGTACAAATAAAATGAAATAAAAAATAAAATGAAAATAAAAATAAAATAAATGAAATCCTAAAGTAAACTAAATAATAAAATAAACCAAAAATAAATAACCTAAATAAAATAAAAACTAAACGTAAGATAAAAATAAAGTAAACCTAAAATAAATAAAATAACAACCTAAATAATATAAATAAACCTAAAAATAAAACCTAAAGATAAATAAAAATAAAACCTAAACCCTAAAATAAAAAAAATGTAAACCTAAAATAAACAAAATAAACTAAACAAAATAAAATAAACCTCAATGTAAACTAAAATAAACTAAACTAAAATGATAAAACAAAATCTAAACCTAAAATAAGCTAAACATAAATGTTAAATAAAATAAAATTAATTAAACTAAAAATAAACCTAAACTAAAAAATAAGCCTAAAATAAAATCCTAAAACCTAAACATAAAAAAATAAAATAAAAACCTAAACCTAAAAAAATAAAAATAAAACCTAAACCAAAAAAATAATAATAAAAGTAAAACTAAACTCAAAATAAACCTAAACCTAAACCTAAACCTAAACAAAATAAACTAAATAAACCTTAACCTACCAGTTAACTTTATTTAAATAATAATAATATTATTATTAAATTAAATTAAATTAAAAAAACCCTAACCCTAAACCCTAAACCCTAAATCCTAAACCCTAAACCTACAACCCTAAACTCTAAACCTAAAAAATTAAAACCCTAAATCCTAAACCATAAACCCTAAATAATAAACTAACTAAACCCTAAGCTAACCCTAAACCCTAAACCCTAAACCCTAAACCCTAAAACCTACAACCCTAAACCCCAAACCCTAAACACTAAATCTTAAACCCTAAAAACCTAAAAACCTAAATAAGAACTAAATAAAACCTAAAGATAAAATAAATAAAAAACTAAACCTAAATAAACTAAAAAAAATAAAAATTAAAAACCCAAAAAAAAACCTAAACTTAAAACTAAACCTAAGCCTAAACATATATGTACAAATAAAATGAAATAAAAAATAAAATGAAAATTAAAATAAAATAAATAAAAGCCTAAAGTAAACTAAAAAATAAAATAAACCAAAAATAAATAACCTAAATAAAATAAAAACTAAACGTAAGATAAAAATAAAGTAAACCTAAAATAAAATAAAATAATACTCTAAACTAAATAAATAAACCTAAAAATAAAACCTAAAAATAAATAAAAATAAAACCTAAAACCTAAAATTAAAAAAAATGTAAACCTAAAATAAACAAAATAAAATAATCCTAAATGTAAACTAAAATAAAGTAAACTAAAATGATAAAACAAAATCTAAACCTAAAATAAACTAAACATAAATGTTAAATAAAATAAAATTAAATAAACTAAAATAAACCTAAACTAAAAAATAAGCCTAAAATAAAATCCTAAAACCTAAACATAAAAAAATTAAATAAAAACCTAAACCTAAGCCTAAAAATAAAATAAAAACCTAAACCTAAAAAATAAAGTTAAAATAAAATTGGATTAAAAAAACATAAACATAAATCTAAACCTAAAAAATAAGCTAAAATAAAAAACCTAAACTAAAATAAAGAAACCTAAAATAAATAAACTAAACTAAATAAAAACAAAAATAAACCTAAATAAAAAGAAAAATAGTTAAATTAATAAAAATTAATAAAAAATAAACTAAATAAACCTAACCATACCGGTTTACTTAATTTAAAAAAAAAACCAAAAATAAAACCCTAAACGTCAAACCATAAACACTAAACCCTAAATCCTAAACTTTAAAACCTAAAACCTAAACCCTAAAACCAATCCTATACCTACAACCCTAAACCTACAACCCTAAATGGTAACCTCTAGGATTTGGGCCAACAAGTCTATAGTGTACTTGTGGTAGTGATGGAGCTTTGGCTTTAATAACCTTATAGGACCTAATGATTTGGCTTATAACTCACTGAGAATCCCCGAAGATGTTGATGTTCTAAATGCTTATAGTAACGGCTAACCTGACGACAATCGCCTCATTTTGGCTTTGTTGGCAAGGATTAGTGAGATGATGAGAATCTCATCACATCCTAGTCTAGAGTTAAGAGAAGTATTCCTACCCTTGCCTTTCCTAGAATAGTAGATTATGGGACTTCTCCTCTTTGAGAGGAAGCCGCACCATCAAAGTATATCTCCCAGTGGTGAATGTTAGTACCCCTAAGTCTATGATTTGTTCATCGGGGAGATCATCACTAAGCAAAGAGTTAGCTGGAAGTGGATGTGCTGCTAAGAAATCTGCTAGCGTTTGTCCTTTCACTGCAAAGAGGAGTATGAAGGTAATGTCAAACTTTGAGAGGATCATGGAACATTGTGCCAACCGTTTGGATAGCATCAGCTATGTCATGAGATACGATATTAGATTAATCATAGAGATTAAGTTCACCTTATAAGAAGCATGTAGTGTTGTATCTTTTGGAATGCAAAGATTAAAGCTAGGAAATCCTTTTCAATGGGTGGTTAATTAGCCTTAGTAGGGATTAGATGATAGTTGAGGTAGTAGAGTGTGTTTTCCTTCCCTTCATCATTGGCTTTGGCCAACAAAGCACCAAGGGAGTTGTCTAATGTAGAGTGTAAAGTATGAGTGGCTTGCCTAGAATTGTTAGAAATGGTGGCAACATCAGGTAATGCTTGATGTCTTCAAAGACATGCTCACACTAGTCATCCCACCTGAACTTGCCATCTTTTTTGATAAGTTAGATATGCCAACTGCCCTTGGAATGATCTAAGTTGAGTTAAACTTTTATTGGTGGCATTTTTAATATCACCTTGATCTTCTCTAGATCGATTTCAATTCCCTAGTGTGGGATAACCAACCCAAGGAATTTCCTTGAAGCTACTCTGAATGTACACTTCAGGGGAGTTAATTTTGAGGTTAAATTTCCATAACTATTCAAAAATTACTCTCAAGTCAAAGAGATGGTCTTTCTTTTCTCTACTTTTGACCACGAGATCATTGATATAGCACTCGACTTGATGATGAATGAGTTCATCAAAGATTCGTGTCATAGCCCATTGGTATGTAGCACCGTCATTTTTATGTCTAAAAGGCATGACCTTATAGCAATAGATTTTGATCAGGGTTCTAAAAGAAATGTTTCTTTCATTTTCAGGGGCCATCTTTATTTGGTAATATCTAGTTGAGCTATCCATGAAAGAGAAGACTGCATGACATAAGGAAATGTCCACTATCAGCTCTGAGATTGGAAGTGAAATTCATCTTTTGAACATGCCTTATTTAAATCCCTAAAATTGATGCATATGTGAATTTGGCCATTCTTTTTCTTAACTGGGATGATGCTGGCTAACCAGGTAAGGTATTTATCTTCTCGGATGAAGCTAGCATCAATCAGTTTCTTGACTTCATAAATGACCTATTATTTTATGTCTAATCACATGCATCTAGGAGCTTGCTTTAGGGTTAGGTTACTAGTTTATGGACCGCACCAAGAGCCAATCCATACATCTCTTCATAACACCATGCAAAGCAGTCCTTAAACTAAGTCAATAGCCTAACTAAGTCATTGGTTTCAATTTCATTCAATAAATAATTGATGTCTATTGGGCGTGGATCTTCTTCAGTTCCTAAGTTGATTTCCTTAAGCTTGTCAATGGTTGACTTGATCTCTTCTTCGAACTTTGGCAGTGCATCTTTGACTTCAAAATCATCTAGATCATATGAAGTCTCTAAGCATAACTCCTCATATGAGTTAATGCGATTTGAAATGGACCTATCAAATTCAAAATGATTGATAATTGCTAAGCACTAATCATAATCATCGATTGGACCCACTGTACGGAATCCTAGTCCCGGTCTTGATTGAGAGCTTTTATATTTGTTCTTCCATATTCTCTCGAAGTAGTCTAACCTGCGCTTTGATGAAATATGTGGGATTAACCTTTTCTTTGCTAAATTATGAACACAAGACAAGTACCAATCAAAAGGTAATTCTATTAAATCTTTATATGAATAATCCTCAAGTTTTACATCAACTTGACTTGAGGATGATGCTCCCAAGAAAGAACCTCTCGAAGTCTTCACCTATGGATGACTTAGGGGCTTCCTTAACTACCAAACCCTCAACTTTTTGAGAGGAAAGTGTGGTTAGAGCTATGGTTCTGAACTGATGCCTAACTATTTCACATAAAGATTTGGATACACTTATGCTTTATTTTGGAGCCTAATCTTCATCACTATCTAGCTTAAGTGTCACCTCCAAGGAGATCTACTATTAAGAAGAGCTGGTTGGTGTGCTAATCATATAAGACTCATCCTATGAACTAGATTCTAAGTTTATATGGAGAGTAGGTGTACTCTGGGACATATCTTCTATTAGTGGCCAATAAGGAGGTTTTCCATTGCTCCTCTAACTGCCTCTTCCTCTGCCTTGTGGAGGTCAAGTCATCCTACCCATATGTTCGAATGGAATAATGAACTGTGGGTGGAATCTAATGTCAGGCTCCACTTCCTCCTCCAAGTATATTTCCACCCCCTTTTATTTTCTTTTTCATTTTTTATTTTCATTTCTTATTATTTATTTATTTCTTTTTCATTTCCTTTTTATATTTCTTTTATTTTTAAACTTTAACCAAGTTCAGAGAATAGACTTGTTGATTTTGAGGGAGGTAGTCGCATCCTCATATATGCACCTCATGATGTAAATAGCTTGAGATCTCCTTTGACAGTAGATGATCCCACCTCTCATGACTTCATACAAATGTAGAGAGGATGGAACTATGTTGTTCTCTTATATTCACGGTCTCCCAAGCAAAGCATTGAAAGATGTATCAAAGTTTATAATGTGAAACTTTGCTTTGGTCTACCAATCATCTATCTCTAAGGGCAACACTTTAGAACCTAAGGCTTGTTGACCATACTTTTGGGGTGTGGATTCAATCTTTCCATCTTAGACCAAGGAGTCTTCAAGACACTAAGACTTCCCTAGTCATAAGACACTTCTAACAATTAGGTAAACATTTAACCTAAGCTTAAAGACTTAGAAGGGTTAACCATAGGATTAGGTTATGCCTTAGGGATTAGGATAATCCACCTACCCTACAACCCAAACCCAATCCATGTTCACCTTCTCAAACCAAACCTCAAGTTTAATTCAAACATCAAATTCAAATCCAAATCCAAATGCAAATTTTGAAACCAAATGATTGAAGCCCATGATCAAATCCAAACTTGAAACCCTTCCTAAGCCATATGACCTATCCCATGGATTAGCAAATATTAATCCAAATAAATCCAAAATCAATTGATTTTCTCAATCAATTTATATCTTTAATCATCTTCCTAAATATAAATCAAATCTACATTGAAATGATCACAACTAAATAGAATTAAATAAAAACCGTTCCTAAGCCATATGACCAATCCCATGGACTTAGCAAATCTTAATCCAAATCAAGTCAAACTCAATTGATTTTCACAAATCAATCATATTTTCAATCATCTTCACAAACTTAAATGAAATACATTTAAGTCATCAAAACTAAATTAAACAAATCAAAATCCAAACCTAAACCACATGACCCAACTCCATGGACTTAGCCAAATTTCTTCATTCCAAACCCCAAATTCAATTGATTTTCTCATGAATCAATCATACCTTCAATCATATTCACAAATATAAATGAAATATACAATCATCAAGCCAAACCAAAATCAACCCAAGTCAAACCTTAACCTTTTGACTTGAAATATTCAAATGAACCAAAACCCATTTGAACCCAAGTTAATTGTAATTGAATTTATATATCAATCCCAAATCCATATATAAACTCAACTAAATCAAACTCAACTAAAATCAAGCCAACTAAACCCAATTGGTCCACTTGACCAAAGTGGCCAATTTGACTTATTTGGGCCAAGTTCTAATCCTACCCAAATTGGATTGAACCAAACCAACAAAACCTCCCATCATTGATCACCTAGGTTGATCAATTGTCACAAATTGGGTCAAACCAAGTCAACTTGGTCATTTGACCAAGTCAACCCCTTAACCCATATGAACCCAAACAAGCCAAATTGCAACCTAAGCCAATTCCCTTGAAACCAATGATTCATACCAAATGAAAATCAATATTTGAATATGACTTGACCTTTAATTGAGTCAAACCAAACCAAATTGATATTAACCAATGGCTCAAATTCATTCAAAATTGATTGTTGAACTTGACCAAAGTCATGATTGGATCCAATTGAACTCAATTGACCTACTTAGCCCAAATTGACCTAAAGGTTCAAGTTGGCCTAAATCAAAACCAAAATTAATTGAAACCAAAGCCTACAATCATTTCAATTGGTCAACTAAACCCAAACCAACACCCAACCCAATTAATTTGGTCAAAATTGGTCACAACCCATTTGACCCAAATGAATTCAAATGAGCCAAAATCAAATATAAGCCAAACTAAACCAAACCAATTAAACCAAAACATCCCAAATAATCATATGAACTTGGCCAAATCCTTTGACCCAATTTGACCAATTGGTCAACTTTACCAACTAACCCAATTTGACCTAAATGAGTCAAATTGAGCCAAACCTAACCAAATCAACTCAAATTGACTTGAAATTTGGCTAACCCTTTTGGCTCATTTCAAATCTGCCCAAATTAAATCCAATGCTAAATGATCATTCTACCAAGTCATGAGACAAATCACCCATGTAAATGGTCATTTCCATTCCTTGGCCACTTGGTACTCTCCCAATGGTCCACCTAGGCACCTAGGACACTGCCCAACCTGACCCAAGGGGTGGTTGGGTCGGCCATGACCCATGGGAGCTTAAATCACCTCACTCATCCCATTGAAGCATTTCAAATAACCAAGCCAAGCTAACTCACCTCCTTTCTACGACCCATGACTCCCTAAGATGGTTTGACAACCACTAGAAGCCAAACCCAATCCCACTATTTGATCAAGATGAATGGGGGTATACATCCCCTCGTTTCCACTCAAACACACACAAAAATCATTCCTTAGATCCCTAGCTACCCAAGATAACCACTAGAACCATTCCCTGAGCTCTCAAGCTTATTCCTTGATAGAAAAATGTCATTCCCATCCATCTCAAAATAGGACACTCCCATTTCCAACCAAACTTACCCATTTCTCAATCAAACTCAAATTAACTTTGCATGCACCTTCCTAGGCCTCGCTGAAAGAATGAATTATCTCTAAGCTTCGAGCATCGAGGTAGGACTTGATCAAAGTCAAGCTCCAAATCATCATGTGGCCTTCAAGTGAACGCCAAAGGAATTGATCCAATATTGCTCAACAAGGATTCATCTCCACTAGATGAAGCTTTCAATCATTTGAGCCATCGATCAGTGAGGTATGCTTCCAAATCCTTAGCAAAAATGGGTTGGAGCTTTTGAAGAAAACTTGCATCTCATGTGATCTTGACCATTGGATCCCCTATTATTGATGTTGTGAAGGTGTGGGATCCTTTGGAGTCGATCTGAGATCGGGTAAGCTCGATCAATCGAGCAATGGTGGATGGACTCATTCTCCTCACTGTGTGATGTTAGATCCCACCATCCCTTGTGTCATGAAAATGGATGATCGTGATTAGATCCACTAGATTGATGATTAATCCTATTAAGGGAATTAATCTTAGTCATAATCTTAGATCAAATGGGATGAGAAAGCATCCGCCTTGCCACATAGATGATAAGTTTAAGTAGCCAATCTGATCACATGGAAAGCATACACGCGTGCCATGTGGCACTAATGTGATTATGCTTTAATTAGGCAATTAATCATTTTAATGGCTAAAACTTCTAAAAATCATAAAACATATAGAAATAAAAAAATGCAAATAAATACTCATTTTAAAGGTATTTCATAGAATTAATTAAAATGATCTTAACTAATTTTGAATAGTAAAGATAATTATAAAATTAATTAGCTTAATTACTTCTTAATTACTTGAGAAATTAATCCCAAAATTTGGGTTAATTTAATGGGATACCCATGATTTTCTTGGGATTTATTGCTCACTTAATTAGGAAAATTGAATTAAAGCTTAACTACTCTTTAAGTGAATTGATGATTAATTAATCCCATGAATAGTAACAAATTGGTTAATTAAGTAAATCATTTTTCAAGAAAGTGAATTAAGGAATGTTGGGATCCCTTTCCCTAAGTTCATTTCACCCTTTTTAAAATAAAATTAATTGAGATTTAACTAATTAAATCACTTAATCAAATTGAAATCATAATCACATCGAGCTTAATTAATTAAATCATGGGGTAAATCTTAGTGTTTAATAAAAGAGTTTAATGAAATTATGGTTAGTCCATATGTGTGGAAAAATTATAAGAGTAATTAATTAAGTCCTTTAATCTAGAATATTAATCATGAGTCAATTGCATTAGCCCCTTTATTTCTTAGGATCATTACAAGTTTATTTTCACATATCATATTGTCTCATAATTATTTAGTAAATTACTTTAAGGTGAAGTAAGGGTAAATTCATCTAATTAAGGTTTCAACTTAATTAACTCATAAATCAACTTAATTACATTTCCATAAATTAAATCAAATTATTAATGTGGAATGGTTTAAAATCAACAAGTGATGATTTCTCTCTCCTCTTTAAATAAAATCAAATCCAAAACCTAATTAATAAAGAATCTTTGGTTTGCTTTAAATAATCTTATTTGATTTGATTGTCCTTAAGAACTAGTTTGGTTGAATGAATCACATGCTTGTATTTGATTGTCCTCTTCCAATCATGTTAAATTGGTATGTCATTTGAATTCATGCATCCATCTTTTCAAAATCAAGTAAAATAAAATGGTTTTCCTTTATGTAAGCTTGCGTGTTGATTTAATTTAATATATGCATGACTATTATCACTATTAAATCCAATGTATTTTTTCAAAGGCTTATAAATGAATAATATGTGTTATGATGCTTTATAAATACATAAGAAATGGATGTGCTTATAGCTTAACTGTATGAATGTTGAGTTCTATTTCCTCTATTCATGCGTTGATTTATATAAGATTGAATGATAATGGGAATATAGTCTAGACATCCCGGGAATATGAGGCTTTAGCTAGCCCCAAGGAGGTCATTTGATTACCTCACTTCTTTGTTTTAACAATGGCACATACCCATTTTATTTCACTCTTATGTATTTCAACATTAGAATTTTGATAAAGCTTTAATTAATATATATAAATGATTCAATAAAAAATATACAATCATATGCATGTTACATGTGATGGAAAAATGATTTAATATATGTCATGTTGTAGTAATTGAACTAAATTAATCTTAAGATGCCTTTCATTTTGAATAGGATTATTTAAAGTGAAGCTAATCTTAGGATTAATTAAATCATTTAATAAGCCATTACTAAAGAGAACTAAATAAAATTAATATACTTTAGAAAGTGACTTCAGGTAGGGATGAAAGAGGGCAATCCTCTTTTCCTCTCTTTATAACACTTTGTTGCTAAGTGTAATCAAATGACACAAAAGAAAACACAAACTAGAATTCTCAAATCAATTAAACTACTTCAAATGAAATCAACCTTTCTTGTTAAATTAAATCCTTTTACACATAAAAAATACAACTCTAATGCCTAACAAGACTTACCACACAAGCCTTAATACACACATTAGAATTAAGTCACCACTTCTAGCTCTAAGTTAATACAATTATAGTTATTCTTTCATATTCTTGGTTGTATAAGGTTAGACCTCGACTACCAATTTTTTCTCTCTTGAATATATGGTTCCTAACAGATCATCCTTTTATTCTTTTATAGTTTATATGTTGTTTGGTGTTATGTTTACATTGTGCATTAGATGCTTTATAGTTTCTTAAATGATTGATGCTTTAATATGGTTTGGATACATTAGGTTCTAGAATAAAAATAACATTTCTAACTAACCAACAATCACTCATAACTAAATTTTAAACAACTCATAACCTAATCATAAAGCCTAAGACATAAATAAGATAATTAAAAGATTTAGCAACTTAGTGTATGTTTGTATGTTTCATATCATGCATGCATATTCTTTCTCTCTTGAACATGAAGGATCTCCATCCTTGATGATAAAAATGCTACAAGGGCATCCCTTGTGGTGGAGAAACTTCTTATTGGTTTTACCATAACCTATTTCATCATGCATTTAGGTCATCTCTTGTTCATTGAATCCTCTAACATCATCTTTCTTTTAGAGTTTGGAGATGTTGATCCTCAATAAAAGGGTTCTTAGACTCATAATGTTGATACACATGGGTGAACTAACTAAAATAATACATCCATTATAATATAAAGAGGCGTCAATTATCCCTAAATCTTCATCAATAATGTAAATAAAAACTTAAACCTAAACAATAAAAAAAACCTACAAATAAAATAAATAAAACCTAAACCCTAAACTAAAAAAAAATCCTAAACCTAAAATAAACAAATAAAATAAACAAAACATAAACTAAAAGAATAAACTTAAAGAACCTAAACTAAAATAAGCTAAACCTAAACCCTAAAATAAATAAAATAAAATCTACCAAAAAAATAAACATAAACCTAAACTAAAAAATAAAAACTAAAATAAACCCAAAATAAAATAAAACCTAAACCTAAAAAAAAAAAACCTAAACCTAAACCTAAAAAATAAAAAAATAAAACCTAAACCTTAAAAAAATAAAAATAAAATAAAAATAAACTAAACAAAAAAATAAGCCTAAACCTAAACCTAAAAAATAAACTAAAATAAATAACCCTAAAATAAATAAACTAAACTAAATAAAAATAAAAATAAACCTAAATTAAAAAATAAACTACTTTATATAAAAAATAAACTAAATAAACCAAAACTTACTAGTTTACTTAATTTAAAAATAAAAAAAATATAAAAAATATAAAAATATATATAAAACAAACTCTAACCTTAAACCCTAAACCCTAAACCCTAAATCTTAAACCATAAACCCCAAAAAACCCTAACCTAAAACCCTAAACTAAACTAAAAATCTAAACTAAAACCCTAAATAATAAACCTAAACTTAAACCCCAAATGCTAAGCTAACCTAAACCTTTCTAAACCCTAAAACCCTAAACTGTAAACCTAAAACACTAAACCCTAAACCTAAACCTAAACTTAAAAAAGCTAAACCCTAAACTCACCATAAACCTAAACCCTAAACCCTAAAGCTAAAACTTAAACCTAAACTAAATAAATCAAAAATAATTAAATATCTAAACCAAAAAATAAAATAAAAAAGAAAAACTAAAATAAAATAAAATAAATAAAAACCTAAACTAAACTAAAAACTAAAAAGCCTAAATAAAATAAAAACTAAACCTAAAATAAATTAAATTAAAAGCTAAATAAATACTTAATCCTAAGCAATAAAAAATAAAACCTAAAAATATATAAAAAATAAAACCTAAACTCTAACCTTAAAAAAAACCTAAACCTAAAATAAATATAAAATAAACCTAAACCTAAACAAAAATAAACTAAACTAAATTAAAAAAAAACTAAACCTAAAACTAAACCTAAACCTAATCCTAATAAAATAAAATAAAATAGACTAAAAATAAAAATAAACTTAAACTAAAAATCAAAACCTAAAGATAAACCTAATATAAAAATCTAAAACCTAAACCTAAAAAAATAAAATAAAAACCTAAACCTAAACCTAAACCTAAAAAATAAAATAAAAATAAAGTTAAACTAAAAAATAAATCTAAACCTAAACCTAAACCTAAAAAGAAAACTAAAATAAAATATAAACCTAAAATAAATAAACTGAACTAAATAAAAAAATAACCCTAAATAAAAAAAAAATAATAAAAATAAAATAAAATAAAATAAATAATAAATAAATTAAATAAACTAAACATAAAATAAAAAACCATAAATTCTAAATCCTAAACCATAAACCCTAAACTAAAAACTAAACCCTAAACCTAAACCATAACCCAAAAAAAACCCTAAACCTAAACCATAAAATAAACCTAAAACCTAAACCCTAAACCCTAACCTAAACCCTAAACTAAATCCCAAACCTAAACCTAAAATAACAAATAAATTAAAAAATAAACCAAAACCCTAAAACCTAATAAATAAACCTAAACCTAAACCTAACTAAGAATAAACCTAAAAATAAAATAAAACCTAGATCTAATAAATAAAATAAATGGAAATGTGAAATATGGAGGTGGTCTAAAAACTAAGAGCCATAAAAAACTAAAAGATAAATATATAAAATAAACAGAAACTAAGAACTAAAATAAAACTCCTAAAAGAACTAAAAAACCATAAAGCTCAGATCACTTATGTCTTATAAAACTTGGACATGGTTGACAAAAATAAAAGAAGAAATTAACTAAATTGTTCTCTAAAAAATACCAAAACCTAAACAAAAAACCCTAACCCTAAACCTAAAACCCAAACCCTAACCTAAACACCTAACCCTAAAACCCAAAACCCTAAACCATAACCTAAAACCTAAATCCTAAACCTAAACCCTAAACCCTAAACCCTAAACCTAAACCCAAAAAAACCTAAAACCTAAACAAAACCCTAAACTTAAACCTAAATAACCTAAATAAAAGCTAAAACCTAAAATAAATAAAACCTAAAAAATAAAATTAATAAAAAAAAAATTAAACCAAATAAAATAAAATAAATAAAGACTAAACCTAAACCACACAAACCCAAAAAAAAAAAAAATAAAAAATAAAAATAAAAAACTAAACTAAAATAAAATAAATAAAAAAACCTAAACTAAATTAATAAAATAAAAAAACCAAAAGATAAAATAAAAAACTAAACCCTAAAATAAACTTATGAAAATAAGAATAAAATAAAATAAAACTAAATAAAACCTACACTGAGAAAACAAACCCAGGCACTAAACATGAATAAATATAAAACTTAAACCCTAAACTAAAAAAAAAACTAAACCACAAATAAAAATAAAATAAACCTAATCCCAAACTAAAATAAATTAGACTAAAATAAATAAAACCTAAACCTAAACCTAAAATAAACTAAATATAAACTACACCTAAACTAAATAAAATAAAATAAAATGAAACTAAACCTAAACCTAAACTAAAACATAAAACCAAAAAATAAACCAAAAATAAAATTCTAAAACCTAAACCTAGGAAAATAAAATAAAAACCTAAACCTAAACCTAAAAATAAAAAATAAAAGTTAAAAATAAAAAATAAAATAAAAATAAAGCTAAACTAAAAAAAAACCTAAACCTAAACATAAACCAAAAGAATAAACTAAAATAAAAAACATAAACTAAAATAAATAAACTAAACTAAATAAAAAAATAAAAAAATAACATAATATAAAAAATAAAAAAAATAAACCTAAACCTATTAGTTTACTTAATTTCAAAAAATAAAAAAATAAAAAATAAAAAAACCCTAAACCCTAAACCCTAAAACTAACCCTAAACCACTAAACCCTAAACCCTAAACCACTAACCCTAAAACTAAACCATCCTACCTACAAACACTTAAATCCTAAACCCCAAACTTTAAACCCTAAACCCTAAACCTAAAACCTTTCTAAAACCTAAACCTAAATAAATAACCTAAAAATGAATAAATAAAAAACCTACAAATAAAATAATAAAATAAGAAACCTAAACTAAAATCAAACCTAAACCTAAAAGTAAAATAAAATAAAACAAAACTAAACTAAAATAAATTAAGTAAAATCTAAACTAAACTAAAAAAAAATAAACCTAAAATAAAATACCTAAATAAAATAAACCTAAAAATAAAACCTAAAACTAAATTAAAAATAAAACCTAAACCTTATACTAAAAAAAAGCCTAAACCTAAACTAAATAAAATAAAATAAACCTAAAACTAAACTAAAATAAACTAAACTAAAATAAATAAAATCTAAACATAAACATAAATTAAGCTAAACCTAAATTCTAAACTAAATAAAATAAAATAAACAAACAATAACCTAAACCTAAATTAAAAAATAAAACCTAAAAATAAACCTAAAATAAAAATCTGTAACCTAAACCTAAGAAAATAAAAAAATAAACCTAAACCTAAACCTAAAAATAAAAATAAATCCTAAACATAAAAAATAAAATAATAATAAAAGTAAACTAAAAAAACATAAACTTAAACCTAAAATACAAAATAAACTAAAATAAAACTAAAACCAAGATAAAATAAAACATAATAAAAACTCAATTGAACAAAATTAAAAATAAACCTAAATAAAATATAATAAAATAAATAAATAAAATTAAATTTTGCTTAATTTTGAAAAAAAAAATTGATAAACCCTAAACACTAAACCATAAACCTTTAACCCTAAACACTAAAAAATCCTAAAACCTAAACCCTAAAACCCTAAACTGAAAAAATAACCCTACCCTAACCTAAAATTAAAGCTCCTAAACCTAAACCTAATCTCTGCCCTAAACGCTAAGAACCCTAAACATAAAAATCCTAAACCCTACCTAACCATAAACCCTAAACCAAACCTTAAACCCTAACTAAAACCATAAACTTAAACCCTAAGCCATGAAACCATAAACACGAGCTAAACTAAACACTAATACACTACCTAACCCTAACCCTAACCCTAAACCCTAAATACTCTACCTAAACCCTAAATCCTAGACCCTAATAATGTAAAACCTAAACCTAAACTAAATAAAACCTATAAATAAAATAAATAAAAAACCTAAACCTGAATAAAATAAAATAAAAAATAAAATAAAAACTACAACTAAAATTAAAACTAAAACCTAAACCTAAAAATAAAATAAAATAAAATAATGAAAAATAAAATAAATAAAAACCAAAACTAAACTAAAAAATAATTGTCACTAAAGAATAAGAACCTAAAAAAAATAAAATAAACTAAAAATAAGCCTAACTAAAAAATAAAACCAAAAAATAAACCTAAATAAAAACCTAAAATCGAAAACTAAAAAAATAAAATGAAAACCTAAACTTAAACCTAAACCTAAAAATAAAAAATAAAACCTAAACTTAAAAAACAAATTAAAAATAAAACTCAACTAAAAAATAAACCTAAACCTAAACATAAACATAAAAAATATTCTAAAATAAAAAACTGAAACTAAAATAAATAAACTAAATTAAATAAAAATAAAAAATAAACATAAAGAAAAATCAAAAATAAATGTGGGCTCGAGTCCACTAGGGATTAAGATCGAATCAACTTTAATTTTTTTATTTTAATTAATGTGGTGGCATATCTACTAGAGATGTGGGCTCGAGTCCACTAGGGATCAGGTATATGAACCTTCCACTAGGGAAGCAAATTTTGGCTATCCACTGGGAATTGGGATTTGAATTTGATTTCATATATTTGTTTGGGGATATATGCACGGGAATAAGAGTTTGGTTGGATTTCTTTGATTTAGACTCTCTTGGGTGAGTTGGTTTGGCTCCACTAGAGGTTGGTTTTGAATTTGATTTATTTGACTTATTTATATATGATTTGGGGCTCCACTAGAAGGGTGTGATTTAACTCCACTAAGTGGGTTTAATGTCAGTGCAACACTGAATCAAGACATAGAATGGGTTGTGGGGTAGAGCTAGCCAACCTAAGGGGTTACTTTTCGGTGTGCAACGACTGTGCTAGGAGGAAGACATAAAAGAATTACATATTTCAAAGCTAAGACCAACTACTGGGGTGACCTATTGGATGCACGATAAATCAAACCTGGCCAATGGGGACTACTGAGTGAACGTCACTAGAGACTTATGTCAACTCAAAAGTAGTCAAGATTAATTTTATATTAATTTGATGTCATTTAATATGGTTTATTTGGTTTAGTTTGATTTGGAAAGGGTATATCTACTGGGGATGTGAGCTTGGTCAAATTTGATAGATTTAATTTATGGACCATGTTAGTGTGTGATGGATCCACCGAGAAGGGGCTATAACAAACTTGTCTATCTTAGATTTACAAATCCAAAAGATAGTCTACTAGCCATGGGTAGAGCTAGCCAACCGAGGGGTTGCCTTTGGTGTCTGATGGCTATGCTAGGAAGAAGGCATAGTAGACACTTCTAAAGTAGGGAACAACCAATGGGGTTGTTGGTAGCACAATAAATCAAACTTGAGGCTTTGAATTTTGCTAGTACTTATATCAATTCAAGAGTAGACATGTGATTCCTATAGGAGTTTTCTAAAGATAAGATGCCCAAGGTACTAGGTGTCCTCTAATCCATAAGTGAATATATATTTCATTTATGCATGGACCCTATTGGTGTGATAGGGCCACACTAAGAAGGGGCTATGTCAGCCTTGACCTATCTTAGATTTACTGGACCAAGGGAGAATATGCACATCCACATGATGGATTCTCCAACCATAGGGGTGGTTATTAGGAAAGGGAGCTATCAATCGATAACGGTAGTGTCTAAATGGGATCCCAAATGATGTGATCCCAATATAGTGCTCACAGCGGAGATGCTGTTAGGGGCATTATCTTGAGCCCTATAAAAAAAGCTTATAGGTGTACGGTGTCCAATTCAAGGAGAAATCATAGCAAGCTTACATCTATCATTAGTGGTGTATCCTAGGGTGCGAGAACCAACCAACCTAAGGTGTATCCATCAGCATGAGTGGTGTATTCATCAGCATAGTGAGAATCAACCAACATAAGGTGCCCATCGGTGTCCAATGATCAATCTAGAAAAAAAATCATGTTGGCTTACAACTTTCTAAGTGGAACTAATCATCAGGATAGTCTGTCATCTACAGGGCAGATGTTATGTGACCTAGAATGACTAATAAGTGGGGAGCCCTGAGGAAGGACTAGACTCAGACTTGAAGCAATCGGGAGGGAAGGATCCACTAGGAGACTTATCCTAAATCTCAAATATACTTGACCCAGTCAGTGCATGAAGGCTAATCTAAGAAGAAAGCATAGTAGACTCACATCCTCTTAAACGAAGTCAACATGAGGTAGCTTACCGGCCATGCAGTAAGGCCTACCAAACTAACAAGGTTCTCGTCAGTGTGCAGTGGCCAAGTAAGTAAGGAAAGCATTGTAGACTTACATCCTCTAATGTAAGAAGACCACTGGGGTGACACACTAGCAGGGTAACAAGTCAGCTAGACTTAGAGTATCTACTGAGTGAGTGCCACTAGGGGGGTTATCTCAACTCATAGTAGCCTGAGACAAAAGATGTGTTTGTTTTATATGTTTGTGTGCAGTTTATGTTTATGTTGTGTTGAGTTGATGAAGGATAGGATGTTTCTCAGGTTCCTTACACCTACCCTAAGCACAACGTGGTGGATTCAAAAACAAAAATACTTTTAACATGGAATAGATTGAACTCTAAATAGAATTTTTTTCTTCTAATAATTATTTTCAAACATGATTTATAATATTTCAATAAGTAGAGCCCATTGATTGCAAGCATTGGGTGCTCCCCCTTGTGATTAATAAGCTGATAAGATTCTCCTTGCTTGGCTTTCTCTATGTCAAAAGGGCTTTCCCAAGTGAGTACAAACTTTCCTCCCATATTACAATGGGCAATAATCGATCTTTTTAGAACTAAAATAAGCACTCATACTTGAAAAGCTCTAGGATAGACCAAATTATTATGAGCTTGAAACCTTTTAGCTTTGTACAACTTGAATTTTTGGCATGCCGGGCATCTCTCCTCCAAACCTTGAGCTCTTCTAACGACTTGGCATTACGCTTTGTTGTGATCTTGCTACCCACCTATCCTTAGTGATGAGAGTTGGACTTCTAATGGTAGAATGGATTGAGACCCATACACTAGGAGAAAAGTAGGCGAGTTGGAGTTCTATATGTGGTGTAATATGCCCATAATGCTTCAACTAACTGATCATGCCACTATCACTTGTTATTGTCGAGTGTCTCCTTTGGAATTTGGATGATCATTTTATTAAAGGCTTTTGTTAAGCTGTTTGCATTCGGGTAGTTGATGGTAGAATATCTCTAATCTATGTTGTGTCTCTGGAAAAATTATTGATCTTGGTTCTCTTAAATGTAGTACTATTATCAGATATAATTCATCAAGGCACTCTGAACCTATATATGATATGGTTCCCAAAATCTAGAGCACATGCTGAGTTGTGACCTCTCTAAGTGAAATCTCCTTCGTCCATTTGGAAAAGTAGTCAGTAGCAACTAAGATGAACCAATGACCCTTGGAAGAAGGAGGATCAATTAGACCCACTATGTCGATACCTCAACACTCGAATGTCCATGTGGCCAATGTAGGATGTAGAATGTTGGGTGGTTGGTGTATGCGACCACCTGTATATTTCACATTAGTGGCATCATAGATGTATCCATGAAATCTTGATCTTGGCTTTCATCTTCAAACCAGTTGGTTGGCACCACATAATCTAGTGTCATTCTGATCTTATGGGCTTCATGCTTGTCTAAATAACGTAACCATATATGATCAAAAGATTGCCGAAACTAGACACCATCCACAAGAGCATAGGAAAGTGGTCTCTATTTCATCTAATGTGCTTGAGACTTCTCTTGAGATAGTTTGCCTTTATTTTGGTAATCCATGAATGGTTGCCTCCAATCTAACTCCTCGTCCTTCTTGGCAATGGAAGCCTCTCCTTCAGGAGAGTACTTTGTGATGAGTTCAATATCAATAAGAGATAAGACTTGTCAATTTTGGACCTTTATTGATATGGACTCATCCTCGGATGCCAACTCCCAAGCTTGGCTAAAGCATACGCTATGATGTTCTCTCCTCGAGGAATCTTATAAAAAGTAACCTTTGGGATTTAGGCCAACAACTCAATGGTGTACTTATGGTAGTGATGGAGCTTGGGCTTTATAATCTTATAGGACCCAGCGATTTGGTTGATAATTAGCTGAGAATCCCCGAAGATGTTGATATTTTGGATGCTTAAAGTAATGGTTAACACCTGACTGGCAATTAGAGCCTCATATTTAGCTTCATTATTTGTGAAAGAATTAGACAGATGGTATGAGAATCCCATCACATCACGGTCCTGAGTTAAGAAAACTATTCCTACCTCTTTCTTTCTTGAAATAGTAGACAGTGGTTCTTCTCCTCTATGAGAGGAAGTCACACCATCAAAGTATATCTCCTAGTGATGAATGCTAGCATCCCCTAAGTTCACAATTTGTTCATCAAGAGATCATCACTAAGTGGAGAGTCAGTAGGAAGTGGGTGTGCTACTAAGAAATCTACTAGCGCTTGTCATTTTATTGCACGGAGGGGTACGAAGGCAATGTCAAACTATGAAAGATCATGGACTTTCGTGCCAATCATTAGGATAACATCAGTCGTTTCATGAGATACTACAGTGGATTGATCCTAGAGATTAAGTTTACCTTACGAGGAAGCACGTAGTGTTGTAGCTTTTGGGATGCAAAGATTAAAGCTAGGCATTTCTTCTCAATGGGTGGATAATTAGCCACATCAGTGATTAAATGATAGCGAGGTAGTAGTATTTTTTCCTTCATTGGCTTGGCAAAACAAGTCATGTAAACTAATGTAAAGTATGAGCGCTTACATGGGATAAGGGCTACTAGAATCGATGATCATCAGGTAATTCTTGATGTCTTCAAAGGCATGCTTACACTTATTATCCCACTTGAACTGGGCATCCTTTTTGACAACTACTGACAATGGCTGACATCTTTCTAATAAGTTGGATATAAAGCATCTTAGATACGCCAACTACCCTTGGAATGATCTGGGGTGGAATTTTTAATATTGCCTGATCTTGTCTAGATTGATTTGATTCCCTGGCGTCAGACAATAATCCTAAGGAATATCCCAAAACCTACTCTGAATCCATATTTTAGGGGTTTCATTTTGAGGTTAAATTATCTTAACTAATTAAAAACTACTCTCAAGTCAAAGAGATGGTCTTCCTTTTCTCTACTTTTGATCATGAGATCATTGACATAGCACTGAACTTGATGATGAATGAGTTCTTCAAAGATTTGAGTCATAGTCTGCTGGTATGTAGCACCAACATTTTTAAGGCTAAAAGGCATGACCTTATAGCAATAGATTCTGATCGAGGTCCTAAAAGTAGTCTTTCTTTCATCTTGTATCTTTATGTGGTTATATCTAGATGAGCCATCCATGAAAGAAGACTACATTTGATGAGGCAAACAAACCACATAAATCCCAAGCATGTATATTGGACTTATCACCCCACACATGGGTGACTAAGTCCACAGGCCTATTGGATTATGCTTAGGGGTATAAACACCTGTAAGCAAAAGCATTAATATTTTTATTTATGATAGCGCCCCTTAAGCACAATCCCCAGCATAAAAGAATAGTTAGACTAAGAATGTCCTACCATTCAATCTATGAGCATACACCCTAACATCCAGTCTAAAATATATATCACAAAACAAAATAAACATCAAATCATGCGACCTATCCTAAGGCTAGAAGTGGTGACTTTAATAATGCTTTGAAGGTTTGTGTGGTATGCTTAGCTATAACATTAGGTTCAAATTTTCTAAGTGTGAAGAACATGTTCAACTTAGAGGTTTCATTTAAGTTGTTTAATTATTTTGGGTTGATTTTATTTCATGTTTTGATTGGTTTAAATGGATCCTATAATTAATTACTAAGTTATGAAGAGAGGGAAAGAGAAGAGAACTTCTCTTTCCTTCCTAACCTAAGTAATTACTAAAGTAGATTCACATTTTAGTTTTGTTTAGGTGAATGTTTTGTTTAAATATTTTAATTAATCGTAAGTTTAGATAAACTCTAAAATAACCTATTCAAAAGGAAAGGCATTTTAAGATTAAATAACATGAATCAAAATTTACATAACACACATTACTTCTTTTCTTTCCCAACATATATAACATGCATATGGACGGACCCTAAGCATATCTTTACATAGAAATGAGAGTATTTAACATACTTTATGATGCATGCTAAGTAATTCATTTAAAAAATTTTAGGAGTTTGCTATGCATTATTTTCATTAGTAGAAAATTATTTCCTTATCAAAATTTTCACATACACACATGAAAGTAAGAAAGGCATAAGTGAGTACAATGCCATTGTTAACCAGAGGTGTAAGGTACAAGACCTACTTAGGGATACTTAAATCCTCGCCGGGGTTGTCCGGACTAATATACCACTTTCCTTAAAATATAAACATATGTATAAAATAAATGAAATGGAAAAGGAGAATGCAAAAGTTGTATTAATGGATTCATTTTATTTATGCAATTTATGTGTGCTAGTATAGGGAACCCTTCTTAAGTGGTAGAAAAGATATGAATATGATATGGAATTAGGTGAGTGTTACGTTCTTTTCAAATGAATCATACACATCACCATATTCCTATTCAAAATTATACCAACATAAGAAGGAAACCTATGCTAAGCATACCTTTATATTCTTTCGCATGCAAGGTTATAATTAAAGTATGAGTAGAACACTTTTAGATTTGGTATTTGATTTAAATTTTTTTGAAAATAATTTGAATTTAATAGTGATAATAGCCATTCATATTTCTACTTTAGCCAACACATGCAAATTTGACATAAAGTAATCAATTTCATTTTAAAATTTGAATTTTAAAATTATGAATGCATGAAATCACATGACATACAACTTTAACATGTTGGGGAAAGATTTAAAGAAATGAAAGAATGTAAACAAGTTCACTTCACTTAAATCCTAAAGACATTCTTATAGAATAAGAAAGTTTAAAATAAATCAAAGTGAATTCAATGTGATTTTTTGTTTAGTTTGGAGTTTGATTTAATTTTGAAACGGTGAGATTTATTGTTTCTAACCCATTCCCACATGTGTTTGATATTTTTGTTTAATTTTTAGATAATTAGATCCATTTTCATACATTAATTAGGTTAAGGTATGAATTAAGTAACTTAATTAATCCTTTGCCTACACCACATTAGAATAATTAACCAAATAATTATGAGCCAATGAGATGACATAAAACTCACAAGGAATTTAAATTTGTAATGCAGCTATTAAGAATAAGGCCTAATACAATTTGGCTCACAATTAAAGGTTAATTAAGCTAAGGGGTTTAGCTTAAGTAATTTCAAAACACCCTTTCATACTTAAGAATTGGGATTTGATTTCCTTAATTGAACTTAGGCTATTAAACACCCAAGAATCTACCCAAAGTAGATTAATTAATTTTTAGAACTTTTTAGAATTTTTGGAAATTAATTAAAGGAATAATTAATGAATTAACCCTTAATTAAGAGGAGATTAAGGAAAGAAAAAGGGTGTTTACGGAATAGCTTAGGGGAGATGCTCCAAAAATATTCCGTAAACCTCCTACTTAATGGATCTGACTTTAATCAACCCTAATCATGGATTAAATCACTAATTACACCTTAATTATCCTTAATTACATAAGGAGGGTAATTAAGAAATCCATATAGAATTCTTCTAATCAAGCCTTCAATAAATCTCAAGAAAATCAAGGGAGGCAGAAGTCTTCCCCTAAAACATACCCAAGAAATTTGGGATTAATCAGAGGCTTAATTAAAAAGTAATTATCAAAATAAAGTTTTGAAGAAAACCCAAAATAAAAAAATCATAATACAAAAACCATTTGAAATTAATTTTAAAATATTCTAGGTTCAATTATCTTTCCAAAGGATTTTATTTCATAATTGTTTGAATTTTCTAGAGGGCGTTATGAATTTTAGAAGATCCCTAGGTTAACTATAATTAATTAACACATTTTTAACTAATCTTATAGCTCATGGCACGACACATGGCAGTGGCAGTTAACATGCTTTACACGCGTCACACTGTGAGGGATTTACTTAAACTTCCAATCCAAAATGGCAGCTAGTGATGGATGTGGTTTGATCTATGTCGTCCAATCAAAGACTGGATGGCCAGATATCTCCCTGTGATTTTAAAATGGATAATAGATATCTAAACATGGGAAATTATCTCAGTCATTCATCAAAAATGTGCGGATGGATAGCTGAGATTTCCTAAGTTATTCCCCTTGATCAACAAGGACCGTCCATGATCAAGGGGAAGATTCGAGCTCGATCAAGCTTGGATTCAAACCAAAATCAACCCACACAATCTAAAGCTAAAGTGCGGCACATCAAACAGTCAAAAATCCATGTGATTAAAATTTCTATCATGAAGCTCCACACGACATTGAGTATAATGCTCAGAAAATCCCACACCTCATTGGAGGTGATCATCGACGCTCGATTCTCTTGGAGAAGCTTCATCTGGTTGAGATGAAGTTGTGTTGAGAGTATGAGCACTTGAGGTTGAGTGGAATGGTATATGGACCACCTCCTCCTTACCTAGCTTGTGGCCTTGATCCAATTCAACTCTTCCTTATTATGGGAACTCTAAAGGAAGCTTGGGTGCACTCGACTTAGCTCCTTGACGAAGTATGCAAGAGCAAATGGATTAAAATTGAGTGAAGGGGAAGTTGACTCTTCAATAGACCTCCCCTATTTTCAAACTCTGAAAATTGAGAAATGGAGTTTTCAAATCATCTCTAAGAAGCTTGTGAATACTCTCTAAGGATTGCTCTGAGTTCCTTAGCTTCAATCGACAGACGGAAAGTTAGAATTGAAATTAATTAGGGTGAGTATATCTCCCCCATGAAGGATCGGACAGTAGTTGACCCACTTATCATTTTGATCCAATTGATCATATTGGGGAGTTTGTTTTGGCTATTTTGAGTGTGCAAATGGTCAGTTTGAGCCAAGGAGTGGATTGCCAACCTCCCATGTGCTTGAATTTGAGTGGGAGAGGGAGTTTAAATTTGGAATTGACCCATTGGGTCTAGATTGTTCTATGGACCAATTGGGCTGACCCAAACCCATTGGGCTGGGTGCCCACTCTTCAGTAGGTCCCCTTGAGCTTTTAGGAGAGCCTCAAGTGAATGTAAAGAGGGTATGACCAAATTACCCATGGATTAAGCCAAAATTTGTTCTATAGCCTAGGGGTAGGATTGTCATTTTTCTACTTTTTTACTTTCCATATGTTGGGTATGTGGACAAATTAGGTTTGACCAAGTTTCATGAAATTTGGAATTCATTTGATAGGGTTTGGCTCATGTTGAACCACTTAGGTCAAAATGGGTCAACTTGGGTCAAGTTGACCAATTGGTTAAATTGGGTCAAACCAAGGGCTAGGTCAAGTTCATATTACCATTTGAAATGTTTTGGTTCTTTTGTTTGATTCAATTTAGTATAGTTTTAAATTTGGCTCATATGACTTCATTTAGGTCAAATGGGTCAAGTTGACCTATTTGACCCATTTAACCTATTTGAGCAAGGTCAAGGATAGGTTTAGGTTAGGTTAGTCATATGGAGTGGATTGGTATCTTTTTTTCCAATCAATTTTGGTTAGGTTCAATTTTGGCTCAACGTGACCCCTTTAGGTCAAGTTAGGTCTAAGGTAAATTGGGCTATATTGGGTCTAGTTGGCCAATTGATGCTTTGGTCAAGTTCAAAAAGTGATTGGAATGAACTTGACTCATTGGTTTGGATCAATTTGTCTTAGATCAAGTTTTGACACATTTTGACCTTTTAGGTCAAAATGGGTCAACTTGGGCCAAGTGGCCAATTGGGCTAGGTTAGGCTCAAGTGTTGGTTAGCATTAAAATTTGGTTCATAATGGTACTTTAGGTCACTTTGGGTCAAGTGAGACTAAGTAGGTCAAATGGTTTGGTCAAAGCTTGATTTGAACTTAATTGATCTTGTATATGGATTCATGATTAAAATATAAATCCATTTACAAGTGATTTGAAGTCAAATAGGTTTTGATTCATTTGATAATTTCATATTCAAAGGAAGAATTTGAAAGGGTTTTGGGTTTGATTTTTGACTTAGGTTTTTATTGAGTGATTGAATTTTGGATTTATATATGAGTTCATGATTGTAAGGTTGATTGAATCATGAGATAAAATCAAGAGTTTGGCTTGATTTCAAATTGATTTGGGTAAGTTCAAGATTTTGACTTGAAAGGCTTAGATTGATTTTGAGTTGATTTGAGTTTGATTTTTTTGGAATAGGTTTTGAATGTTTGAATTTATATTTCATATATATGTGAATATAAATGATAATATAAATTGATCATGAGAAAATTTCAAGGATTTGAAGTGGTTTAATCATGATTTAGTAAGTCCATTAAGAAGGATTTAAGGGACTTAGAAAATTTTGAGTTTAGAGTTTGAATTTTTTGAATTTGGTTATATTTATATTTCATTTATATATGTGAAATAAATGAAATATAAAAGAAGTATCTGAAAATCCCATGACTTTGAGATGGTTTGATCAAGGTTTAGGTTAAGTCCATTATGAAAAATTAAGGACTTAAGGAAATTTTAAATTGAGAATTTAATTTGATGGTTTAATTTGATTAGTTTGAATTTATATTTCATTTATATATGTGAATATAAATAAGAATATAAATTAGTTCTAAGAAAATCTCATGATTTTGAATTGATTTGATCAAGGTTTAGGCTAAGTCCATTAATGGAAAATCAAGGAACTTAAGAAAATTTCATGAATTGATTTGGAGTTTTTAGTTTAGTTTGATTGATTTAATTTTATATTTAATATATATATATATATATGAATGTAAATGAGATTATAAATGAATTTTGAGAAAAGCACAATGTTTTTATTACTTTTTATCATGATTTTGGTTAAGTCCTTAAAGGAAGATTAAGGACTTAGGAAAAATTTGGACTTAGGAATTTTTGATTAATTTTGATCATGGGTTTTAATCATAGATTTCAATCATGGATTTAATTTGAGTTTGGAGGAAATCAAATAGAATTTATTTGAGTTTGACTTGAAAGAAGGAAAGTAAGGAATGTTTAAGCTATGGGTAGGAAGTTTTCTAACACCCAAGGCATGGCTATTCTATGGCTAAACAAATCTCTAGGGTTAGGTTGAGTGTCCACCTAATCACTAGATGTGTCTTAAGACTAAGGAATTCTAAAGTTCTAAGAGGAGTCCTATGTCTAAGATGGAGGGGTTGAGAGCTTATCCTAAAAATGAGGTCAACAGCTAGTTGTTTGTTGGTTGCTGATTTTGGCTGTTTGCTCAGTTGGGTGGTTACTATTTTTACCTTGAGTGTTATTGGCTTGATCTCTTATTTTGGCTGAGGATTTGGACTACTTTTGGTTTCACTAGCACCCTTTGTTTCTTATGTTTTGCCTCTGGGTTTGGCAAGGTGGGCTTGGTTATTTTCTCTACTGCTTGTTGGTGATTTTCTAGTGTTTTCTGGATGCCCCTTTGGTCTCCTCATGGGTTCTTTTTCCTCTCTTTGGTTATGCTATTTTCCTATTGCTGTCTTTCTATTTCTGATGGAGGTATTGCGCCTGCATTTTTATTTCTTTCCTCTGTTGTCTAGGTTGGACTTCTATCTATTGTTAGTGTTCGCCTTGTTCTCTGACCTAGTTTGGAATTGATGGTTTCTTGGTGCTAATTATAGGTTGCTATTTTTGTTTTGGGCTATTGCTTGTGGTTTTCTAGTGACACTAGTGGGTTTGGTTCCTGTCCATGGTGGCTTTGCTTTCTGGCTGAAATCTTGGCAGCTGCTCTTTCATTTCTGCTTGGGTGGTTTTGTTGATGCTACTTCCTTTTGGGCTTGGTGGCCTTTAGTCGGTGGTGATTTATGGGCTATGTTTTACATTTTAGCTGGAAGTACTAGAGAAGTTGAATTTCACTCTTTGGAGGATTTCCTTCGTTGAGGTAAGGTTATGATGGTTTGGGATGATTTCCCTATTATCTTTGGTTGGTACATATGTGAGTAACCCTTCTTTTGAAGTCACGGATGCTCACATTTGTTGTTGCTTAAGATGAAGGTGGTGAGCACGCCTTATTTAAAATTTTCTCTTATATTGCTCTTTATTATGTGCTTAAGCTTGATTTTCTCTAGCTACGCTAATTACATCTTCTAGTTGCTTGTAGGATTCTTTTAGAAGTTCTTTGCATCTCTCGGATCCTGGATGTGGTTTGTGCAACTCTCGAAGACTTACTTTCTAGTAGTGGGCTTTGGTGATCCTCTGTTTCTATGTTATTGCTTTGTTGTTTTTTGGTCTTTTATCTCTTGTTTAGGTTTTATTTCCTTGTTTTGTTGTAATAGATAGGGATTTTTCTCTAGGTGAATGTAGCTCTCTGAGCAATAGTTAGAATTAATTAACTTAAGGACCTTGTACTCCTTTCTTTGTGGCAATAAAATTCTCCCCTATATAGGTTTCTTAAAAAAAAACCTAAACCCTAAAATAACCCTAAACCCTAAACCATAGACCCTAAACCCCAAAAAATTGAAAACCTAAACCTAAACTAAATAAAACATAAAAATAAAATAAATAAAAAATCCTAAACCTAAACCTAAAAAAGAAAATATAAAAATAAAAATAAACTAAAATAAAATAAATAAAAACCTAAACAAAACTAAAAATAAAAAACCTAAATAAAATAAAAACTAAATTAAAAATAAAAATAAAATAAACTTAAATTAAAAACTAAAAAAAACTTAAACCTGAAAAATAAAAACTAAAAGACATAAACAATAAAACCTAAACCCTAAAACTAAAAAATAAAACCTAAAATAAAAAAATAAACTAACCTAAACATAAATAAACTAAAATAAATACCTAAACCTAAACCTAAAATAAACTATGCCTAAACCTAAACCTAAACTAAATAAAATAAACTAAAATAAACATAAACCTAAACTAAAAATAAAACTTAAAAATAAACCTAAAATAAACCTAAAACCTAAAGAAAGATTAAAACCTAAACAAAACCTAAAAATAAAATATAAACCTAAAATAAAATAAATTAAAATAACTAAACCTAAACCCAAACCCAAAAAAATAAACACAAAATAAATAAACTAAACAAAATAAAATATAAAATAAATGTAAATAAATATAAAAATAATCTAAATATAAACTACTGGGTTTGAATTTTTTTTAAAAAAACACCCTATCCTAAAATTAACTCTAAACCCTAAACCTACTGACCCTAAACTACCACAAACCCTGACCCTACAAACTAAACCCAACCAATCCTAAACTAAATAAAACATAAAATAAAATAAAGAAACTAAACCAAAATAAGATAAAATATAAAATAAACATAATCTAAAACCTAAACCTAAACCTGAAGAAAATAAAATAAAAATAAAACTAAACTAAAATAAAATAAATAAAACCTAAACTAAACAAAATAATAAAAAGCTAAAATAAAATAAAAATAAACATAAAATAAAATAAAATAAAAAAATAAAACTTAATAAAATCTATATAAAATGAATATAAAATAAATAAAAATAAAATATAAAAATAAACTAAAATAAATAAAAATAAACTAAACAAACTACTATGGGTTTACATAATTAAAAAAATCAAACCCTAAACCTAAACCCTAAACCCTAAAACCCTAACCAAAACTACTTAACCTAAAACTAAAACCTAAACTAAATAAAACCTAAAACAAAAATAAAATTAAAAAAACTAGGTAAAATAAAATAAAAATATGATAAAATAAAACCTTAAAACCTAAACAAACTAAACCTAAAAAAATAAAATAATATAAAAAATAAAAAACTAAACTAAAATAAAATAACTAAAACTTAAACTAAATTATAAAATAAAATAAAAAAAAATAAAATAAAATATAAATGTAAAATAAAAAATCAAATAAAACCTAAAATAAAAGTTTAAATAAAACAAAACATAAAATAAACAAAATAAAAAAAAAAATAAACTAAAATAAAATAAATAAAACTTAAACCTAAAATAAATAAATAAACTAAACTAAATAAAATAAATAAATTAAAATAAATAAAATAACATAAAAATAAATGTAAAATAAAGACTAAAATAAACCTAAAAAAATAAAATTAAAACTACTAAACCTAAAAAAAAAAAATAAAACCTAAACCTAAAATAAAATAAAAAAATAAAACTAAATTAAAAAATAAACATAAACCTAAAATAAAATAAATAAATAAAAAAAAAACTAAAATAAATAAAAACTAAATAATATTAAAAAAAGTAAACCAAACAAAACAAAAAAACTAAAATAAATAAAAATAAATAAAATAAAACTGCCTCACAAGTTTTAAAAAACCCTAAATCTAACTACAAACTACCTAAACCAAAAACCCTAAACTCTAAACCACAAAAAACAAATAAACCAAAACAAAATAAATATAAAATCATTAACCTAAATGAAATAAAATAATCAAAATAAAATAAAACTAAAAACCAAAACAAACCTAAACCTAAACTAGACTAAAACCAAAAAAATAAAATAATATATTTAAATAAACTAAAATTAATTAAATAAAACCTAAATTAAACTAAAATAAAATAAAATAAAACTAAAATAAATGTAAAATAAAACTAAATCAACCTAAAATAAAAAAAAAATAAAACTAAATATATAAACCTAAAATAAATCTAAAAAAAATAAATAAAATAAATAAAATAAAACCTAAAATCATAAAAAAAAAAAAACTAAAAATAAATAAGCATAAAATAAACTAAAAAAATAAAAATAAATAAACTAAATAAAACTAAAAACTAAAAAAAATGACCTAAAATACTAAATAAATTAAAATAAAACAATAATAAACTTAAACTAAGTTAAAAAAAAAAAAACTAAAAATAAAAAAAAAAAACCTAAAAATATAAAATAAAAACCTAAACTCTAAAATAAAAAAAATAAAACCTAAAAAAAATAAAAATAAAACTAAAACTAAAATAAACTTAAATAAACCTACCTAAAAAAATAAATAAAATAAACTAATAAAATAAATGAACCTAAAATATTAACTAAAATATAAAAAATAAAAAACCACATAAAATAAAAATAAAATAAACTACCCAAATCCTAAACCTAAATCTACACTCCCCCCACCCTATATAATAACCCTAAACCTATTAAACTTACCAAACCACAGGCCCTCTGAGCCCTAACCTACTGAATACCTACCCTGGGCTTTACAGGACTCCCAAACCTAAACTTAGACATTTAATAATAAAATGATAAATAAACTAAATAAAAAATAAAATTAACCTTAAACTATAATAATAAAAATAAAATAAATAAAATTACTAAAATAAAATCAATAAAAAAACCTAAACTAAACTAAAAAAATAAAATAAACCTAATAAAACTAAATAAAATAAACTAAATGTAAAATAAAAATAAAATAAACCTAAAATAAAAAATAAAATAAAACTCAATAAAACCTAAAACATAAATAAAATAAAACCTAAACCTAAACTAAAAAAACTTAAACCTAAAATAAAATAAAATAAAATAAATAATAAACTACTAAAATAAATAAAACTTAAAACCTAATAATATAAACTAAACATGAACCTAAAACTAATTAAAATAAAAATAAATAAATAAACCTAAACTAAAAAAATAAAACCTAAAAGTAACCTAAAATAAAACCAAAACCTAAAAAAAAATAAAATAAAAACCTAAACCTAAAAATAAAATAAAACCTAAACTTAAAATAAAATAAAAAGAAACCACTAAAAATAAATCTAAATAAAATAAAATACTAAAATTAAATAATAAAAATAAATAAAACATAAATAAAATAAACAAATAAAAATTAAATAAAAAAATAAAATAATAAACTAAAAATAAATAAATAAAACTAAATAAATAAACTGGTTTGTTTGGGTTAATTTAAAAAAAACCCTATCTACCACAAACCTAAAAACCAAACCCTAAACCCTAAATTCTACAATAAAATAAACCACTGACCCTAAATCTTAAAACATACCCTAACCCAAAAGCCAAATACCTATAAAATAAACCAAAACAAACCTAACCATAAATAAACCTAAAAAACCTGGCTAACTATATAAATAAAATAAAAATAAATAAATACTATAAATAAACCATAAATAAATAAAAATAAAATAAAAAAAATAAAATATAAATAAATAAAATACTATAAAAAATAAATATAAATATAAACTAACATAAATAAAAATAAATTAATAAAAACAAATAAACTAAAATAAATAAAATAAACTAAACTAAACTTAAAAATAAAATAATAAAATAAACTAAAAAACTAAACTAAAATAAACCTAAACCAAAAAAAAACTAAATCTAACCCTAAATAAAATAAACTAAAAATGGACTAAATAAAATAAACCTAAAATAAAAATGTAATAAACTAAAAGATAAAATAAAACCTAAACATAAACCTAAAATAAAATAAAACTTAAACTTTATAAAATAAAATAAAATAAACTAAAAATAAAATAAAACCTAATCAGATAAACTAAGATAAATACTAAAATATAAATAAAATAAATAAAAAATGTAAAATAAATAAATAAACCCAAAAAATTTTGTATTTAAAAAAAATAAAAATACTTATGATAAACCATGCACTAAACTATCAACCCTAGCCTAAACTACCACCCAAAACACCACGACTAACCTAACCCTGACCTCTGATCACTCCACCACCCCAGGCAAACCTCTAACCCAGGCCCTGAGCCACAACCACATAAACCTGGCTAAACCTTAAACTAAAACCCTGAGCCCTGACACCAAATCTGATCCTGGGCTCTAAAGCCAACTGAGCCCTGAGCCCTAAATGATCACTAAACCTCCCCACAGATCTTACCTACCCAAACCATAAAAAAATAAAAGATAAAATGTAACTAATTTATAAAATAAATAAATAAAATAAATAAACAAATAATAAAATAAAATAAAATAAAAAATACTAAACTAAACTTAAATTGAAATAAAACCTAAACTAAAAAATTGAACTAAAATAAAATAAATAAAACCTAAATTAAACTAAAAATAAAATAAACCTAAAAAAAACTAAAATAAAATAAACCACACGAAAAATAAAAAATAAAATAAAATAAATAAAATTAAATAAAATTAAATAAAAACTTAAACCTAAAATAAACCTAAATAAATAAAATAAATAAAACCTAAAATTAAAAAAAACCTTAAAAAAAAAAATAAATAAAAACTTAAACAAAAATAAACTAAACTAAAATAAATAAAACCTAAACTTAAGAAATAAACTAAAATTAAATATAAATAAAATAAATTAAAAATAAACCTAAACCTAAGCTAAAAAATATAATTTAAAATAAAAACCATAAATAAAAACACAAAACATAAACATAAAAAAATAAAATAGAAACCTAAACCAAAAAAATAAAATAGAAACTTAAACCAAAAAATAAAATAAAACCTAAACCAAAAAAATAAAATAAAAATAAAACTAAACTTAAAATAAACATAAACCTAAATAAATAAAAAATAAAACATAAAACATTAAACTAAAATAAATAAACTCTTAAATAAAAATAAAATAAAAAAAATAAAAAAATAAAATACCAAATAAACCTAAACCCAAACAAAATCTAAACCCTAAAAACTAACACTAAAACCCTAAACTGAACCATGAGTCCAAATCCTAAAACCATAATCCTAAAAAATACGAGCAAAAAAACTTAAAAACTAAATAAAACCTATGAATAAAATAAATAAAATAAAATAAAACAGCTAAAACATAAACCTATACTAAAACCAAAAAAAAAAATAAATCTAAACTAAAATAACATAAATAAAAATAAACTAAACTAAAAAAATAAAGAAACCTAAAAGAAACCTAAATAAAATAAACAAAAAAATATAAAATAAAATTAAAAATAAAATAAAAATAAATAAAATAAAGTAAATAAAAAAACTTAACCAAAAAATAAACCTAAAACTAAATGAAAAATAAAACTAAAAATAAAAAAAATGAAACCTAAAATAAAATAAAATGAAATAAACCAACCTAAACTAAAATAAACTAAACTAAAATAAATAAAACCTAAACCTAAATTGAAAATAAAAAACCCACTAAATAAAATAAATGAATTAAAAATAAAACTTGAAAATAAATAAATCAGCTAAACCTAAAAATAATATATAAAGAGCTAAACCTAAAATAAAAATAAATAAATAAAATAAAATAATAAAAATGATACATAAAAAACCTAAACTAAAACATTAAAATAAATAAACCAAAACAAAAATAAACTAAATAAAATAAAAATAAACCTAAATAAAATAATAAATAAACTAAATAAATAAACTAAATAAACCTACTTTTTTAAAAAAAGGCCACTAAACCCTATCCTAGATCTTAGCCCTAACCCTCATTCACTGAGCACTGATCCTATAGGCCCTAGCCAACTCCTCCACTGACCCTAGCCACCCCACTAACTCTCCTGGAGTACCACAGGCCCTGAGGCAATGATCCTAACCCTGATCACTGAGCTAAACCCTGGGCCCTACTAACCTCACTGCTTAACCCAGGCTAATAACTTAAAGAGCCACTGGCCCTGGGCCACCTTAAAACTTGAACTCTAAACCTACCCTAGGAGGCTAAGATAAACCCTAGCCACTGACCCTAAGAAAAAAAAAATGACTTACTAAATAAAACCAAAATAATAAATAAACACCTAAAAAGATATCACCTAAATATAACAAATAATCTAAAATAAACCTAGGCTAAAATATAATCTAAAAAAAAAATAAAACAAAATAAAAACTAAAATAAAAATAAACTTAAACCAAAATAAAATAAAATAAACTACCCTAAATAAACATAAACCTAACATAAAATAAACTAGATAAAATGATAAAATAAAAATAAAATAAATGAAATAAATAATAAAAAATAAAGATAAAATAAAATAACTAAAAACAAAAATAAACTAAATAAAAATAAAGCTATTTAAAACTAAAAAACCTAAACCTAAACTTGAAACTAAATAAATAAACCAAATGCTACCAAAAAACCAAATATAAACTACCTAATCATACCCTGAGCCACAAAAAAAAAACCCTAAACCAAATAAAAAATTAATGAATAAAAAACCTAAACCCTACCCTACACCTAAATAAAACCACTAAGAGCCCTCACTACCATAAATACTAAATAATACCACATCTGATCCTAAACCTAAAACCCTAACTAAACCAAAATAAAAAAATAAATAAACCTAAAAATAATAAATAAACTTAAAAATATAAATAAAATAAAATAAAACCTAAACTACTAACTTACTAAAAAATAAAATTAAATTAAAAAACTAAGATATAATAAATAAAATCAAAATAAACTAAAAATAAATAAATAAACCTAAATAAAACTAAATAAAATAAAATAAAATAAAATAAAACTAAACCAAAATAAAATAAAATAAAACTAAATAAAACCTAAACCTAAAAATTAACCTAAAAATAAAAAAGCTTAAAAAAAAAACCTAAACTAAAATAAACAAAATAAAATAAACTAAACTAAAATAAATAAAGTCTAAACATAAATTGAAAATAAACTAAACCTAAACTTTAAATTAAATAAAATAAATTAACTAAAATAAAACCTAAACTACCAAAATAAAACCTAAAATAAATCTAAAATAAAACTAAACCAAAAAAAAATAAAATAAAATCTAAACCTAAAATAAAATAAACTTAAACCAAACTAAAATAAAAATCAAAATAAACTAAAATAACATAACATAAACCTAAAATAAACTAAAATAAAATCCTTAAAATAAATATGCTAAATAAACTAAATTAAATAAATAAAGAACTAAGATAAACTAAGATAAATAAACTAAATATTAAATAAATCACTAATGGTTTAATTAATTTAAAAACCTAACTTAACACTGATCACTGAATCCTGGGCCACTGGTAAACCTGAGCCACTGGGCCACTTCCCAAGGCCTAAACTCTCTATGAACCCCACCTGACAACCCTAACCACTGGACCTATAAAGGCCACTGAGCCTCCACCTAAACCAAAGGCCATGAAACTATACAAATCACTGACTTGGGCCTAAAAACTAACTTTGGGTTATGGGCTCTAAAGCCCTGAAACTAAACTGGGCCCCAACTAGCCCTATTATGACCTCTGGGCCCTACCCAGCCACTGAGCTGGGCCCACTAAACTGAGGAGAACTCCAGGCCAATCACTGAAAAACTCAGACTACCACTCACCACCCCAGGCCCTAAAGAAACCTATTGACCCTGGGCCTCAGAGGCATGGGCCCTGGATCCTGGGCCACACCCACCCTGGGCCCTAAAACTGACCCCAAAACTAAAAACTAAAAGCCACATCATAAAATCAAAGATCATAAAAACTAAAACATAACCATTGGCCAAACTAACCATAAATCATAAAAATAATCTAAAAATAAACATAATTAATCATAGGCCAAAAAAAATAAACTAAAATAAAATCCTAAACTAAAAAAATAAAATAAATAAATAAAATAAAGATTAAAAAAAATAAACTTAAATAAAATTAAAAATAAAATAAACTAAAATAAAGAAATAAATAAAATAAACTAAATAAATTAAATAAACCTAAACATAAATTTAATTATTTTTTAAAAAATAAACCCTAAACCACTAAAATAATAAAATAAAAATGACCCTAAACCTGATCTAAACAACCTTAAAAAAAAAAACCTAAATAAACCAGCCTAAAATAAAACTGGGCCTCAACCTTAATCCATAAAACCACAGCATGGGCCCTGAAGCCCACTGACCAAAACTGAGCCACTAAACCAAATGGGCCTAAATCCTAAATTAAATCTGAGCCTACTCTAAACCCTATGACCTAGGCCTAATACTAAAAAGAGGCCCTAAATTTAAACTGAGCTAAAATGAACTGATGAGCCACTAATACTGACTTTTAAAGAAACCTAAAGACCTAAAACTAAACCTGAATACTTAACCTCAGGCAGATCCTTAAGAACTAAATGCTCTAAAATGACATCCAGTACTGAGCCTGACCCTAGCCCTGCTTGATGGGCCTGAGGCATACCCTGAGATCAACCCAAAAACTGGCTAATACTAGCCTTGACCCCATGCTCTGCCCCCATTACCACAAAAATATGAAGGCATGCTAAACTGGGTTAAAACTGAGACCTGGGAAATGACTGATACTATCTACTAACCCTAAGACCACTCAAGATCAAAACTGGCCTGACCCTGAGCCCTAACTGACTAAACTGAGCGTGAGCTAAACCCTAAACCCAAATAAACCTGAGCTCTCTATAGCCTAAACCTAAACTATAAACTAAAATAAACCTAAATAAAATAAAATAAAACCTATAAAAATAAAATAAAATATCTAACCTAAACTACTTAAAATAAATATAATAAAGTTGAATAAATAAAATAAAATAAACTAAATAAAATAAAATAATCCTAACATAAAACCCTAAATAAAATAAAAATAAAATAAAATTAAAATCTAAAATAAAATAAAATTTAATAAAATAAAATAAAAGAAAACTTAAAATTAAACCTAAGATAAAATAAAACCTACTAACTAAAAATACTAAAAAATAAATAAAATAAAAATAAAATAACTACCTAAACTAAAATAATAAAATAATCCTAAACAATATATCACAACTATATAATAAAATAAACTAAAAGTACTAACCATATTAAAAATAAAACCTAAGAAACTAATATAAAAATATGAACCTAAATAATAAAATAAAAAACCTAAACTTAAACCTAAGAATAAAATAAAAATTAAACCTAAATAAAATAAAATAAAAAATAAACTAAAAATAAACATAACCCTAAAGAAATAAATATAAAATAAAATCCTAAAAATAAATATAATTAAAATAAAATAAACTAAACTAAATAAAATAAAATAAACTTAAATAAAATTAAAATAAAAGAAAAAGTAAAATAAAATATAAATAAATTAAAGTAAACCTAAACCTAATGGTTTAATTAATTTAAAAAAACCAAAAAACCATGAGCACTAATCCTAAATCCTAAACTCCACAAAACCAAACTAACCATAAAAAACACTAAAACCCAAATCTTAAATCACAAACTGACTCTAAGATCCTAGTCTAAACCCTAAACCCAGCTGACAATTAAACAAACTACTGACCTACTCCCACCCTGACCCTAAACCTAAACTCTGGGCTTGCCTCCACAATACTGAAAAAGGCTTTAAACTAAAAGCCTGTATGGCAGGCTATGACCACCATAAGATGACCCCACTCTCCTGATCCTAACACCAAACTCTGGGCTGATGAGTACACTACTGAATGAGCCTAAAACTATAATGGCTACATCCTGGGAACCTATATAAGACTATCTAACTCTCGCTCCTATGACTGAGGCCCTGAAACTGAGGCCACTGATATTTAATATGCCTTGTACTCTGAACTGACTCTGATGACCTAAACTTAAAAACTAACCTGAGGCTAAACTAAATAAAGCCTAAAATGACCCCAAATACTATGACCCTGGGCCACTAAACATACCCAAACTCTGAGCCTACCTATCACTAAGACCTATGAGCCCTCCTAAATCCTGACCTGACTCTATAACCTACCACAATAACCTACTAACCTAATAAATATTAAACTGACCTATAAATAATAAATAAAACCTATCTAAAACCAACCTAAACTAAATAATATAAAATTAAAATAACTAATATAAAGATAAATAAAACAATATTAAAAAATAAAATAATCTAAAATAAAACTAAATAAAATAAAAAATAAACATAAAATAAAAAAAACCTAAATAAAAAAAAGCTAAATAGACTAAAACTAAAAATAACATAAAAAATAAAACCTCTAAAATAAAAAACCTACTAAAATAAATAAAATAAACCAAATAAAATAAACCTAAACCTAAATATCTAAAAAACTATAAACCTAACCTAAACTAAAATAAAATAAAATAAATTAAAAGTAAATAACCCTAAATTAAAATAAAACCTAAAGAAACCTATATAAAACTAAAACCTAAACCTAAAATAATAAAATAAAAAAACTAAAAAAACTAAAATAAAAAATAAAACTTAGTGAAAATAAAATAAAAATAAACTAAAAAAAATAAAATATCTAATCATACCTAAAAAATAAACTAAAATAAAAATCTTAAACTAAATAAATATAATAAATAAAATAATAAAAATAAAATAAAATAAATAATAAATAAAACTAAAATAAATTAAATAAACTACAATGGTTTAATTAGAAAACCCTAAACCCTAAACCATGAACACTAATCCCTAAATCCTAAACCCTAAACCCTAAAACTTACTTTAAACCCTCAACCATAAACCGAAAACCATAAACTTAGAACCCTAAACCCTAAAACCTAAACGTTAAACTAACCATAAACCCCAAAACCCTAAACACTAAACTAACCCAAAACCCTAAATCCTAAATCTTAAACCCTAAACCCTAAACCCTAAAACTAAGCTCTAAACCTAAACACTAAACCAACTATAAACCTAAACCTAAACCTAAACCCTAACCCTAGCTTTAAACCCTAAACCCTAAACACTAAAACTTAAAACTTCAAATCATAAACTCTAAACATCCTCCTTCCTCGCCAAGGCCCTCTTCATGATGATTTTCTTGGATTGGCGCTCTGCATTGTCTCACACTCTCGCCTGAGCACACGACGGGCTCATATGTGACATCCTTGATTAGAGCAATGGCGAGGCTCGTCATTCTCTCGTCGCTTCTCGACGCTCGGACCGCTTTTATTCACAGGTTTTCCGATTTGATTGCACCGCTAATGCACTTGTTAAATCATTCAAAGATGCTTTATCCGTAAGATCTAGCTCGAATGCTTCTGCTTAATCTCATTTTGACATCTTATCGTGGATTGCCGGCAGTAATGTGTTCAGATCAGGATGTTGAGAAACTTGCTAAGCCCTTCGAGTTCGCTTTGGTGGGTAAATTCTCCCTTAGATGCCCGACACTTGATAATATTCGCTCTTTCTTTCATAGTTTAAAATTATCGGGTACTTTCTCTATCGGGCTGATTGATCCCCGTCACATTCTTATTCAACTCTCAAATGATTTAGATTATTCATGTTTTGGCCGTTATTCTTATTTGCATAATTGTCAAATGCTATTGAAATGGTCGCCCTCTTTGATGTCAAAGAGGAATCTCCCATTGTCCCTCTTTGGCTTGCTTTTCCTAACATGCTAATACATTATGTCACTCATCAAGTTTTGTTTGTCATTGGCGCCTTTTGGTAGGCCTCTCCAAATAGACCAAGCAATGACCACTAGATCTAGCCATCCGTCATTCAGATTCTAGTTGAGATAGACATCACAAAAAATATCCCAAAGAGGTTTGGATTGGCTCAAAAAATTTGGATATAGTCAAAAGTTGAATTCAAAAATTTTCCTGCTTTTGCACTCACCGCAAGATTCACGCACGATCACTCGAATGCTTTGTGCTTCATCCTAATCTCAAAAAAATTTACCAGAATATGAATATACCATTAATGGAACTGGGAAAACCACTACTCTAGCATATGTGCCTAAAAATACTCAAAAAGAACCTCTCCTCCCTACACCTCCTATTGATCTGTCTAGTGGAAAACACTCTGACCTTGGTACTAAAATAGCCATTGAGGGGTGTGACGATACCAATGCCAATTTACCTAACCTCACCCCTGCTAGTAATAATCTGGTTTCCCATGATAGTTCTTTGCTTCATTTAAATCCTACTGAAAATCTGAATGGTAGCCTTATATTGGACACCCAATTAAACAATTTGAATGGGAATCATATAATGGAATAAAACAATGATGACCCTATGGCTTGAACATATTGAGAAAGATATTTGTATTACGAATGGTGCGAACTTCCCATCTATTTCCTTCGTGAGTGATAATCAATTGAACCCAATTTCTCACACTCTATCCGATACAAAGAAGGTGAAATCCCCTCTTCTAAAACATTGATAGATTCTTCTACTATTTCAAAACCCAAAATCAATCAATCTTTCGATGGAGATAATTTGATTCGATAGACCCTTTCAAATTGAAAAAAAAAAACCTACAAAGAAAAAATTTTCTAATAATAACCTCACTAGAACTCTTCTTCCACCCCACACAAGTAATGTGTCATCATTTCTCTCCTCTCTTTCCTTTCTTTTTTTTCCTTTTCCCTTTGGTTGTCCCCTTATGATTAATTTTCTTATTTGGAATATCCAGGTTGTGGGTCTCTTCCACCGCAATCATGTTAGAGTCTTTGTCGTGTTCATAATATCAAGTTACTTGTTCTTATTGAACCTTTCATTAATTCTTCTAAGATTGCTCTTTTGTCACTAGATCCCTTGGTTTTCATAATTTCTTCTTCAATCTTAATAATAAAATTTGGTGCTTTTGGAACAACTCCATCACCATTTCCATCATTGATGATCTTGACCAATTGGTTAATGTCAAAATCTCCTTAGGTGACTTATCGCTTTTGGCTCTTTTATCTATGCTTCTTGTAATAGAGTGGTAGGAACATCCTTTGGAATCACTTACAACTTTGCTTCCTCGGCTAACCTTCCCTGGTTGGTTGGAGGTGATTTCAATACTATCATAGCTAGTTCGGAAAGAAGGGGAGGATGTTCTCCTAACCTTCATTCCATGGAGGACTTCTCAAATATGATCCTTGATTGCAATCTGATCGACATTGGTTTCACTGGGTCTAACTTCACGTGGCACAACTCTAGACTTTGGCAACATCTTGATAGGACCCTCTTTAATTCTCTTTGGATCAATCAGTGGCCTACTACCATTGTTGAGCATTTGAGCAGAACTTTGTCTCCACCATGCTCCTCTTTGATTTCCTTCAAAATCCCCTAACCCGTACTCCCTCTCCTTTCAGATTTCAAAATATGTGGACCCAACATAGTGACTTCACCAATATCGCTCACTAATTGGATGGCCCCTATTTTCCCGGATAATTTCAAAAGGTATGACTGCCTTTGGCTTAAGCTCAAAAGACTTAAACAAAATCTCAATTGGTGGAACAAACACATTTTTAAAACCTTTTCACAAATCTTAAAGCTATGGAACAAGAGGTTTGTTCTCTCTTGAAGAGGTGTCTCAACCGATCGAAACTTGAGGAGTTGAACATTGCCAAGAATAACTTGGTTAATTATCAAAACATGGAAGAAACCTATTGCAAAAAGCCGCAAGCAAACATATTGCTGATGGTGACAGAAACACCAGGTATTTTCATGCCATTTATAATAAACGGAAAGCCTTAAACTCGATTAAGAAAATTAAGAACTCTAATGGTGAATGGATAACCGATAACAATGATATTAAGGATTCTGTCATACATCATTTCCAAACTTTATTAAATTCTAATCTTGTGGGAACTTTATCAAACACCCATCTTATCCCTTCTATGATTAATGTGGAGGATAATCATTTACTCACTATGTGTCCTTCCAAGAGGAGATTAGTAATACTCTTAAGAACATGAACACCGACTCTTGACGGCTAATGACCCACTCTTCTTTCAGATTATTGGCCATTTATTAAAACCGATCTAGTTGATGCTGTTATTGATTTCTTTGATGGCAATCCTATTCCCAAATACTTTTCAAGCACTTCTATTGTCCTTATTTCCAAAACTAACAATCCTGAATCTTGGGGCATTTTAGACCGATTAGTCTTTGCACCTTTTTCAAAAACTCATTGCTAAATTAATAAATAATAGCT
Source organism: Cymbidium sinense (assembly GCA_021442155.1). Lineage (NCBI taxonomy): Eukaryota > Viridiplantae > Streptophyta > Magnoliopsida > Asparagales > Orchidaceae > Cymbidium > Cymbidium sinense. Next base: position 72,495 of record JAKCPB010000142.1, read on the forward strand.
TAGCCCTTTGCTTCCTAAAATCATCTCCCAAACCAAATTGGTTTTGTTAAACACAAAGCAATATCAGATAATATTCTTCTTGCTCAAGAGCTGGTTCATGACATTGATGTCCCTTTTAGAGGAGGCAACATCTTATTCAAACTGGACATCGCTAAAGCCTTTGACATTCTCTCATGGGATTTTCTCTTTCAAATCCTGAATTTGTTTGGTTTTTCTGATAGTTTTATTTGGATTATAAAAAGGTGTATCACGAATATCCAGTTTTTGGTTATCATGAATGGTGAGTCCATAGGTTTTTTTCTTTCTAGCCATGGTTTGAGGCAAGGTGACCCACTATCACCTTCTCTTTTATCATCGCTATTGAATACGTCAAGGAGCCTTAGATCTTTTGCTAATAATCCTAATATGTCTTTTAAAACTCATGGAGGTTTCCTATTTCTCATCTTAGCTTTGTAGATGATTTCATTATCTTCAACGCTCCTTCAACATGTTAAAACCATTAAGAACCTTCTAAATGATTTTGGTAAAGTTAGTGGTCTTTTTTCTTAATGAAGGAAAATGCTTTTATTCCTTCAACCAAGATTCCTCCTAATAGACTTAACCAAATATCCGTAATTACTTTTAAGCAAAATCAACTCCCTCTTAATTACCTTGGGGCTGCTTTTTAAAGGCCAAAAAAGATCTCACCTTTTGATGATCTAATTCAGAAAATTTCTAACAAAATTTGGTTTGGGAATTTCATTTACTCTCTTTCGTGGTATTTACCTTGATCAAGAGCATTAAATTCCATGCCTATATACCTTCTTCAAACCATTGTGCCTACCAACTCTACCATCAATAGAATTGAGGGTCTCTTAAATAAATTTTCCGGGAACCAATACCTCCTCTAAAAGAATGCACGGTCATCTTGGTCTAAAAGTTGTGGTACTCTTGAAGAGGGAGGTGGGGATGTAAATCCATCAAAGAAGTTATCAATGCCTTCTCCTACAAACTTTGGTGGAATTTTAGGAGCAAAATAGTCTTTGTAATTTCATGACTTCTAAATATTGCCGTGGTAAACATCCTCTCATTTGTCCCTTTAAATATGATTCTCTTATGTGGAGAAGACTTTGTTCTCAAATGGGATGCACTTAAATTTTTGGGAGTATAAACTCGGCAATTCCTTCTTTTGGCAAGACAACTGAGTGGTTGTGGATCCATTGATGACTTACCTACACTCACTCCACTTCCGCTATTAGAGTTAATTCATTCGGCAAAACCACAAGTGGAACACTAGTAAGATCTTGATTCTATTCCTTCCACTTTCTTAAATATGATTACTAATATTCCTATCACTCCTAACAATCATGATCGATTATCTTTAAGCTATCTCATAATGGGGATTTCAACCTTAAAATGTGTGGCTTCACACTAAAGACACTCGATTCTTCTATTATGTTCTCCAAAATTTGGAATAACAATATCCCCTTCTTATTCTATTCTCACTTGGCGTATCCTAAAAACTTTATTCTGATTCATTGTGGGGTAAAGGGTTTTATTTACCCTCTAAATGTCAATGTTGTTCTCATATTGAGAATGTTAACCATGTTTTGTTAATGGGGCTATTGCCTCTAAAATTTGGATTTGGTATGACGATCTATTCAACACTCAATTTTAATTATTCTTTTACTTTATATCAACTTCTTGAAGTTTACTTTGACAATGCAATTAAAGGTCATATTAAAATCATAATCGCCATTACTCTTATTTGGTTCATATGGATGGACCAAATGAACTAAACATCATGGGATTCGTATGAATCACATGAGGATTATCATAAAACTAAAACCAAAATTTGTGACTTGTTTAAAGCCAATTTAATTCATCACAAACATTTTAAAGGCTGTAAATCTGTAGCCAATAAACTGGGCCTCAACCTTCCAGACTAGCCTTACTATCGAAATGATAGAATGGTTTTTTGGAAAAACCTCTTGATCATATTATTAAAAATTAATACCGATGGCTCTGTCTCTCATAATGGCTCGGTTGTGGAGGCATTTTGAGGATTCTAAGGGTATAGTCCTATGTGCATTTGCTTATCCCCTTATTTCTAGCACTGTCCCTTATACTGAGCTTATGGCAGTCCACAAAGCTCTAGAAATTTGTCTTTAAAATGACTGGCTCAATATTTGGATAGAGGTGGATGCTCTTCTACTGATTGACCTTTTGACTTCTACCAATATGAGCAATGCTTGTTTGTACTACCTCCTCAAGCAAACTAGGGCTCTTCTCTCTCAACTGAATTTTACCATCACTCATGTTTGGCATGAAGGTAATGCCTGTGATGATTACCTTGCAAATCTAGGTGCGAGATTAGACAATATCATCTTCTTTGATCAATTTACATTACCCAAATACTTGTGTGGTCTGGTTAACTTGGACAATTTTGGGCTTCCTTACCTCAGAATCTAATTCTCCTCTTCACCTCCCTTTTTTCTGGTTTTCTGTTCCTTGTGTTCTTTATGGATACTCCATATTATTGCTGTCTTGTGCTCTTTGCCATGACTTGCTGCCTTTACCCCTTCTCCTTTAGTTGGAAGATTTCTATTTTTGGCATTTACAATATTATGGGGCAGATGTTGAACTATATGCACATCAATCTCTTGAATTGGAACCCAGTTGAGCCTTGTGTTACCTGTTACTGTTTCTTGTTGGCTGCTCCTTTTGGTTCTTACTGTGTTTACCCTCCTCTTTCTATTTCACTTTCTGCTCTTGTTGTTAACATTTGGGTTGATGTTGGTCTTTACTGCAATTGTTTTCACCCTTCATGCTTTGATGAGATCATGAATATCACGAAGACCATCTACTTGCTTATATCGAACCAATGGTATATCCTATATGACCGATTATGACAATATCTGCAATGGCTTAATGTGACAAAGCAACTGTTACTAAACTATTTGCTTTAGATCGCTAAGCACCTATTACAATTTTCTTTATTGTTATTATTTTCGTGGATATCCCATGGCTACACTAATATCTCATTAGAAAGGAATTGTGTTATTTTTTCAATATTTGTCTTGTTGTTTCGGTTTTGCTTTCCATGATCGTAGGTTTGGAGTTATTCAAGGACTATCATTGTGCATCGCCGAGGTTATAAGTTTTAACAAGAAAATGTCCATACTGCTATTTTTTGGAATGCTGATTTCCTTGCCCAGCAAAACTTCTTTATTTTTCTTTTGGTTTTTGATGCTAACACCTTGGATGTTGTTGCTTTTGCTTACTGTTGTTCTCCCATCCTATGCTACGATTGGAATATGCACAACTTGAAGCTCATTTATTTGTTATGCTTGGAATTAATAAATGATTTATTTTATATGCATAATTGGGTTATTGAACTACCCATTGGTTATTATTATTATCATTATCTGCTTGGATTATGGTAACTAAGCATCACATCGATCGATTTCATTGAATGTCACTTTGGATAGGCTTATGGTGAGCTATTCATTATCTATCCTTTCCTTTATCTATATATGTTTATGGGTGGACTCTTGCCCAGCTTGTCAGTTTTAAATGCCTTATTTGTTGGCTGATCTGGACTAATACTCATCTTACTGCCCCTAGGGTTTTGGATTATTTTGTTCAACAAGTCTCTATTGAAGTTGCTGATTTCTTGGTAAATTTTTCTTTAAATGCCCTTATTGTTTTATTTTATGTTTATCATTGCAAGTCATTGGTCTACAGTTTCTGCTATTTTTCTTCATTTTTCTATCAAACTTGTATCTATTGCTCGATTATCTTGGATGAATGGAATTATGGTGTTTAGCTGGTTTTCTGTTTGGTTTTCTCTTGTCTTGGAGATTCTTGCCTTGTTGTATCTTGACACCTCAATTGGCTCCATCTTTGTTGGTTGTAGAATTTCAGGGTCTTATGCTCTGAAAGCTTTTTCTGACATTGCTGTTCTGATGGTGATGGTTTTTGGTGACTTTTGTCTGAGTTGCTACCTTCAGGATAACTATTTTTATGCTTTATTTATTTGGTTATCTACTATTGTCATGTCTACTGACAGGAGTTTTATGGCCAATTTGTTTTCTCTTCCGGCTTGGATGTTCTTGAACTGCTACTATTTTTTTGAATTCTAATGTTGAGACCCATCTCAATAATTTGTTGATTCTTTGAATGGCGGTTCAAATGTTGCATTAGTTGTTTGTTTTGGCTTGAATGCTCATGCGTTATCTCTTATTTTCGATCTGCATCACCTACTATTGTCCTTATTCCTACCTAGTTTCTGATAGGTTGGTGCGCCTTCTTATGTCAATTAAAGAGAGATATTATGGACATTTAGTCCTTCGCCTTGGATGTTGTTGCCTTTTGCTGTCTTGTTTTCTGGGTTGATTGTTGATCTAGATTATCTGAATTATGGCAACGTTGCTATGGAGCCTCAGTTTTATTGGTGCTAATTTTAGTATTGCATTCCATTTCTTGAGCTATGATGTGTTTCCTTTGTCGCCTTTCTTGATTGATCCGATTATCTGAATTGTGGCCACATCGGTGCTAATTTGTTGGTTCCACCATTTCGTGTTGAGCTATCTTTGTGCCTTTTCTATCTTATTGTCATTGATCCGGATTATCCGAATTGTGGCAACATCGCTATATTGAGTAACTATTTTCTTGCTTTGCTTGGGTGCTCCTTTTAGTTGGTTGCAATCCACTTCTGTGTTGAGCTATCTTTGTCTCCTTTACTATTTCTTTTCTCCGGGATATTAATAAGGGGTTTGTTTCGGTGTTTCATTGAAAGCTTCATTTATATATCATATGATTGGGATGGTGTTAATTATACGCTCATTGACTTGATTAGCAGAATTTCACCAAGTTGTCTCCTCTGCAATTTTGTTGTGGAGGGATTGTATGTTGGATTGCTTTCTTTCTTGAAATGGCTATTAAGATTCTAGCTAAGATGGCTCACTCTCTTATGTTTATGTATTCTCATGTCAAGATGCATATATTGATGATATTTTTCTTGAATGAGACTCTATCCTTAGCAATTCTCTATATACTTTAGATAAGATTTTGCTTAGGTTTGCAGGTAGTAAAGCTCACAAGAATATCAACAACTGGGTGCTACCTCCTCACAGGTTTGTTGGCTATGATGGCTGTGATGATCTCACTCCCTATTGGTTCGGTAGTAGCTCATGTGATGTAACCCTTCTACTGAAGTTTGGATGCCCATACTTGCATCTGCCCCAACAGGATGTGATAGAGCCTGAGCCTTCTCTATCACAATTTCTTACTAACATACTCATATTATATTGTTTTCTTCAAACTTTTGTCAGATTACCTTAACTGTCTAATCTCCCTCTTATTATAACTTTGTGGTGATTCTCTCTCCTTCTTTGTTGATCTGCTCCAGTTATCATGCATTCCCACATCCTCTGAGCATTGGCTTTATTCTTATTTAGCTTATTATGTTAAACATCTTGTATCTTTTGATTGTTTTATGCTTTCTTTTACTCTTGGATGTACTTAGATGGGATTTACTCTAGCTAATTGTAGCTCTTTGAGCAGTAGTTTGAGTTTATCCCTTTAAGGACCTTGTAACCCTTTTTTGTGGCAATAAAATACCCTACATGGGCTTCCTAAAAAAAACTAAAAACCCTAAACCCTAAAACTATAAACTAAACTAAATAAATACCTAAACCTAAAGCCTAAACCACTAAACCCTAAAACCCTACACCCTAAACCCTACCTAAACCTAAAGTTTTAAAACTCTAAACCCTAAAGCCTAAATATAAAACCTTAAACCTAAAACCTTATAACCCTAAACATAACCTAAACTCAAAGTATAAACCCTAAAATCCTAAACCCAAAACCCTAAACCAAAACCCTAAACACTAACCCTATACTTACACCTAAACCTAAATCCTAAACTTAAACCTAAACCTTAAACCCTAATCACTACTAAATTATACCTATACTAACACTCTAAACCTAAACTCTAATAACCCTAAACCCTAAACCCTAAACCCTAAAACTTACATAAAGTAAACCCTAAATAACCCAAAACCTTGTTAACCTAAAATTAAGCCTACACCCTAAAACCCAAAATTATAGTTAAACTCTAAACCCTAAAACCCTAACCCTAAACTAAATGAAACCCCAAAAACTAAACCTCAACCCTAAACCCTAAAACCTAAAAATCAAACCTAAACTAAATAAAATGTAAAATAAAAAATAAAAAAAACCTAAACCTAAATAAAATAATAAAATAAAAACCTAATCTAAAACCTAAACCTAAACTTAAAAAAAAAATATAACAACAAAGTTGAAATAAACTTATATAAAATAAATAAAAACCTAAACTAAACTATAAATATAAAATAATCCTAATAAAAAAACCTAAATAAAATAAAAAAATTAAACATTAAATAAAAAAAAACTAAAATAAATAAAATAAAATAAAAGCTAAAAAACCTAAACTAAAAAATTAAACCTAAGAAAATAAAAAAAAAATAAAACCTGCCTAAACTAAAAAAAAACCTAAACCTAAAATAAAATTAAATAAACCAAATAAAATAAACCTAAACCTAAACTAAAATAAATAAACCTAAACCTTCTAAAAAAAAACAATACCTAAACCTTAACCTAAACTAAATAAAATAAAATAAACTAAAAAGTAAACCTAACCCAAAATTAAAAATAAAACCTAAGAAGAAACCTAATATAAAAAACTAAAACCTAAACCTAAAATAAAAAATATATAAACCTAAACCTAAACCTAAAAATAAAAAAAAACTTAAATAAAAAAAAACTAAAAAAAGACAACTAAAAAATAAACTTAAACCTAAACCTAACCCTAAAAAATAAACTAAAATAAAAAACCTAAACTAAAATAATTAAATTAAACTAAATAAAAATAAAAATAAACTTAAATAAAAATAAAAAATAAAATAAACTTAAATAAATAAAAAATAATCTATGTAAACCCAAACCTACCGATTTACTAAATTTAAAAAAAATCCTCAAACCCTAAATTTTAAACCCTAAACCTTAAACCCTAAACGCTAAACCCTAAACCCTAAACCCTAAACTTAAACCCTAAACCATAAACACTAAAAGCAAAAACTAAAAAAACCCTATACCCTAAACCATAAACCCTAAACCTAAACCTAAAGTAACTAAATAAATTTAAAAATAAACCTAAATCATAAATTCTAATAAATCTAAACCTAAACCTAAACCTTAAGAATGGGTAGAACCTTGATGGTAGGAACATCACCACAACTGCTCTAGATCTTGTAGTGGAGGCTAAGGTGGAGGTGGTGGTTATCAATAGTGGTGGGGATCTGAGGTGCTGGATATGGAGGTGGTGTGGTTTGGAAGCTAGATGATGATGGAGGTTACAACGTAGTGGTGGTGAGAGGAGAGATTAGGGATATGGTGGATCCCGCTTTTCGAGAGGCCAGGGTGGTTCTGATGGGAACTAGAGAAATTGAAGAACGACTAATCTGATATGCTACTTATGGAACTGTGTCTTTACAGTAGAGATGGTTTTAGTTATCTAGGGTTTTTAATTGGCTCTATGCATGCTCATTTTTTATCTATGTTATCGCTTGTGTCTTAGAAAACTTGGTTTGTTACTTGGTTGATGAAATAAAAAAGATGAAATGTTGAATTTGAATTTGTTCTACGTTTTAAAAAAAACCAAAAACCCTTAACCCTAAACTAAAACCTAAACCCTAAACCAAAAACCTAAACCCTAAATCCTAAATCCTAATCACCTTAAACCCTAAACCCTAAACCCTAAACCCTAAATAAATAGAAAATAAACTAAATATACTAAATAAACCTAAACCTACTGGTTTACTTAATTTAAAAAAAAAACCTTAAAAACTAAAATCCTAAACTCTAAACCCTAAAACTAACCCTAAACTCTAACCCCTAAACCTACAACACTATTCCTACAATGCAGCTTAATAATAATTGGATTGAAAATAAACTTGAGAACTACATTCCTTCTTCTATTTTTGGCAATTTTATCTTTTCTAATAAACTGGATCAAATCCTTTTCATGATTTCTTACAATGGTGATTTTATTCTTAAAGAGGATTGGAATTTTATCAAAAATAAATAGAACAACTCTAATGTTTTCATTAAACTTTGGAACAATATCATTCCAATTTCTTATTCAATTTTAGCTTGGTGGATTTTGAACAACTTCATCTCAGTTGATTCCTTGCTCTGGCTTAAAGGGTTATAGTTTCCTTCTAAGTGCTATTGTTGCTTTCAAAAAATGTTAATCATGTTTTGTCAATGGTGTTATTGCTTCCAAACTTTGGATATGGTATGATGATTTATTTAACACTAACTATTTTCACAACTCTCTTTCTTATATCAACTTCTTGAAGTTTGTTTCCATAAAATGAAAGGTCATATCAAAGTTTTAATTGCTATTACCCTTATTTGGTTCATTTGGATGGATAGAACTGATGCTAAATATCATGGCATCCCTATGCACCATAAAAGGATCCTTGCTAGAACTAAATAAAAAATTCATGCTTTGTTTAATGCAAATTTAATTAGCAATTTTTACTTTAGAGGTTATAAATTTGTGGCTAAAAAACTAGGTATCACTTTGCATGATGATCCTTCCTATAAGAGTATTAGGATTATACATTGGATTAAGCCTAAAGAAAATTCTATTAAGATCAATACTGATGGTTTTGTTTCCTCAAACAAATATGGCTGTGGTGGAATTCCTAGGGATTCTATAAGCATTGTCATTTGTGCTTTTGCTGACCCCCTCAAAGCTTGTTCTATTATTTATGCTGAACTGATGGCTATTGTCAAAGCTATTGATATTTGTTTAAACAAAGGCCTCTTTAATATCTGGATTGAAGTTGATGCTCTTCTTATACCTGTTATGCTCAATAATAATAAAATAGAAAATACTGACTAATTTTATCTTCTTAATCACACTAAAAAGCTTCTTTTTCAAGTTTGCTACAAAATTTCTCACATTCTTCGTGAAGGTAATGCTTGTGCTGATTTCTTGGTAAATTTGGGAAGGGAAGTAAATGAGCTCACTTTATTTGATAACCATAGCTTACCTAAGCATCTGTGGTCTAGTCAATATGCATAACATTGGACTGCTTTACCTTAGATTTTAACCTTCTACTCTTTTGTTGATCTTTTTGCTATGGTGGTTTTATTCAGTCTATTTTTTGTTTTTTTTTGTGCTCCCCACTAGGAAGTGGTTTTGCTAAATTTATTTCTATACTTAAACCCCTTCCTCTTTTTTACATTATATACTTTTGGCCTTTTTGGGTCATAATGGTGTTTTATTAATTGGTTTCCCTACCCTCGAGCTTGGTGGTTTTCTTTCTGGCCCATGCTTTGTGTCTCTATTTGGGTTGATGCCAAATTTTGGCCTACCACTTTTACCAATGAATGTTGGGTTTGCCTCTAGTTTTGGCTGGCTCTGGCCTTTTTTGAATTGGATTTGCGGATGCTATGGTTGGTTGTGCTGGTTGTTGCTATTTGTTTCTTTCATCTACCTGGCTATTTTGGGTGGTTATTTTTTCAGGGTTGTTGTTGGCCTCTTCTAGCTTGGCTTAGTTTTGGGTTTTTTGGTGGTTGTTGTTCTATTTTTCTAGTTTGGCTTGGAGGTTTCTGTTGGTTGGTTCCAACTGCCTTGTGAATTGGAGTTAGATTCTATGGTTGTTGTCTCCTCATTTTCTCCTTAGTAGTGACTTGCTCTTTGGGATTTAGAAGGGTTTTGTTTGTCTCTTGTTCCTTTCCTTATAGTTTTACTGCTTGTGGCTAGGTGGTCCTCCTTGGCCTTTTCTAGTTTGGTTGGGTGACTACTTTTTTATTTCTTGGTTTTTTTGGAGATCTGCTGGTGGGTTTTGGCTTTGTCTGTTGTTCTTTTCCCTCTTTTGGGCTTTTATTCTTTTAGTTGGTTTTGGTTTTTTGGTTGGGTTGGCTAGTTTGGTTGGTTGGGTGGATGTGTTGGCTGTGTTTGGTGGTTGGTTTAAGTGCTCCTAGTTGGGTTCTTTTGGTTAGGTTTTGGGTTTGCTCCTGGGTTGGTTATCCTCTCTTGGGTGCAGCTATTTTTCCTTTATTTTTCCATCCCAATTTCGGTGTTGATTTTCCTGCTGCTTTGACTTCTCCTACTGCTCATCCTGTTGGCTACTAGCCTAGGTGGTTTTATTAGTTATTTTGTTGGTGGAGGATATGAGCTCTTGTGGTTTTTCTGGTCCTGTTTTAGGACTTATTATTGAGGGTTGGCAGCTTGAGGGGTTTTTTGTGGCTACTATCTTACCTTGGATGCTTGTGTCATGGCTTGGTGTTTTGGGCTTTATGTTGGCTGTTGGTGTTGACTCCCTTTAGTTTAGTTGGCTCTTCTTATTCTCTGATATTTCTCCTCTTGGTTGGTGATGGTGGATTTGCTTTCTTTTTGGCTGTGTTGGTGGTGGTTTTGATGGTAATTTTTGGATGCCCTCTTGGTCTCTTAATGCTATGGCTTTCCTCTCTCTAGTGTTGCTTATCTTCTACTATTTTCCTATTTGGGTAGAGGTTTTTCCCTTAGATTTGGATTGCTAGTGCTCTAGAGATAGTTGTGGGTTGTTCTCAACCCTGCTGTAACTTCTGGGATGCTTTATGTGTTTGGTCTGTTGTGGGTTTGGTTGGTGGCTTGGTTGTTGGCTATTTTTCTCTATTTTTTTAGTGTAGGAACTAGAACACTATGGACTATTTTTCCTTGGATGGTTACTTATATTAAGTATGTTCGCTATGATGGCCACGATGTTTCCCCATATCTTCTCTCTTTGGTTGGTAGCATGCATATGATTGTAACCCTTCTCATGAAGTTTGGATGCTCATATGTATTGTTGCCCCTTGAGATGATCTTAACTGAGCTTCAGCCTTCTCTTTCTTATCTCTTTCTAAATTGCTTACTTTATTATTTTTCCTTGAGCTATGACCATTGCCTTTGTAGTGTTTTTCTTTTTTAGCTTGGAACTTCACAGATGGAATGATCTTTACTCAACCAACTCAAGTACTTTTGATGTGGATCATACTTATCTTGCCTTCTCAAAGGGATCATGAGCTACTGCTGACTAGTCCTTCAACTATTTTCTTATGTTTTATTAGTCCTTTTTGTGTCTTTCTCATTTGCTTTTGTTTCGTTACTTTTTCTCTTTTATTTTCTTTTTCCATTGTACTAAGATGGGGGTTTACCTCTTGAGATTTCTAGTACCTTTATGAGGAGTAGAAATTTGAGCTTTATTGCTTTTAAAGACATTGTATCCTTTATTTTTATGGTAATAAAATTCTTATTTCCCTAAAAAAGAAAACTTAAACCCTAAGAATGGGTAGAACCTTGATTGCAGGAACATCACCCATCAACCGGCTAAGAGATCTAAAGGCGAGGCAGTGGTTATCATTATGGTGGGGATCTAGAGGGCTGGTGGATATGGAGGTGGTGGTAAGCAATGTGGTTATGGAGGTGGGAGGAGCGATGGAGGTTACACCATGGTGATAGAGGGAGAGATCGGGGATATGATGGTGGAACCAACTACTCAAGACGTCAGGTGGTTTATGGAACTAGAGCGAAAGAATGGCGTCGATCCATCTTATAGAACTGTCTTTATATGTAGAGAGTTCTAATTATCTAGGTTTTATTTTCTATGGGTACTCATTTTAGATATATGTTGTCGTGTCTTAGAAAACTTGGTGTGCTACGGTTAATGAAATCAAAAGAAGAAATATTGAATCTAAATTTATTCTCTGTAAAGAAAAAGAAAACCTAAAACTAAACTAAACTAAAACCAAAACCTAAAAACCTAAAACTAAACCCTAAACTCTAAAACCCTAAACCTAAACCTAAAAACTAAACCTTAAACCTAAACCTAAACCTAAACCCTAAAAAAAAATATATATATATTAAATAAACCTAAACCTACCATTTACATAATTAAAAAAAAATTAAACCTAAATCCAAAACCCTAAACCTAAACCCCTAACCCTAAACCATAAACCCTAAACCTACAACACTAAACCTACAATGACTTAATAATAATTGGAATGAAAACAAACTTGAGAACTACATTCTATTTCTATTTTTGACAAGTTTTGCATCATTCTTTTTTAAACCATCAAATCCTTTTCAAGCTCTCTTACAATGGTGATTTCATCTTAAAGAGGTTTGGAATTTTATTAGAAATAAACAAAAACACCTCTTATATTTTCATTAAACTTTGGAACAATATCATTCCCATTTCATATTAAATTTTAGCTTGGAGGATTTTGAATAACTTCATCCATATTGATTCCTCGGCTTAAAGAGCTTTACTTACCTTCTAAGTGCTATTGTTGCTTTCATATTGAAAATGTTAATCATGTTTTTGTCAATGGTGCTATTGCTTCCAAACTTTGGATATGGTATGATGATTTATTTAACACTAACTATTTTCATGACTCTCTTTCATTATATCAACTTCTTGAAGTTTATTTCCATAAAATTGTGAAAGGTCATATCAAAGTTTTAATTGCTATTACCCTAATTTGTTTCATTTGGATGGATAGAAATGATGCTAAATATCATGGCATCCCTATGAACCATAAAAGGATCCTTGCTAGAACTAAAGAAAAAATTCATGCTTTGTTTAATGCAAATTTAATTAGCAATTTTCACTTTAGAGGTTATAAATTTGTTGCTAAAAAATTGGGTATCACTTTGCATGATGATCCTTCCTACAAGAGTATTAGGATTATACAGTAGATTAAGCCTAAAGAAAATTCTATTAAGATCTGATGGTTCTATTTCTCCAAACAAATATGGTTGTCATGGAATTCTGGATTCTAAAGGCACTATTTGTGCTTACCCCTCAAAGCTTGTTTTATTATAAACTCATGGTGTTAACAAAGCTTTTGATATTTGTTTAAGCAAAGGCCTCTTTAATATTTGGATTGAAGTTGATGCTCTTCTTTACTTGATAAGGTCAATAATAATAAAATGGGAAATGCTTGACTTATTTTATCTTCTTAATCACACTAAAAGCTTGTTTCTAAAGTTTGCTACAAAATTTCTCACATTCTTCATTAAAGTAATGCTTGTGGTAATTGATAATTTGGGAAGGGAACTAAATGAGCTCACTTTATTTAATAACCATAGCTTACCTAAGCATCTACATTGTTTGGTCAATATGGATAACACTTGCCTTACCTTAGATTTTAACCCTTTCTGCTCTTTTGTTGATGTTTTTCTATGGTGGTTTATTCAATCTATTTTTTATTGTTTTTTGTGCTCCCCTCACTAGGAAGTGGTTTTTGCTGAGTTTATTTCTATACTTAAACCCCCTTCCTCTTTACCACATTATATACTTGCCTGACCTTTTTTTGGGTCATAGTGGTGTTGTTTTAGTTGGTTTTCCTATCCTATGAGCATGGTGGTTTTCTTTTGTGGCTGCTGTCTCCTTGGGTTGCTGCTCCCACCTTTTACCAATGAATGTTGGGTTTGCCTCTAGTTTAGCTATGGCCTTTTGAATTGGATTTGGGGATGCTATAGTTATTTATTGCTATTTCTTTCATCTACTGGCTATTTTGGGTGGTTATTTTTTTATGGTTGCTATTGGCCTCTTCTGGCTTGGCTTATTTTTGGGGTTTTTTGTGGTTACTATTCTCCTTTCTTGGTTTGGCTTGGAGGTCTCTGCTGGTTGGTTCCATCTTCCTTGTGAATTAGAGTTAGTTGTTATGTGGTTGTTGTCTCCCCATTTTCTCCTTTGTAGTGATTGTCTGCTCTTTGGGATTTGGAAGGGGTTTTGTTTGCCTTTGGGCTTGATCCATTCCCTATAGTTTTGTTGCCTGTGGTTGGGTGGTCCTCCTTGGCCTTTTCTAGTTTGGCTGGGTGACTACCATTTTTGTTTCTTTGTTATTTTAGAGATCTCGTGTGTGGCTTTGTCTGTTGTTGTTCTTTTCCTCTTTTGGGCTCTATATTGGCTCTACTGGTTGATTTTATTGGCTAATTGGTTGGTTGGTCATTAGTTGTTGATGTTGGTTGTTTGATGGTTGTTTAGGTGCTTTGGTTTTTTTTGGGTTTCCTCCTTTTTTGGTTGTCCTCTTGGTGCACTATTTTTCCTTTATTTTGCTTCTCGTTTGGGAGTCAATTTCCTCGCTACTTCTTGTTGCTCATCTTGTTCCTTGGGTGGTTTTATTGGCTATTTTGTTGGTGGAGGATATGAGCTATTGTGGTTTTTTTGTCTATTTTAGGACTTATTGGGGGTTGCCGCTTGAGGGTTTTGTGGTTTTGGCTTTGCCTTAATTGTGCCATGGCTTGGTGTTTTGGCTTTATGTTTATTGGTATTGACACCCTTTGGTTTAGTTGGCTCTCTTTATTTCTTAATATTTTCTTTTTGGTTGGTTATGGTGGATTTACTTTCCTTTTGGCTGCCTTGGTGATGGTTTTGATGGTAATTTCTAGATGCCCTCTTGGTCTCTCAATGCTATATTTTCCTCTCTGGTGCTTCTTATCGTCTACTATTTTGCTATTTGGCTGGTGGTTTTGTCCTTAGATTTGTATTGCTAGTGCTATGGAGATAGTTGTGGGTTGTTCTTGGCCACTAACCCTACTGTAACTTTGGGGATGCTGGCTTTATGTGTTTGGTCATTGTGGGTTTTGGTTGGGTTGGTCGGTCGGCTAGCTTGCTATTTTTCTCTATTTTTTGGTGAAGGAACCGGATCACTATGGACTATTTTTGCCTCGGATGGTTGCTTATATGTATGTTGGATATGATGGCCTTGATGTTTCCCAATATCTTCTCTCTAGTTGGTAGCTTGCATATGATTGTAACCCATCTTATGAAGTTTGGATGCTCATATGTATTGTTTCACCTTGAGATGATCTTAATTGAGCCCGAGCCTTCTCTTTCTCAGCACTTTATAAATTTTTTACTTTATCATTTTCCCTCGAGCTATGAAAATTGCCTTTGTAGTGTTTTGTAGATTTGCTGGTTGGAACTTCACAGATGGAATAATCTTTACTCAGCCAACTCAAGTGTTGTTGATGTGGATCTTGCTTATCTTCTCAAAGGGATCATGAGTCGCTAACTAGTCCTTTTACTATTTTCTTAAGTTTTATTAGTCCTTTTGTGTCTTTTCTCATTTTCTTTTATGTTGTTGCTTTTGCTCTTTTATTTTTATTTTTCATTGTACTTAGATGGGGGTTTAGCTCTTTAGGTTTTTTTGTAGCTTTGTGAGTAGTAGAAATTTGAGCTTTACCCTTTTAAGGACATTTGTATCCTTTATTTTATGGTAATAAAATTCTAACTTTCATAAAAAAAACATAAACCCTAAGAATGGGTAGAACCTTGATGGCAAGAACATTGCCATCAACCAAGCTCACAAGATCCGCAAGGGAGGTGAAGGTGGAGGTGTGGTTATCAGTGGTGGGGGGGGATCTGGAGGTGTGGATATGGAGGTGGTGGTCGAGCAATGGTGGTTATGGAGGCAAGTGAGCATGGAGGTTACACCATGGTGGTGGTAGAGGAGAGATCGGGATATGATGGTGATCCCGCCACTGAGAGGTCATGGGTGATGGGAACTGGAGAAACTAAAGAATGATCGATCTAAACCATTGCTTATGGAATTGTGTCTTTATAGTAGAGATGGTTCTTGTTATATAGGATTTTTTGGTTTGATCTATGTGTGCTCATTTTTGTCTATGTCGCCACTTGTGTCTTAAAAAACTTGGTGTGTTACTTGGTCGATGAAATTGAATAGAAGAAATGTTGAATCAAATTTGTTCTCTTATAAAAAAACCCAAACCTAAAACCTAAAACCTAAAACCTAAACCTAAACCCTAAACCCTAAACCCTAAACCCTAAATCCTAAACCCAAAACCCTAAACCCTAAACCCTAAACCTAAACCCTAAATAAATAAATAAATAAACTAAATATACTAAATAAACCTAAACCTTTTTACTTAAATTTTTTTAAAAAAAACTTTAAACCCTAAATCTAAGCCATAAATCCTAAACCCTAAACCCTAAAACTAACCCTAAACCTACAACCTAATTTAATAATAATTGGAATGAAAAAAAAACTTGAGAACTACATTCCTATTTCTATTTTTGACAAGTTTTGCAACATCGCTATCTTTTCTAATAAACCGATCAAATCCTTTATCAAGCTTTCTTACAATGGTGATTTCATTCTTAAAGAGGTTTGAAATTTTATTAGAAAAATAACACCTCTAATGTTTTCATTAAACTTTGAAACAATATTATGCCCATTTTTTATTCAAATTTAGCTTGGAGGATTTTGAATAACTTCATCCTGGTAATTCATTGCTCTAGCTTAAAGGGTTTTACTTACCTTCTAAGTGCTATTGTTGCTTTCATATTGAAATGGTCATCATGTTTTTTCAATGGTGCTATTGCTACCAAATTTTCCATATGGTATTATGAATTATTTAACAATAACTATTTTTGTGGCTCTCTTTCATTATATCAACTTCTTGAAGTTTGTTTCCATAAAACTGAAAGGTCATATCAAAGTTTTAATTACTATTACTGTTATTTGGTTCATTTGGATGGAAAAATGATGCTAAATATCATGGCATCCCTAAGAACCATAAAAGGATCCTTACTAGAACTAAAGAAACAAAATTCATGCTTTGGTTAATGCAAATTTAATTAGCAATTTTCACTTTAGAGGTTATAAATTTATGGCTAAAAAACTAGGTATTACTTTGCGTCATGGCCCATCCTACAAGAGTATTAGGATTATACATTGAATTAAGCCTAAAAAAAATTCTATTAAGATCAATATTGATCATTTTGCTTCCCTAAATAAATATGGTTTTTGTGGAATTCTTAGGGATTCTAAAGGCACTGTAATTTGTGCATTTTCCTACTTCCTCAAAGCTTCTTATGTTATTTATGCTAAACTCTTGGATGTTAACATAACTATTGATATTTGTTTAAGCAAAGGCCTCTTTCATATTTGGATTGAAGTTAATGCTCTTCTTTTACTTGATATGCTCAATAATAATAAAATGGGAAATCTTGACTTATTTTATCTTCTTAATCACACTAAAAGCTTCTTTCTCAAGTTTGCTACAAAATTTCTCACATTCTTTGTGAAGGTAATGCTTGTGTTGATTTCCTAGCTAATTTGGGAGGGAATTAAATGAGCTCATTTTATTTGATAACCATAACTTATCTAAGCATCTGCGTGTCTAGTCAATATGGATAATGGTTTACCTCATATTTTAACTTTACTCTTTTGTTGATTTTTTTTCTATGGTGGTTTTATTCAGTCTATTTTTTGTTATTTTTTATTCTTGTTCCCCTCACTAGGAAGTGGTTTTCCTGAGTTTATTTCTATACTTACCCCCTTTCTCTTTACCCCATTCTATACTTGCATGACCTTTTTTGGGTCATAGTGGTGTTGTTTTTAATTGGTTTCCTTATCCTCTGAGCTTGGAGGTTTTCTTTATGTGGCTCATGCTTTGTGTCTCATATTGGGTTATGGCTGTGCTAGATTTTGGACTACCCCTTTTACCAATGAATGTTGGGTTTGCCTAGTTTTGGTTGTGGCCTTATTCAAATTGGTTTTCTGATTATATGGTTGGTTCTGGTTGCTCTTATTTGTTTCTTTCATCACCTTGGCTATTTTGGCTCTAGGTCGGGTTTAGTTTTGGGTTTTGGTGTTGTTGTTCTCCTTTATTGGTTTGGCTTGGAACTTTCTACTAGTTGGTTCCATCTTCCTTGTGAATTAAAGTTAGTCATTCTGTGGTTGTTGTCTCCATGTTTTATCTTTTCTAGTGACTATCAGCTCTGTAGGATTTGGAAGAGATTTTGTTTGCCTCTGGCCTTGTTCCTTTCCTTACAAATTTGTTGCTTCTAGTTGGGTGGTCTGCCTTGGCATTTTCTAGTTTGGCTAGGTGACTACAATTTTTGTTTTTTGGTTATTTTGGAGATCTCCAGGTGGGTTTTTGATTTCTCTATTGTTGAACTTTTCCCTCTTTTTATGTTATGTATTGGCTCTGTCTGCTAGTTGGTTTTGATGGTTGACTAGGATGGTTGGCTATTTTGGCTAGCTAGGTTGGTTGGCTGGGTGGATGCGTTGGATGTGTTTGATGGTTGGTTTAGGTGCTTTTGGTTAGGTTCTTTTGTTTGGGTTTTTGGTTTGCTCTTGGGTTGGTTATCCTCTCTTGGGTGCACGTATTTTTCATTTATTTTTGCTTCCCAGTTTGGGTGCTAGTTTCACTCATCCCTATGCTAGCCGTGGTTTTATTAGTTATTTTGTCGGGGGAGGATATGAGCTCTTGTTGTTTTTTTTTGTCCTATTTTAGGACTTGTTGTTGGGGGTTGGCTGCTTGAGGGGTTTTTTGTGGCTGCTGTCTTGCCTTGGATGCTTGTGCCTTGGCTTGGTGTTTTGGGCTTTATGTTGGTTGTATGATTGACCCCTTTGGTTTAGTTGGCTCTCCTTATTTCTTTTCATATTTTAGTTGGTGATGGTGGATTTTCTTTCTTTCCTTTTGGCGCCTTGGTGGTGGTTTTGATGGTAATTTTTGGATGCCCTCTTGGTCTTTCTATGATATGGCTTTCCTCTCTTTGGTGCTGCTTATCTTCTACTATTTTGTTTTTTTGGTGGAGGTTTTCCCTTGGATTTGGATTATTAGTGCTATGGACATAGTTGTGGGTTGTTATGGGCCACTCACCCTTCTGTAACTTTTGGGATGCTGGCTTTATGTGTTTGGTCTATTGTGGGTTTTGGTTTGTGGGTTGACTACTGGCTGGCTGCTAGCTAGCTATTTATCTCAATTTTTTTTGGTGCAGGAACTAGATCAATATGGACTATTTTGCCTTGGATGGTTGCTTATATCAGATATGCTAGCTATGATGGCCTTGATGCTTCCCCATATCTTCTCTCTGGTTGGTAGCATGCATATGATTGTAACCCTTCTCATGAAGTTTGGATGCTCATATGTATTGTTTCCCCTTGAGATGATCTTAACTATGCCCGAGCCTTCTCTTTCTCAGCCCTTTCTAAATTGTTTACTTTATCATTTTCCCTTCATTTATGACCATTGCCTTTACACTATTTTGCAAATTTCTTTTGCAGGTTGAAACTTCACAGATGGAATAATCTTTACTAAGCCAACTCAACTACTCTTGATGTGGATCTTGCTTAACTTTCCTTCTCAAAGGGATCATGAGCTGCTGCTAACTAGTCCTTTTACTATTTTCTTAAGTTTTATTAGTCCTTTTTGTGTCTTTTCTCATTTGCTTTTATGTTGTTGCTTTTGCTCTTTTATTTTCTTTTTCCATTGTACTTAGAAGGGGTTTAGCTCTTTAGGTTTCTTGTAGATCTTTAGGTTTCAGTAGAAATTTGAGCTTTACCCCTTTTAAAGACATTGTATCCTTTATTTTTATGGTAATAAAATTATAACTTTCCTAAAAGAAAAACCTAAACACTAAGAATGGGTAGAACCTTGATGGGAGGAACATCACCCAACCGTCCTAGATCCGGAGGTAAGGCGAGGAGGCGTTATCATGGTAGTGTGGGATCTTGAGGTGATGGATATGTGGTGAGAGTGGTGGTTATGGAGGCGGAGGAGCAACGGAGGTTACAACCATGGTGGTGGCGGAGGGAGAGATTGGGGATATGATGGTGGATCCCGCTACTCGAGAGGTCGGGGTGGTTCTGATGGGAACTAGAGAAACTAAAGAATGACTAATCCCGCTTATGGAGCTTTACATAGAGATGGTTCTTATCTAGTGTTTTTGATTTTCAATGCGTGCTCATTTTTATTCATCATGACTTGTGTCTTAGAAAACTTGGTGTGTTACTTGGTTGAAATTGAAAGAAGAAGAAATGTTGAATATGAATTTGTTCTTTGTTAAAAAAAGAACTCTAAACCCTAAACTAAAATCTAAACCATAAACCTAAAACCTAAACCCTAGACTTTAAACCCTAAACCCTAAACCATAAAACCTAAACTAAACCCTAAACCCTAAATCCTAAACCCTAAACTAAAACCTAAACCCTAAACCCTAAACCCTAAATAACAAAAAATAAACTAAACATACTAAATAAAAAACCTACAAAAACCTTAAACCCTAAGCCTAAAACCCTAAATCCTAAACCCTAAACCTAAACTAAACCAAACCCAAAAAATAAACTAAACCCCAAATCCTAAACTCAAAACTCTAAACCCTAAACCTACACCCTAAAACTCTAAACTAAACCCTAAACCTAAAAACAATAAACTAAACCTAAACTAAAAAACCTAAATTAAAGAAATAAAAAATCCTAAATAAAATAAAATAATAAAATAAAATAAAACCTAAACTTAAACCTAAAAATAAAATAAAATAAAAATTATAAACTAAAATAAAATAAATTAAATAAAAACCTAAACTAAACTAAAAAATAAAAAATAAAACCTAAAAATAAAATACCTAAAAAAATAAAAATTAAATCTAAAATAACCCTAAAATTAAAATAAATTGAACTAAAAAAAAATTAAAACCTAAAATAAAACCAAAATAAAATCCTAAACCTAAACTAAAATAAAAAAAAAATAAAACATAAACCTAAACATAAAAAATAAAAATAAAACCTAAACATAAAATAAAATAAAATAAAATTCCAAAAGAAAATGAAAAAATTATCTAAAAAAAGCAAAAAATTAAAACAAGACATGGATTTTATACAATGGAAATAAACAATCTAAAAGGGATGTAAAAAAACCTAAAAAAAACTAAACCTAAAAATAATATTCAAATAAGATAAAACATAACAGCATACTATAAAACATAAAATAAAAAAAAAAACCTAAATCATAAAATAAAGAAAACTACAAATAAAACCAACCTTCAAACCTAAAGATCTACCAAAATAAAAACATAGGTTAAAAAAATTAAACCTAAAATAAATAAACTAAACTAAATAAAAATAAAAAATAAACCTAAATATAAATAAAAAATAAAGTAAACTAAAATGACGAAATAAACTTAATATACTAAATAAACCTAAACCCACCAGATTACTTAATTTAAATAAAAAAAATCTTAAACCCTAAATCCTAAACTCTAAAACCTAAACCCTAAACCTTAAACCTAAACCCTAAACCCTAAACCTAAACCCTAAACCCTAAACCCCAAACCCCAAACCCTAAACCTAAACCTAGAGTAACTAAATAAATTATAAAAATAAACTTAAGCCCCAAAATTTAATAAACCTAAACTCTAAGAATGGGTAGAACCTTAACGGTAGGAACATCACCATCAGCCAGGCTTAGTCTAGATCTGACGATGGAGGTGAAGGCGGATGCAGCGATTATCATAGTGGTGGTGGGGGATCTGGAGGTTCTGGTGGATATGGAGGTGGTGGTCAGAGCAATGGTGGTTATAGAGGTGGGAGGTGTGACAGAGGTTACAACCGTGGTGGTGGCCGAGGGAGAGATCAGGGATATGATGGTGGATCTTGCTACTCGAGAGGCCAGGGTGGTTCTGATGGGAACTAGAGAAAGTGAAGAATGGTTGATTTGATCTGCTACATGTGGAACTGTGTCTTTACTATAGAGACAGTTCTACTTATTTAAGGTTTTTGATTTGCTCTATGCTTCATTTTTATCTATGTCACTTGTGTGAGTAAAAACTTGGTGTGTTACATGAAATTGAAAAGAAGAAATGTTGAATCAATTTGTTCTCTAAAAATAAAAAAAACCTAAAATCCTAAAACCCAAACTAAAACTTAAACCCTAAACCTAAAATGTAAACCCTAAATCCTAAAACCTAAACCCTAAACCCTAAAACTTAAAAATCCTAAACCCTAAACCCTAAACTAACCCTAAACCCTAAACCCTAAAATGCTAAAAACCTAAAACTAAGCTAAATAAAACCTAAAAAATAAAATAAATAAATAAACCTAAAAATAAAACTAAATAAAATAAAATTAATAAAAACCTCTAAACTAAAAAATATAAAAAAAATAAAAAATAAAACTAAACCTAAAATAAAAATAAATAAACCTAAAGTAAAATAAAATAAAACCTAAATAAAAACCTAAACTAAAAAAATAGACCAAAAAATAAAACCTAAAAAAAAATAAAATATAAACCTAAATACTAAATAAAAAAGCTAAACCTAAACTAAAATAAACTAAACTAAAATAAATAAACTTAAACCTAAACCTAAAATAAACTAAACCTAAACCTAAATTTGAACTAAAAATAAAACCAAAAAAAATAAACCTAATATAAACCTAAAACCTAAACCTAAAAATAAAATAAAACCTAAACCTAAACTAAAATAAAAAATAAAACCTAACTATAAATAAAAAATAAACTAAAAAAATAAACCTAAACCTAAAAATTAACTAAAATAAAAACCTAAACAAAAATAAATAAACCTAAAATAAATAATCTAAACTAAATAAAAATAAAATAAACTTAAATAAAAATAAAAATAAAATAAACTAAAATAAATAAAAAATAAACTAAATAAACCTAAACCTACTACTTAATTTAAAAAAAAAACCTATTCTAAACCTTAAACCTAAAACTAACTAAACCCTAACTAAACCCTAAACCCTAAAACCCTAAACCCTAAACCCCAAACCTAAAACCTAAACCCTAAACCCTAAAAACCCTAAACCATAAACCCTAAACCCCAAACCCAAACTCTAAACCCTAAACTAACCTAAACCCTAAACTAAACCCTAAAAAAAAGCTAAAACCTTGGCTAAACTAAATAAACCAAAATATAATAAATAAATAAACTTAAACCAAAAAATATAATAAATAATGTAAAATAAAATCAAAACCAAAACTAAACCTAAAAAAAATAAAAAAATAATAAATAATAAAATTAAACTAAAATAACTAAATAAAACCTTAACTAACTAAAAAAAATAAAAAACATAAATAAAATAAAACTAAACCTAAAAAAAATAAAATAAAAAATAAAATAAAATAAAATTAAATAAAACCTAAACCTAAAAATAAACCAAAACATAAAACCTAAAAAATAAATAAAAATAAAACCAAAACCCAAAATAAAAAAAGCTAAACCTAAAAATAAATAAAATAAACCTAACCTAAACTAAAATAAATAAAACTTAAAACTAAACTTAAAATAAACAAATCCTAAACCTAAACCTAAACTAAAAAATAAAACCTAAAATAAACCTAAAACCAAAAAAATAAAATAAAAACCTAAACCTAAACCTAAAATAAAAAAATAAAACCTAATCCTAAAATATAAAATAAAATAAAACTAAACTAAGCCTAAACCTAAAATAAACTAAAATAAAACCTAAACTAAAATAAATAAACCTAAAACAAATAAACTAAATAAAATAAAATAAACCTAATATAAAAAAATAAAATAAACTAAATAAATAAAAAATAAACTAAATAAACTAAACCTAGTTTACTTAATTTTAAAAAAACCTATCCCTAAACCTTAAACCATAAAACTAACCCTCCCTAAACCCAAATCCTAAACCCTAAAACACAAAAACCATAAACCCTAAACCATAAACCTAAACCCAAACCAAAACCCTAAAGCCTAAGCCATAAATCCTAAATCCTAAACCCCAAACCCAGAACCCTAAAGTAACTCTAAACTCTAAACCTTAAACCCTAAACCCTAAACCCTAAAAAGCTAAAAACCTAAACCTAAATGAAATAAAACAAAAAATAAAAAAATAAATAAACTCTAAAATATAAAAATAAAATAAAAAATAAAAAACCAAACCTAAATAAAACTAAACTAAAATTAAATAAAACCTTAACTAACCTAAAATAAATAAAAACTTAAATAAAATAAAACTAATCCTAAAATAAAAATAAAATAAACATAAAATAAAATAAAAAAAACTAAATAAAAACCTAAAACTAAAAAAATAAACCAAAAAATAAAACCTAAAAATAAATAAAAAATAAAACCTAAACCCTAAACTAAAAAAAAAAACCTAAACCTAAAATATAAAAAGAAACCTAAACATAAACTAACATAAACTAAACTAAAATAAATAAAACCTAAACTAAACCTAAACCTAAACTAAAAATAAAACCTAAAAAAATAAACCTAAAATAAAAAGCCTAAACCTAAAAGATAAAATAAAACCTAAACATAAACCTAAAAAAAAATAAAACCTAAACCTAAAAAAAAATAAATAAAAATAAAACTAAACTAAAAATAAACTTAAAACTAATAGCTAAAAAATAAACTAAAATAAAACCTAAACTAAAATAAATAAACCTAAAAGAAATAAACTAAACTAAATAAAAAAAATAAGCCTAAATAAAATAAATAAAATAAACTAAAATAAACAAAAAATAAACTAAATAAACTTAAACCTACTACTTTGCTTAATTTAAAAAAATAAAAAAAATAAAAAAACCCTATCCCTAAGACTAAAACCCTAAACCCTAAAACCCAAAATCCTAAACCCTAAACCCTAAACCATAAACCCTAAACCCTAAACCCTAAACCCAATACCAAAAATCCTAAACCCTAAAGTAACCCTAAAAAGCTAAAAACCTAAACCTAAACTAAATAAAACTTAAAAATGAAATAAATTAACCTAAACCAAAATAACATAAATAAAATAATATAAAATAAAATCATAAACTAAAACCTGAACCTAAATTGAAACCTAAAAAAACTAAACTAAAATATAATAAAAAATAAAATTGACTAAAAAAACTAAAATGAAAATAAAAAACATAAAATAAAAAGCTTAACTAAAAATAAAATAAAAAAAATAAAAAAAACCTAAATAAAATAAAAAAAAATAATCCTAAAATAAAAAATAAAATTGTCTAAAATAAAATAAAATAAAACTAAATAAAACCTAAACAAAAAAATAAATCAAAAATAAACCTAAAAATAAATAAAAAATATAACCTAAAACTAGTAAAAAACCTAAACCTAAAATAAAAATAAAATACCTAAATAAAATAACATAAATTAAACTAAAAGAAATAAACCTAAACTAAAATCTAAAATAAACTAAAATAAACCTAAACCTAATAAAATAAAATATAAAAAATAAACCTAAACCTAAAAAATAAAACCTAAAAAAAATAAACCTAAAATAAAACCATAAACTAAAAAAAATAAACCTAAACTAAAAAAATAAAATAATAAAAAATAAACTAAAACTAAATAAACCTAATAAAAATAAACTAAAATAATAAACTAAAATAAATAAACTAAACTAAATAAAATAAAAAATAAAACTATAAAAAATAAAAAATAAAATAAATAAATAAATAAGATTAAACCATTTTACTTTAATTTATAAAAATCATAATAAAAAAAAAAAAACCCTACACCTAAACCTAAACCTTAAACCCTAAACCCCAAAACCCTAAACCCTAAACCTAAACCCAAACCCTAAAACCTAAACCCAAACCCTAAAACCTCCTAAACCCCAAACCCAACCTAAAACCTAAAACCTGCCAAACCCAAACTAAAACCCAAAACCTAAACCCTAAACCTAAACATAAAAACCTAAACCTAAATAAATAAAAAAATAAATAAAAAAACTAAATCTAAAATATATAAAATAAATAAAATAAAACTTAATCTAAAACTTAAACCTAAACATAAACATAAACCTAAACCTAAAAAAATAACATAAAATATAAATTAAAAATTAAACTAAACTAAAATAAATAAAAACCTTAACTAAACTAAAAAAATAAAATAAACCTAAAAAATAAAAAAAAACCTAAATAAAATAAAACAAACATAAAATAAAAAAATAATATACCTAAAATAAAATAAAATAAAAAATAAATAAACCTAAACCTAAAATAAATGAAAAATAAAACCTAAACTAAAACTAAAACCTAAACCTAAAATAAATATAAAATAAAATAAACCTAAAAAATAAACTAAACTAAATAAAAACCTAAACCTAAATCTAAACCCTAAACTAAATAAAATAAACTAAAATAAACCAAAACCTAAAAAAAATAAAATAACCTAAAATAAAACCTAAACCTAAAAAAATAAAATAGAAACCTAAACCTAAACCTAAAAATAAAAAATAAAATCAAAACATAAAAAATAAAATAAAAATAAAACTAAACTAAAAAATAAACATAAACCTAAACCTAAAAAATAAATAAAATTAAATATTCCTAAATATATAAACTAAATGAAAAAAATAAAAAATAAACCTAAATAAAAATAAAAAATAAACTAAATAAACTTAAACCTATTAGTTTACTTAATTTAAAAAAACCCTAAACCCTAAACCCTAAATCTTAAACCTTAAACCCTAAAACTAACCCTAAACCTTAAAACCATTCATTTGAGCATCTTCTCTCTCCTCTATTTCTTTGGTGCTCTAGTGAATTCATTTCCCATGTGGAGTGTGTCCCCTCATGCCTTTTCTTGTGGACATCTCAGGTGACTCTAGTTTGATGATTTTGCTCTACTTTCATCTTCTCTATCATGTGTTGTTGATCATGGCTTCATTTTCTGCTTCCCATGGGGAAATCCGAGATTATGCACCCATCAAGGTTTCTGATTCTTTCGGGGTCTCTGGCTTAAATCCATTACTAGCATTGAAATCATTGAAGGATGTTCTTGCATGTAAGGCTAATTGTTCTAATGAGTCTCTCAAGCTTATCTCGACTTCCTTCTTGGGTGTACCCACGATAATGTGTTCTAATTTAATTGTGGAAAGGCTTGCAAAGCCGTCTGAATTCACTTTGGTGGGTAAATTTTCATTGCTTCATCCTACTTTGGAGAATATTTGATCTTTTTCCATAGCTTGAAACTCTTTGGAATTTTTTCTATCAGATTGATCGATTCCCATCATGTATTGATTCATCTTTCCAATGACTTACATTACTCACACTATTTTTCTCGACGCTCATATTTTGTATTCAATTCTTTGACACAATTGTTGAAATGGATGCCCTTTTTGATATTAAAGAGGAATCTCCTATTGTTCTGATCTGGATCTCTCTTCCCAATTTGCATGTCCATTTCATTAATCATGAATTTCTTTTTATTATGGGTGCATTGTTTGGTCGTCCTCTCCAAGATGATCGCTGATTTATAATACCGATCATCTGCTTTTGGATTCTAGTCTAGTTGGATATAACTAAAAACTTTCCAAAGGAAATTTGGCTAGGATCAAAGAAATATGGTTATTTGCAAAAAAGTTGATTTCGAGAATTTTTCCTATTTTTTGTTCCCATTGAAAAATTCATGGTCATGGAGTTTCAGATTTCTTTGTGGTTCATCCTCACCTCAAGAAACCTAAACTCGTTCATAATAATTTGGATCCCAATCTGAAGGAGCCCTCAGTTAAAGCACAAAAAGCTATTCTTATGGACAATTCTTTACCTGAATCTAAGGGACATCATCTTGATCCTCCCACTACTCCTTTGGACAATGCTGTAGTTCTTAAGCCTAATTAGCTTTTGGATGTCAGTCATGTTAATAAGGATGCAGTACCTTATAATGGGCCTATACAGTTGAATCCCCCTAATATTGGTAATAATATGGATAATAATATGTTTTAGAAACTTATGGATGATGATTCTATCTCAAATGATTCCATTCCTGCTTCTTTACCACCTTTAATTGAAGAAAACATGATCCTTGATAAGGGCTTGAATGGTGAGAAAACTAATGATAAAGTTGCTAATCCTGACTTAGGAACTTGTGCTTTAAATGGCTTTAATCCTTCTCCTGCTTCTTTGTCTAATGTTGAACTGATTTTTATTCTGATAATTCAACATAATAATGATTTGGAAGAAGGTGAAGTGGCTTGCAATGATGTTTTAAATGTGCAACCTTATTCCAAAAATATCCTTGAATAATCACTATCAGATGGTGATGTTGTGGATATGAGTAACAAGTTTCAAATGATTTTTAGGAAGAAAAATAAAACTCCTAAAGCTAAATTTTCTAATTTTGCCGAGTTTCTAGATATAGCTCTTAAAAAATAAATTGTTTCTTTTCTTAATTTGGAATGTGAAAGGGATTGGTACCCTCTCTGTTAGAAATAGATTTAGAAACTTAGTTCGTACGCATAACATTTCCTTCTTGGCTATCTTAGAACTCTTTATTCTTTCTTTTAACATTTTTATTTTTTTTTCTAGAATGATTGGCTTTGGAAATTTTTTTGATAACTCGAGCAATAAAATTTGGATATTATGGAATAGTCCCTATGTTGTATAGGTTTTGGATGATATATCCCAAGTTGTGAATGTTAAGATTATTTATGATGATTTTTGTTGTTTGGGTTCATCTATTTTTGCTTCTTTAGAAATGATAGATGCATTCTTTAGGAGGATCTTATTAGCTTTTCTTCTTCGTGATGCACCTTGGTTTGTGGGTGGAGACTTTAATACTATCTCTTCTTCCTCTAATGGGTTGGTGGTAATGCTCTAAAACTTATTTATGGAAGATTTTAATAACATGATCCTTTATTGTCATTTTACTAACATTAGCTTTAGTGGGTCTCAATTTACATGGAATAATTATAGACTCCGCAAAGGCATGATAGGGTTCTTTTTAATCATCTATGGATTAATCTTTTCCCTAGTACTTCTATGGTGCACTTAAGTTGAACCCTTTTGGACAATTTTCCCTTGCTAATTAATGTTAATTTTATTGCTAATAGATCCTCCTCCCTTATATCTTTTATCTTCCAAAATATGTGGCTGATGGATGATAGATTTTTGGATGTTGTTCCTAGTAACTAGCGTGAACCTCTCCATCCTGATGACTATATTTGTTGGATGAGGAGATTGTGGTTCAAATTAAAAAGACTTAAACAATGCCTTACTTGGTGGAATAAATATTATTTCAAGAACCTTTTCTCAATATTAGTAAAATGGAGAATAAGGTAATCAGTTTGGAAGATGATATTGTTAATGATCCTTCTAAAATTCATATGTTGGTTCAAGCTAAAGAAAGGTTAACATGTTTTCAAGACATGGAGGAGGCCTATTGGTGGTAAAAAGCTTCTATGAAACAGATCTCTGATGATGATCGAAATACTAAATATTTTCATGTCATGGTTGAAAATAAAAAAGCTATAAATCACATCCATAAAATTAAAATTAATGATGGAGTTTGGCATTGATAAAAGGAGCTGACTCTATTGGTTCTTTTATAAAGAGCTTGAATAAAAAATGTTGCTTATGATGATATTTCTTGGCCTAAAGTTATTCCTAATCTTATTTCATGATGATAACAATATGCTTTCTTCCTTACCTTCTCAGTCTAAAATTGCTAATATTTTGTAGAGTATGAATTAAGACTATGTGGTTGGTTCTGATGGTTATACTAACCTTTTTTTTTTGCAAAAAATGTTGGATTATCATTAAAGAGGACTTGATTAAAGCTATTCTTGATTTTTTTAAGGGTAGTATCCTTCCAAAATATTTTTCTAGCACCTCCATTATTTTAATTCCTAAAAAAGACAATCCTAAAGTTTGGAGTGATTTTAGGGTGATTAGCCTTTGCACTTTTTTTAATAAACTTATCTCTAAGATTTAGACTAAATGATTGAGTAACTTGCTTCTTAAAATTATCTCCCCCAATCAAACTGGTTTTGTTAAAGGGAGATCCATTTTTGATAATGTTCTTTTAGCCCAAGAGATGATCCATGATTTAAATGCCAAAGTTCACAGTGGAAACCTGCTTTTAAGCTTAACATTTCCAAATCTTATGATAATATTGGTTGGGCTTTCCTACATAAAATTTTTGCTTTGTTTGGATTCTCTAATCAATTTATTGCTTTAATTAAGAATGGGATTGAATTCTTGGTTTTCTATGCTTCTTAATGTTGAATTCATGGTTTTTCTCTTCTTCTGCTAAGGGGGACCCTCTTTCTCCTGCCCTCTTCATTATTGTTGTGGAATATCTTTCTACATGTATTAATCATATGTTTAGTAGAATGCCTAACCTATACTACAAAACCATTAGTGGGTTTCCCATTTCACACCTTTATTTTGATAATGATTTCATTATATTTTGCAATGCCTCCACTCTTTCTATTACAAAAATTATGTAAGTTCTTAACTCATTTTGGTAAGGAGAGTGGCTTGAATATCAATCATGATAAAAGTTATTTTATTACTAGTTCTTCTATCTCCTCATCTAAGATCAATGTTATCAACAATATTACAGGTTTTTCTCATCAAAATCTCCCTACCAAGTATTTGGGGACTCCTTTATATAGAGGCATGAAAAGATCTTCTTTGTTTAATGAAGTTATTCATAAAATTAATAAGAAAACCTCCTCTTAGGAATTTCATTTACTTTCCTTTGGTGCTAGTCTTATCCTGATCAAAAGTAACCTTTGCTCTCATGTATCTCTTCTACTATTATTCCTACCGTTATTATTAAAGGATCATTAGACTTTTAATAAATTTATTTTGGGGTTCTAATTCATCTATCAGATTACATGGGCTAGTTGGCAACTATTGTAGTACTAATAATGAAGGTGGCTTCAGTTGCAAAACACTAGAAGATTTTATTAACTATTTTTCTTATAAAATGTGGTGGAAGTATATAAATAGACATTGTTACTGGTCAAAGTTTATGCATGCTAAATATTGATAGGAAAAACATCCCCTCATTTGTGCTTTCAAATTTGGGGATTCTTCTATGTGGAGAAGACTTTGTAGTATCAAATGGAATCTGAGAATTAAATTTGGTGTCAATTTCGCTTCCTCATTCTTTTGGCAAGACAATTTTGGTGTGGCTTTATTGATTCCCTTCTTAATACTCAATTTATCGCTTAAGATTCATAGATTATTAATAATAAGTGGGATGTAGCTTAATTGAATAACCTTATTCCTAATGTGATCATTGACAAAATACTTAAAATTTGTACTTTCCCTAATGAACCCGAACAAATTCTTTTAAAAAATTCTTCTTATGGAGATTTTATTTTTAAGGATGTTTGGCATTTTATTAGATTTAAATATCAAGAGTCCTTAGTTTTACTAAAACTAATATTAGTGTCCCTACTTTGTTCTTGGCTTTAACATGGCACATTCTAAAGCATTATATCCCTGTGGATGCTACTCTTTTGAAAAAAGGTTTCCATCTCCCCTTTAAATGGCATTATTGTTATCACATTGAAAGTATGGATCATGTTTTTGTGAATGGCCCTATTGCTGCTAGAATGTGGAATTAGTATGATAATATTTTTAATACTTTCCATTTTAATGGTTCAATTTCTATTATGCAACTCCTTGAAGCATGTTTCTCTTATACTTCTAAGGGTCATGTTAAAATTATTTTCACTATTATTATTCTTTGGTATATTTGGATGGATAAAAATAATACAAAGCATCATAATATTCTTGTGAATTATAATTGTATCATTGCTAGATCCAAAAATAAAATTTACCTTTTTTCAAAGCCAATCTTCTTACTCACTCAAATTTTAAAGCACAAGTTGTAATGTTCTCCTACCCAAAAAATTTATATCAGATTAAACCAAATTATCATTACATTGGGGTTAACAGATGGCATAATTTCTAATGGTTACTATGGTGTGGGATTTTGAGAGATCACGCAAAAGGTTATCTACTTTTTGGACCCTTTATAGTTATGTTTTATTTGTTGAACTTAAAGGCATTCATCATGGGAATTCCATTTGTTTACTATAAGGTTTTAATAAGATTTGGTTTGAAGTGGATGCCCTCCTTCTTTTAGATTACTAAAATCTAATGCTCATGGTAATACTGAAGTGTATTATTTACTTAATCATAATAGGAGGCTTCTTGCTAACCTAGAATTTCAAATTTCTCATATTTATAGGGAAGCCAACTCTTGTGCGACTTTCTTGCCAATTTGGGGCCAAGTCTTCTTTTACAAATGTTTTCTAATGATGACATACCTTTCCTTTAAGGGTCTTGTGAATCTAGATAAAATTGGATTTATCTTAGAAGCTTTAGCTCTTCTTTCCACTTTAGGGCTTCCATGTTGGTGTTTTGATTAATTTGTTTTCTCCTTTTGCTTGTCTTGAGTTTTTCTTCACCTAAATATACTTTTAATCTTAGTTTGAGTTCTTCCCATTCTTTGTATGGGTTGGGGTTGTCTTTCATTTATTGATTTTTTATAGTGTTTATTTTTTATTTTGTCTTCTATTTTGGTAGAGGTGTTTTTTCAGTGGAGGTTGGTTTTAGTTCTAGTGTGGTTCTCTTTTATTGGTTGGATCTCTTATTTTAGTTTATTCATTTTGGAATTTATTGTTGACTAGTTGCTGGTGTTTCCTGACTGTGGGTTTTTTCCCTTTTTGGGTGTTGCTCATGATGGATTTATTACCTTTTGTTTGGTTGTCCTATAACTTTGTTGTTTGTTGATTATGATGACTTTTACAGGTGTTTTTGGTGGTCCTTTCTATCATGAGTCTCACCCTTCCCACCTACTCTTATCCTCTAAGATTTTACTTGTGCTAGTTAGGGTGTGCATTTCTTGGTTATGGATTTCTCATCCAAAGGTGGCTATTGGTATTTTTTGTGGATTTAGCTTAGCTAAGAGGAGTTGTTTTGAGGGCTTTTATTTTTTTTTGTTAGAACTATTTTTTTTATATTTTATTGTTTGGATGAGTGTGAGGTTATTTAGGATTTTATATCTTTTATATTTTTAATATAGGTTTTATTTTTGATTTATGTTAATTGGAAATTAAAACTATTTTATGTTTTTACTTAGGTGATTTTTTGGGTTTTTTTTATTCTGTTTTTATTATTTTTTTATCATAAATTTTTTCTTTTTTTTTTTATTTATTTATGATTTCTTTTCCATAGATTTATTGGTTATAGGCTTTTTGGGATATTTTAATGTTTGTAGGATGACTACTTTTTCATTATGGTTTAAATTTGATGATTTGAATTAGTTTGGTGAATTGAAGGGTGTTTTTTTGGATTGGTTGCTCTAGGTTTTTAGAGTATTTATTGTTATAATTTTCTTAATCTTTAGTCAATTTAGGTTTTTCCATTCTTTCTTTTAGTTTCTATAGGATTTTAGTTATTAGGATGTTACTTTCTTGTTTTGATGGCTATTTTTTGACATTCTTGCTATTAGTTTACTTATAGGTATTATTTTTTAGATCTTTATGTTCTTTTAATGGATGACTTACCAACTATGTTTTTTTTTGTTTGGTTAGTTTTTATTTTAAGGTTTGCTTAGTAATTGTGTTATTTTTTGGTTGGCTTTGGTGGTTTTCTAATGATATCTTATGGTTTATTTATTATATTGATTTAATATTTATCTGTTTAGGTTATATTTATTGTTTAGTTTTTTTTTATGATCTTAGATAAGGTGCCATAAGAGGTCTTTCAATGATTTTATGTTTATTTCTTTTTAGTGCTATATGTTTATTCACCAACGTGAATAGGGTTTTGTAAGCCTTTATAATTGAATAACACATATCAGGGTACATGGATATAGAGATAAGCTCGAGAGACTCATTTGACCTTTAGCAAGTTTAGATTTCATTCAATGATGGATTTGAGGCTATGGAGTCTTAATGGGGAAGCCCATAGCCATGGTCAGGACATATGGAGTTTTAAAGTAGCAAAGCCATTGAAATGGAATTGCAGTGGTTTGTTTAGTGGAAGAGAGGATGCTCATTTGAATTGGTTTTTTAGTTCAAGTTTTAGTTTATTGTTTGGGGTTTTGGTTTTAGGGTTTATTTTATGGTTTAGTTTAGGATTTTTTTTAAAATTAAGTAAACGTTAGGTTTTGGTTTATTTAGTTTTTTTTTAAATTTAATTTATTTTGTATTTTTACTCAAGTTTTTTTTATTTTTATTTAGTTTAATTTATTTATTTTAGGTTTATTTCTTTTTGTTTACATTTTTTTATTTTAGTTTATTTTAGTAGGTTTAGGTTTTATTTATTTTTAGTTTAGTTTTAGTTTTATTTTATTTTTTTAAGTTTAGTTTATGTTTTATTTTAGGTTCAATTTTAGGTTTATTTTTAGTTTAGCTTTAGGTTTATTTTAGTTTATTTTATTTTATTTAGTTTAGGGTTGAGGTTTAGTTTATTTTAGGTTTTAATTTATTTTAGTTATTTATTTTAGTTTAGTTTAATTTAGTATTTTTACATTTATTTTATTTAGTTTAGTTTTTTTATTTATTTGGTTTATTTTTATTTTTTGGTTTTTTTTTATTTTTATTTTATTTTATTTTAGCTTTATTTTATTTTTTATTTTACATTTAGGTTTTAGTTTATTTAGGTTTTTAATTTTTAGATTTATTTTAATTTTTAATTTTCTTTAGTTTTTTATATTTTAATTAGTTTTATGTTTATCTTATTTTATTTTTTAGTTTGTTAGTTTAGTTTATTTTTATTTTTTTATTTTTTTTTTCTTAGGTTTAGGTTTATTCATTTTATTTTATTTTATTTTTATTTTAGTTTAGGTTAGGTTTTTTTTTTTTTAGGTTTTTTATATTTTATTAGGTTTTTAAGTTTTTTATCAGGTTTATTTTTTTTTGGTTTTTTTAGGTTTATTTTATTTTATTTATTTTAGGTTTATTTAGGGTTTTAGGTTTATTTTAGGTTTTACTTTTTTTATTTTTTTTGGTTTTATTTTATTTTTTATTTTAAGATTTTTATTTAGGGTTTTTAGTTTTTAGGGTTTGGTTTTATTTATTTTAATTAAGTAAACGGCATGTTTTAGGTTTATCTTTTATTTTAATTTTTTTTTATTTTATTTTATTTATTTATTTTTTATTTTTTATTTATAGTTTACTTTATATTTGGTTTATTTTATTTTAGTTTATTTTGGTTTAGGTTTAGTTTATGATTATTTTTAGTTTAGTTTATTTTATTTTATTTTTAGGTTTGTTTATTTTTTTTTATTTTTAGGTTGGTGGATTTAGGTTTAGTTTTGGTTTTATTTTAAGTTTATATTTAGGGTTTATTTTGTTATGTTTAGGATTTTTAGTTTATTTTTTTTTTATTTAGATAGGTTTAGGTTTAATTTTTATTTTAGGTATAAGTTTTTTATTTTAGTTTAGTTTATTTTAGGGTTTAATTTATTTTATTTTAGGTTTAGTTTTTTTTTTATTTTATTTTGGGTTTATTTTAATTTTTATTTTGGTTTTTAAATTTAGATTTATTCAGTTTAGGTTTTATTTAGTTTCCTTTATTTATTTTAGGTTTAA
The DNA here is from genome assembly GCA_021442155.1 of Cymbidium sinense. NCBI lineage: Eukaryota > Viridiplantae > Streptophyta > Magnoliopsida > Asparagales > Orchidaceae > Cymbidium > Cymbidium sinense. The sequence continues at coordinate 107,661 of JAKCPB010000142.1, forward strand.
TTTATTTTATTTAGGTTTTTTTAGTTTTTATATTTATTTTATTTTATTTTGGTTTAGGTTTTTTTTATTTAATTTTTAGGTTTAGGTTTAAGGTTTTATTTTGGTTTATTTTTAGGTTTATTTTTTTAGTTCAATTTTATGTTATTTTATTTTATTTTATTTTATTTAGTTTGGGTTTAGGTTTATTTATTTAGTTTAGGTTTTTTATTTATTTTAGTTTAGATTATAGTTTTAGGTTTAGGTTTATTTTTATTTATTTTAAGTTTAGGTTTTTTTTAAGTTTATATTTTTTTTATTTTTTTATTTTTTTAGGTTTATTGTTTAATTTTAATTTATTTATTTTTAATTTATTTTATTTTATATATTATGTTTTATGATTTATTTAGGTTTAGGTTTTAAGATTTTAGGGTTTAGGATTTAGGGTTTTTTTTATTTATGTATTTAGGTTTATTTAGTTTACTTTTTTATTTATTTTAGTTTATTTTATTTTTAATTATTATTTAGGTTTATTTTTTACTTTTACTTAGTTTAGGTGTTTTATTTTAAATTATTTTCTTAGGTTTAGGTTTAAGTTTCTATTTTTTTATTTTGTTTTATTTTTTATCTTCTTTTTTTAGTTTAAGTTTTATTTTATTTTAGGTTTTGTTTTGGTTTTATTTATTTTAGTTTAGTTTATTTTAGATAGTTTATGTTTATTTATTTAGGTTTTTTTTTAATTTTAGTTTAGGTTTTATTTTCTATTTTTTAAGTTTTATTTTTAAGTTTATTTTTTAGATTTAGGTTTTTATTTAATTTTTATTTTATTTTATTTTAGGTTTATTTTATTTTTCTTTTATGTTTAATTTATATTTTATTTGGGTTTTTTTTATTTTGGATTTATTTTATTTTAGTTTAGTTTAGGTTTATTTTCTTTATTTTATTTTTATATTTTATTTTAGATTTAAGTTTATTTATTTAATTTATTTTATGTTTTATTTAATTTAGGTTTAGTTTTTTTTAGATTTTTTTTTTTTATTTTTGGATTAGAGTCAGTATAGGTTAGGGTGGTGGGTAGGGTTTAGGGTAGGTAGATAGAGGATTTGGGGTAGGGCTCAGGTAGAGCCAGTGGAGTGGTGGGTTTTAATTCTTTATTTTAAAATTTAATAGGATTTGTGGTTTAGGGCCCAGGATCTTTGTTCTAGCCACAGTAGGGTCACATTAGGTCTAGTCTCAGTCACTTTAGGTCACCAGGTCTCCATGATCATCAGAGTAAGGTAGGGTAGGGTAGGTAGGGTTTGGGGTCAGGATTTAGGGTAGGGTTTAAAACAAGCAAACCCATTTGATATTTAGTATTTTATTATTTATTTTATAGGTTTATTTTTATTTATCATTAGTATTTATTTAGTTTTATTTTAGTTTTTAAGTTTAGTTTAGGTTTATGTTTATTTTTAGTTTATTTTATTTTAGTTTATGTTTGTGGTTTAGGTTTATTTTCTAGATTTTGGTTTAGGTTCATTTTATTTTTTTTAGGTTTATGTTTTAGTTTTAGGATTATTTTAGGTTTTATTTTTAGTTTATGTTTAGATTTATTTTAGTTTTATTTTATTTAGTGCAGGTTTAGGTTTAGGTTGATGTTTTATTTATTTTGTTTAGTTTATTTTAGTTTAGGTTTAGGTTTATTTTGTTTTATTTTGTGGTAGGTTTTTAGTTTATGATTTAGGTTTATTTAATTTTTTAAGTTTATTTTATTTATTAGATTTATATTATTAAGTTTTATTATTATATTTTATTTCTTTTATTTATTTTAGGTTTAGTTTTATTTTATTTAGGTTTTTTTTTATTTTTTTAATTTAGTTTAGTTTTATATTTTATTTTTATTTTATTTTTTTTTATTTTATTTTCTTTTAAATTTAGTTTTAGGTTTTAGTTTATGTTTTTACTTTATTTTATTTTCATTTAGGTTTTTTTATTTATTTTATTTTTAGGTTTTATTTAGTTTAGGTTTACATTTTATTTTTAGAGTTTATTTTATTATATTTTTTTATAGTTTATTTTTAGGTTTTATTTTTTTATTTAGGATTTAAGGTTTTATTTTAGAGTTTAGGTTTATGTTTAGGATTTATTTTATGGATTTAGGTTATTTTGGTTTTAGATTTATTTATTTTAGTTTTGGTTTATTTTCATTTTGATTTTTTTTTCATAGTTTAGATTCTTTATTCTTTTATTTGATATATTTTTTTTTTTTGAGTTTTTTTCATTTATTTAAGCATTTATTTTCATTTTCTATTTTTGGTTTTCATTTTATTTTTTTTATTGTATTATTTTATTTTATTATTATATATTTAGTATTTTATTATGATTTTGATTTTATATTTATTTTTTTAGCATTTTCTATTTTATTTATTTATTTTAAATTTATTTATTTTCAAATTTAGGATTATGGTTTTAGGTTTAGTTTATTCTTTTAGGTTTAGTCTATTGGTTTGGGTTTAAGATTTTAGTGTTTATGCTATTTTAGGGTTTAGGTTTTTGGGTTAGGATTTAGGAGGAGGTTAAGTGGTAGAGGTTTATGTTTTAGGGTTTAAGGTTTAGGTCAGCTAGGGTAGAGTTAGGGTTTAGGGTTTCAGAGGATTTGGGTAGGGTTTAGGGTAGTAGGGTTTAGGGAGTCAGGCCAGGGTTTAGGTTTAGGGTAGTGAAGGGATTGAGTGGGTTTGATTTTTAGAGTTTAGTAGGTTTGTGGGTTAGTTAAGTTTGGGTTTGGGAGAATATATTTTAGTTTTAAAAAAAGGAAGTGTAGTTTATTTAATTTTATAATATTTTTATTTATGTTATTTTAATTTATTTTATGTTTATGTAGGTTATATTTTTAATTTAGTTTTATTTTATTTTATTTTTTAGGTTTAGGTTTTATTTTTTATTTTAGGTTTAGGTTTATGTTTTATTTTATTTTCTTAGGTTTAGGTTTTAAGTTTTTTTTTAGGTTTATTTTAAGTTTTATTTTAGTTTAGGTTTAGGTTGATTTTTAGTTTATTTTATTTTATTTAATTTAGGTCTAGGTTTAGGTTTAAATTTAGTTTATTTCAAGTTTTGGTTTAGGTTTAAGTTTATTTATTTTTATTTTAGGTTTAGGTTTTTTTTTTAAATTCTGGGTTTAGTTTTTATTTTCTATATGGTTTTAGGTTTTATTTTTAGGTTATTTAGGTTTAGGTTTTCATTTAGTTTTTTATTTTATTTTATTTGAGTTTATTTCATTTTATTTTATGTTTAGGTTTTATTTTATTTCAATTTTTATTTTTAGGTTTATTTAATGTTTTAGTTTAGTTTGGTTTTATTATTTATTTTAGTTTAGTTTTTTTTATTTAATTTTATTTTAGGTTTAGGATTAGGTTAGGTCTATAATTTTGTTTTTTAGGTTTTATTTTATTTATTTAGGTTTATGTTTTTTTATTTGTTTTATTTTTAGGTTTTATTTAGTTTAGGTTTAGGTTTTATTTTAGGGTTTAGTGTTGGATTTGGGGTGAGGATTTTCAGGTAGGGTAGGGTTGGTAGGGTTTTAGGGTTTAGGGTTTATGGTTTATGGTTTAGGGTTTAGGTTTATTTATTTTAGTTTAGTTTATTTATTTAGGTTTGTTTATTTTATTTTGTTTATTTAGTTTTTTCAGTTTATGGTTTTGGTTTTATTCTTTATTTTTTTATGTTTATTTTTAAGGTTTAAGTTTTTATTTTGTTTTTATTATATTTTTTTTAAGTTTATTTTATTATTATTTTACATTTAGTTTTTCTTTTAATTAGGGTTTTTAATTTTTAGGTTTATTTTATTTTTTAGTTTAGTTTTGGTTTTTATTTATTTTATTTTAGTTTAGTTTTTATTTTTTATATTTTTTTATGTTTAGTTTAGTTTAGGTTTAGGTTTAGGTTTTAGTTTTATTTTATTTTATTTTATTCTATTTAGGTTTTCATTTTATTTTTTTTTTAGGTTTTAGTTTTAGTTTAGGGTTTATTTAGGGTTTAGGGTTTAGGGTTTAGGTTTAGGGTTTAGGGTTATGGTATATTTTATTTTTAGGGTTTATGTTTATTTTAGTTTAGTTTATTTTATTTAGTTTAGTTTAGGTTTTTAGTTTATTTTAGTTTAGGTTTAGTTTTATTTATTTTAGTTTTGGTTTAGGTTGATTTTATTTTATTTTAAGGTTGGTTTATTTTATTTATTTTAGTTTTTTTTTTTAGTTTAGGTTTAGGTTTATTTATTTATTTTAGGTTTAGTTTTATTTATTATTTAGTTTAGTTTTATTTTAGTTTAGGTTTAGGTTTAGTTTAATTTATTTATTTATTAATTTTGGTTTTTTTATTTATTTTAGGTTTTATTTAGTTTAAGTTTGGTTTTATTTTAATTTGGGGTTTTAGGTTTAGGGTATATTTAGGGTTTAGGGTTTAGGGTTTGTGATTTAGGGTTTAGGGTTTAGGGTTTAGGGTTTAGAGTTTAGGGTTTAGGTGTTTGGGTAGGTTTTATGATTTAGGTTTAGGTTCTTTTTTAGGGTTTAGGTTGTTTTCATTTTTTTTTAATAGAGAACCAATTCATATTCAACATTTCTTCTTTTTGATTTCATCAACTAAGTAACACACCAAGTTTTCTAAGACACAAGCGATGACATTGATAAAAAATGAGCAAGCATAGATTAAATCAAAAACCCTAAATAACTAAAACCATCTGATCTATAAAGACACTATTCTGTAAGCAACAGATCATATCGATGCTCTTCAAGATCTCCTTCTAAACCTGCACCTCAATAGAGGGATCCACCATTATATCCCCATCTCTCTCCCTCCGCCACCACCATGGTAACCTCCGCCGCTCCTCCCACTTCCATAATTACCAGCCGACCACCCACCTCCATATCCACGACCTCCTCAGATCCCCCCACCACTTCTATGATAACCACCGCCTCCTCCTTCACCTCCACCGCTAGATCTAAACTGAGCCTAGGTGACGGTGATGTTCCTACCGTCAAGGTTTTGCCCATTGTTAGGGCTTAGGTTTAGGTTTAGGTTTATTAGGTTTTCTTTTTATTTATTTTAGGCTATATTTTTAGATTTATTTTTTATGTTTAGTTTATTATTTAGTTTTATTTTATTTTATTATAGGTTTACTTTATTTTTATTTAACTTTAAGTTTTTATTTTATTTATGTTTTTTATTCTTATGTTTATTTTATTTTTTAGTTTAATTTAGGTTTTTTATTTATTTTGTTTTAGTTAATGTTAAGGTTAGGTTTATGTTTTAGTTTAGGTTTTAATTTATTTTATTTTATTTAGGTTTAGTTTTTTTATTTATTTTATTTTTAGGTTTTATTTAGTTTAGGTTTTAAGTTTTTATGTTTTAGGGTTTGTTGGTTTAGGTTTAGGTTTTAGGTTTGGCTAGTAGGATTAGGTCAGGGTTTAGGGTTTAGGAGTGTTAGTCTCAGGTTTAGGTCTAGGGTGCAGTGGGTTTAGGTCATCTCAGGCATGTCAGGCTAAGCCTAGTCTTTAGTTTAGGATTTTGGTGAGTGGTTAATGTTTTTAGTAGGGTTTAGTGGTTTAGTTTTGGGTTTGGTCAGGGAGTGTAGGTTTAGTTAGGTTTGTGATCAGGGTCAGGGTAGGTCAGTGGTAGGTTTTTGTGGGTTTGGGTAGTTGGGGTTTGGGTTTAGGTTTAGGGTTTGGTAGGTTTAGGTTTAGGGCAAGGTTTTTTTATTTGATTATTATTTTATTATTTTAAAATTAATTAAACTAGTTGGTTATGTTTATTTTATTTATTTTTATTTATTTTATTTATTTTTTTTATTTTGATTGAGGTTTATTTTATTTTTTATTAAACTAGTTTATTTATTTTAGGTTTATTTATTTTAGAATAGGTTTATTATTTTAGTTTATTTTATTTAGTTTGTTTATATTTATTTTTTAATTTAGTTTATTTTTATTTTACTTTTAGGTTAGGTTTATTTTTGATTTTAGGTTTAGGTTTTTATTTTAGGTTTTATTTTTTAGCTTAGGTTTAGGTTTATTTTATTTTATTTATTTTAGGTTTAGGTTTAGTTTTAGTTTATTTTAGTTTTAGGTTTTGATTTTATTTATTTTTATTTAGTTTATTTTAGTTTAGGTTTATTTTATTTTATTTTATTTTAGGTTTAAGTTTTTTTTTTCGTTTATAGTTTATTTTTAGTTTTGTTTATTTATTTTTTTTTGTTTAGTTTTATTTATTTTATTTTAGGTTTATTTTATTTTTTATTTAGGTTTTATTTTTAGTTTAGTTTAGGTTTTCATTTATTTTATTTTATTTAGTTTATATTTTTTTTTTTATTTTCTTTTAGGTTTAGGTTTAGGTTTTAGTTTATGTTTTATTTTATTTTATTATTTTATTTTATTCTATAGTTTTTTTATTTCTTTAATTTTAGGTTTTATTTAATTTATGTTTAGGTTTTAGCTTTATAGTGTTTAGGGTTTGTGGTTTAGTGTTTGGTTTTAGGTTTAGGTTAGGGTTTATGGTTTAGGGTTTAGGGTTTAGGGTTTGTGGTGTGGTTTAGGGTTTAGTTTAGGGTTTAGATTTTAGGGTTTGGGTTTTGGTTTTGGGTTTAGGGTTTAGGTTTTAGGGTTTGGGGTTTGGGTTTTAGGGTTTAGTTTAGGTTTAGGGTTTAAGTTTTGTTTAGGGTTTTTGTTTTTTTAAACAAATTTAGAATCAATATTTTTTTTCGATTTCATCAACTAAAACACCAAGTTTTTTTAAGACACATGATGACATAGATAAAAAAAAATGAGCAGATAGAGCAAATAAAAAACCCTAGATAACTAGAATCATCTATATTATAAAAACATTTCCATAAGCAGATCGATCGGTGGTTCTTCGCTTTCTCATTCCCAAACCACCCGGCCCTATCGAGTAGCGGATCCATCATCATATCCCTGATCTCTACCTCCGCCACCACCATGGCTATAACCTCTGTCACTTCTCCGCTTCCATAATTTCCACTACCAGATGACCACCTTGATATCCAACAACACCTCTAGATCCCCCACCACCACTACAACTGCCGCTTCTTTGCCTCCACCATCGATCTGACAGCCTGGGCTGACAGTGATGTTCTTCTGTTAAGGTTCGCCATTCTTAGGGTTTTAGTTTAGGTTGTCTACAGGTTTTATGGTTTAGGTTTTATTTTATATTATTTATTTTTAGGTTTTATTTTTAGGTGTAGGATTTGGCATAGGTTGCAATTTGGCTAGTTTGTATTCATATGGGTTAAGGGGTTGACTTGGTCAAATGACCAAGTTGACTTGGTTTGACCCAATTTATGATAATTGATCAACATAGGGTGATCAATAATCATAATGGGAGGTTTTGATGGGCTTAGTTCAATCCAATTTGGGTAGAATTAGAAAATAGGTCAAATTGGCCACTTTGGGTCAAGTGGACCAATTGGATTTAGTTGGCTTGATTTTAGGTTGAGTTTATATATGGATTTGGGATTAATACATAAATTCAATTCCAGTTGGATTGGGTTCAAATGAGTTTTGGTTCATTTGAATATTTCAAGTCAAAGGGTTGTTTGAATGACTTTGGTCATGGTCATTGGGGTTTGGATTTTGATTTGGTTTGATTTTGTTTTGATGGTTTAAATGCATATTTTATTTAAATTTGTGAAGATGATTGAAAATATGACTATGTTGTGAAACAATCAATTTAGTTTGACTTCATTTGGATTAAGATTTGGCTAAGTCCAAGGGATAGGTCATATGCCTTAGAAAGGTTTTGATTCAATTTGATTTAGTTTTGATCATTTGAATGTAGATTTGATTTATATTTTGGAAGATGATTGGAGATATAAATTTATTATGAGAAAATCAATTGATTTTGGATTGATTTGGATTAAGATTTGGCTAAGTCCATGGGATAGGTCATATGGCTTAGGAAGGGTTTCAAATTTGGATTTGATCATGGGCTTCAATAAGTTGGTTTTGGAATTGGGGTTTGGATTTGGATTTGAATTTGATGTTTGAATTGAACTTGAGGTTTGGTTTAAGAAGGTGAACATGGATTGGATTTGGGATGTAGGGTAAGTGGATTATCCTAATCCCTAAGGCATAACCTAATCCTATAATTAACCCTTCTAAGTCTTTAGGCCTAGGTTAATTGTTTACCTAATTATTAGAAGTGTCTTATATCTAGGGAAGTCTTAGTGTCTAGAAGACTCCTAAGTCTAAGATGGGAAGATTGAATCTGCACTCCATAGGTAAGGTCAATAGGCCTTAGGATCTATAGTGTTTCCCTTAGAGAGATAAATAAGACCAAGCCATGTTTCACATTATAAGATCTGATACATCTTTCAATGCTTTTCTTGGGAGACCATCGATACATAAGAACAACATAGTTTCATCCTTTCTACACCAATGTATGAAGCTTGTGAGAGGTGGGATCGTCTACTGTGTCAAAGGATATCCCAAGCCATTTATAGTTCACGAGGTCAGCATATATGAGGAGATGCTTACTACCTCCCTCAAAATCAACAAGCCTATTCTCGCGAACTTGGCCAAAGTTTAAAAATAAAAGAAAAATAAAAAGAAAAAGAAAGAGAAAAATAAAGAAAAGAAAAGAGAAAATGAAAAAGAAAATAAAAGGGATCGAAAATAGACTTGGAGGAAGAAGTGGAGCCTAACATTAGATTCCACCCACAATTCGTTACTCCATTCTAACATATGGGTAGGATGACCTGATCTCCACCAGGTAGAGGAAGAGGCTAGTTCAGAGGCAGTCACATGGGGTGCAAAATCTCTTTATTGGCCACCCAATAGAAGATATGTCCCTACCAAGAGTACGCTATCCTTATAGACTCTAGTTCATAAGATTAGTCTTATATGGTTAGCACACTAGCCTTATTCTCTAGTAGATTCCCTTGGAGGTGACACTTGAGCGATGAATACCGAGCTCCAAAGCAAAGCATAAGTGTATCCAAGTCTATATGTGAAAGCAGCAGTTGGGAACCATAGCTCTAACCACACTTTCCTCTAAAAAAAGTTGAGGGTTTGTTAGTTAAATCCAATAGGTCATCCACAGGTGTGAAGACTCAGAGTTTCTTTCTAGGAACATCATCCTCAAGTCAAGAAGTTAATGTAAAACTTGAGGATGATTCATATAAAAATTTAATAGAATAACCTTTTGATTGGTACTTGCCTTATGTTCATAATTTAGCAAAGAAAGGGTTAATCCGACATACTTGGTCAAATCATAGGTCAGACTACTTCGAAAGAACATGGAAGAACAAATGCAAAAGCTCTCAATCAAGATCGAGACTAGATTCTATAGTGGGTCCAAATAAAGATGACACCGCCATCATCAATCATTTGAATCGATAGTTATTTTAAAATCACATTAAATCATATGAGGAGCTATGCTTAAAAACTTCAAATTATCTAGATGATTTTAAAGTGAAAGGTGCACTGCCAGAGTTTGAAGAAGAGATCAACTCAACCATTGACGAGTTCAAGGAAATCAACTTAAGAATTGAAGAAGATCCACACCAGACATACATCAGCTCTTTATTGAATGAAATTGAAACCAAAGACTTAGTTAGACTATTTACTGAGTTTAAGGACTGCTTTGCATGGAGTTATAAAGAGATGCTTGGATTGGCACCTGATGTAGTGGTCCATAAACTAGCAATGGAACCTACTACTAACCCTATCAAGTAAGCACCTAGATGCATGTGATTAGCCATAGAACAATAGGTCATTTCTAAAGTCAAGAAATTGATCGATGTTGGCTTCATCTCGAAGAAAAATACCATACCTGGTTAGCCAATGTCATCCCAATTAAGAAAAAGAATGGCCAAATTCACATATAAATCAATTTTAGGGATTTAAATATGGCATGTCCAAAAGATGAATTTCTACTATAAATCTTGGAGCTGATGGTGGACATTACCTCATCTCATGCAGCCTTCTCTTTCATGGATGGCTCATGTGGATATAACCAAATAATGATGGCCCCTAAAGATGAAAGAAATACACTTTTAGAACCCCATCAAAATCTATTACTATAAGTTCATGCCTTTTAGCCTTAAAATGCCATTAAGCTATGAGCTATGACTTGAATCTTTGATAAACTCATTCATCATCAAGTCGAGTGTTATTTCGATGATCTTGTGGTCAAAAGTTGAAAAAAGGAATACCATCTATTTGACTTGAGAGTAGTTTTCAAACAGTGAAGATAATTTAACCTCAAAGTGAACCCCTTTAAGTGTTCATTTAGAGTAGCTTCAGAGTAATAACTTGGGTTTATTGTCTGACCCCAGCGAATTGAAATCGATCTAGAGAAGATCAAGGTGATATTAGAAATACCCCCTAAAGTTTAACTCAACTCAGATCATTCCAAGGGTGTTTGGCATATCTAAAATGCTTTATATCCAACCTATCAGGAAGATGTCAGCCATTCTCAGCACTTGCCAAAAAGTATGCCAAGTTTAAGTGGGATGATAAGTGTGAGCATGCCTTCAAAGACATCAACCATTACCTGATGATGCTATTGGTTCTAGCAGCCCCTATCCCGGGCAAGCCACACATACATTACACTTTTGTGTTAGATGACTCCCTTGGTGCTTTGTTTGCCCAAGCCAATGATGAAGGGAAGAAAAATTCACTCTACTACCTCAGCTATCATCCAATCTCTGCAGAGGCTAATTATCCACCCATTTAGAAGCATTTCCTAGCTTTAATCTTTGCATCCCAAAAGCTACAACATTACATGCTTCCTCATAAGGTGAACTTAATCTTTAGGATCAATCCACTACAGTATCTCATGACATGGCCGACACTATCTGGATGGTTGGCACAATGGTCCATGATCCTCTCATAGTTTGACATTACCTTGTACCCCTCCATGCAATGAAAGGACAAGTGTGCAGATTTCTTAGCAAAGACACAACTTTGGTGACTCTTTGCTTAGTGATGATCTCCATGAACAAATCATGAACTTAGGGGATACTAGCATTCACCACTTAGAGATTTACTTTGATGGTGCGACTTCCTCTCAAAGAGGAGAAGAACCATAATCTACTATTCTAGAAAAGGTAGGGGTAGGAATAGTTCTCTTTACTCCAGACTATGATGTGATGAGATTCTCATATCATCTATCCAATCCTTGTACTAATAAAGAAGCCAAATATGAGGCTCTAATTGCAGGTCTAGAGTTAGTCATTACTCTAACCATCGAGAACATCAACATCTTCAAGGATTCTCAACTAGTTATCAACCAAATCATTGGGTCCTATAAGGTTATAAAGCCCAAGCTCCATCACTGCCACAAGTGCACCATGGAGTTGTTGGCAAAAATCCCAAAGGTTACCATTATTAAGATTCTTTGAAGAGAGAACATCGTAGCGTATGCTTTAGCCAAGTTTTCCAAGGAGTTAGCCTGTCCGGAGGATGAGTCCATATAAATAAAGGTCCAAAATAGACAAGTCTTATCCCTTATTGATATTGAACTCATCAAAAAGTACTCTCTTGAAGGAGTGATTTCCATTACGAAGAAGGATGAGGAGTTAGATTGGAGGCAACCATTCATGGATTATTTAAATAAAGGTAAACTACCTCAAGAGAAGTCCCAAGCCCATTAGATGAAGCAGAGAGCACTTTTCTATGCTCTTGTAGATGGTGTCTTGTACCAGTGATCTTTCAACCATATGTGGTTACATTGTTAGCATGTAGCCCGTAAGATCGTGATCGAGGTACACTCAAGATTATGTGGAGCCAACCATTCTGGTCTAAAGATGAAAGCCAAAATTAAGAGACTAGGATACTACTAGTCATTGATGATCAAAGATTGCATGGATGCAGCTAGGCGATGCTACCAATGTCAAATACACGGTGTGTTCCTACACTAAGCACCCAACATTCTACATCCTACATTGGCCTCATAGCCATTTGAGTGTTGGGGTATCAACATAGTGGGTCCGATTGATCCTCCTTCTAACAAGGGTCATCGATTCATCTTAGCTGTTACTGACTACTTTTCCAAATGGGGGAAGGCGATTCTGATTAAAGAGGTCATATCTTAGCATGTGCTCTAATTTTTTAGGAACCATATTATTTATAGGTTCGAAGTGTCTCTACGAATTATATTTGATAATGGTATTGCATTCAAGACAACCGAGATCAACAACTTTGACCTGAGACACAACATAGATTGGAGATATTTTACCAACAACTACTCGAGGGAAAATGGCTTAGCAGAAGCCTCAACAAAACTATCATCCAAATACTGAAGAAGATGCTCGACAACAATAAGCTATAATGGCATGAGCATTTAGTTGAAGCCTTGTGGGCCTACCACACCACATACAGAACTCCAACTTAGTCTACTCCTTTCTTCTTAGTGTATGGGTCTGAAGCTGTTAAACCATTAAAAGTCCAACTCCCATCACTAAGGATAGCTATGGGTAGCAAGATCACAATAGAGCATAATGTCAAGTTGCGATTAGAAAAGCTCGAAGTTTTGGAGGAGAGATGCTTGTGGTCATGCCAAAATGTCTAGTTGTACAAAGCTCAAATGATTTAAGATCACATTAAGTTAGTCCATCCTAGAGCTTTTCAAGTAGGAGAGCTTATTTTAGTTCTAAGGAGACTGATTGTTACCCATAGTAAGATGGGAGGCATGTTTGAACTCACTTGTGAAGGTCCTTTTCCATAAAGAAAAGGCCTACCAAGGAGGATCTTATCAGCATATTAATCATAAGGGAGAGCGCCCAATGCTTCCAATCAATGGGATATACTTAAAAAAATTATAAATCATGTTTAAAAATAATTATCATCAATGAGAATTCCTTTTCAAATTCAATCTCTTCCATGTTGACAATATTCTTGTTTGTGAATTCTCCATGATGTGTTTAGGGTAGGTTTAAGGAACCCGAGTGGCATCCTATCCTTCATCGACACAACAAAAATAGAAACTACACACAAACATATAAAATAAACACATATATTTTCTCTTGGGCTACTCTGAGTTGATATAATGCCTCTAGCAGCACTCACTCAATAGCTGCTCTAGGTCAAGCTGGTGTACTACCCTGCTAGCGTGTTACCCCAATAGTTTTTTTGATTTAGAGGATGTAAGTTTTCTATGCTTTCCTTCCTTACTTGGCCATTACACACTAACGAGCACCTTGTTAGTATGGTAGGCCTTATTCCATGGCTGGTAAGATACCTCATGTTGGCTTCATTTAAGAGGATGTGAGTCTACTATGCTTTCTTCTTAGATTAGCCTTCATGCACTGATTGGGTTGAGTATATTTGAAGTTTAGGATAAGTCCCCTAGTGGCTCCATCCCTCGACCGCTTTAGAAAATAGTAACATCCCGGATGATGACTATCTTGATGATCACTTCCACTTGAAAGTTGTTTACATGATTTCTTTCTAGATTGATCATTGTACACCAACGGGCATGTTAGGTTGGTTGGTTCTTATTATGCTAAGGATACACCACTCATGTTAATGGATACAAATTATGTTGGTTGGTTCTCGTGCCTTAGAATACACCATTCATGGTAGATGTAAGTCTACTATGCTTTCTCCTAGAGTTGGCCACCGTACACCTATAGGCTTTTCTTTCGGGCTCGTGATAATGCCCCTAGGACCTCCCTGGCACTATATTTGGATCACATCCTTTTCGATCCCATTTATAAACTACTCAGGTTACTATCATAATGGACAGTTCCCCTTTCTGAGTAACGACCCTTGTGGTTGGAGAATCCATCCTGTGGATATGTAGATTCTCCCTTGGTCTAGTAAATCTAAGATAGGTCATTGCCAACATAGCCTTTTCCCAGTGTGGTCCCTCGCACACCAATGGGGTCAATGTAAACATATAAATAAAATATATATTCACTTATGGATTAGCAGGACACCCCTAACAGTACTTTTTCCTAAGCAGACATCCTATCTTTAGGGCAGTGTCAACAAACTCACAATAGGAATTGCCTGAATACTCTTGGGTTGATATAAGTTCCCAAACACATTCACTTAGTAGTCAATCCTAGGTTGGGTTTAATTTGTTGAGCTAACAACAAGTCACCTTAGCAATTGTTCCCTGCTTTAGAAGATGTAAGTCTGCTACACCTTCTTCTTAGCAATAATACCAAAAGAAACCCATTAGGTTGGCTAGGTCTACCCCATGGCCAGTAGACTATCCCTTTGGATTTGTAAATTTGAGGTAGGAAAAGTCTGATATATCACCTTCTCTGTCGATCCATTGCACACCGACATGATCCATAAATTAAATCTAATAAATTTGATCGAGCTCACATCCCCAGCGGATATGCCCTCAATCCAAATCAAGCTAAACCAAACAAACCATATCAAATCACATGAAATTAAAATAAAATTAATCGACTACTTTTGAGTTGACATAAGTCCCGGGATTCACCCAAGAGTCACTTAGTCAAGTTTAATTTGTTGTGCATCCAACAGGTCACCCCAACGGTTGTTCCTTGCTTTGGAAGATGTAAGTCAGCTATGCCTTCTTCCTAGCACATCCGTTGCACATCGAAAGAAAACCCATTAGGTTGGCTAGCTTTAGCCCGCAACCAGTAGACTATCCCATTGGATTTGTAAAGTTGAGGTAGGTCAAGGCTGATATAGCCCCTTCTTAGTGGGTCCATCGCACAACCATAAGTTTCATATATTAACTCAGATTAAATTAAACTCAATCTAATTTTCCCCAATGGAGTTAAATCACACCCTTCACCCCAGTGGAGCCCTAAATCATATATAAACAATTCAAGCGAACAAATCAAATTCAAAACCAACCTAGTGGAGTCAAATTAAACCAACTCCCCTAGTAGATTCTAAATCATAGAAATCCAACCAAACTCTTATCCCCAGTGCATTAATCCCCAAACAATTCTATGAAATCAAACTCAAATCCCAATCCCCAGCGGATAGCCCAAACCTACTTCCCGAGTGGAAGGCTCATATACCCGATCCCAATGGACTCGAGCCCATATCTCTAGCAGATATGCTTCCACATTAATTAAAATAAAATAAATTAAAGTTGATTCAATATTAATCCTTGATGGATTATAGATTCTT
The DNA here is from genome assembly GCA_021442155.1 of Cymbidium sinense. Classification (NCBI taxonomy): domain Eukaryota; kingdom Viridiplantae; phylum Streptophyta; class Magnoliopsida; order Asparagales; family Orchidaceae; genus Cymbidium; species Cymbidium sinense. The sequence goes on from JAKCPB010000142.1 coordinate 122,741, forward strand.
ATCCTAAACAGATCTTCTTTCCATAAATCATATAATCAAATCAAATTCAAACCTTATCTCTAGTAGATTTTCCTCTTTTATACCCTCGACATAGACCCCTCACATGTCATGTCCAATGCATGTGTGATCACTTAGAGGATCTCCCTCCATGTCCTTAACATGGAATTCTCATCAAATCTTATTTCTTCTCTTATGTACACCTTTAATATTTTAACCAAAAGCCTAACAATGTATTCATTCAAATTACATCATCTTAACATTGCAATTAACATTTTATGATTTTTGATGGTGCAAGCTCAAACTAACTATACAATATCATGCTAAACATATTATAGTGTGAATTAACGCACTATATTATATTATAATATATGATGTTATATTATAATTTCCTATAATATAATATATTGTCCAACATCACACCTCATTAGAATCACTTAAAAGGAACAAAAGAATGTCCTAACTTTTTTTTCTAATGAACAAACAAGCCTAGGAATCCACTCTAAAGAAATACACCACACAAACATGTGAAGCACAACATAGAAGATTAAAGAAAATCATAGAATGATCTAACATAGATCTAGAGTCCATGACCTAAATGATCTAGTGTATGTAAAAGAGGGGAATGTGTGGTAAGGCTTTGATAAGCTCCTTTAAGTTCAAGTTTAAGTTTGAAGTTTGAATTTATTTAATTTTTACCATTGGTTGGTTTTAGTTCAAATGGTTTAGTGATTTAATTCCAATTTTTATGTTCATTTTATTTGGTTAAAGTTAGGTTTTCAAGAATGAAGAATGGAATGATTCTATTTTTGGATGGAGCTCTTTCCATTCAACATCCTAAATCTTAATGAAGTTTCCAAAAAGTCTAAGTAAGATCCTTAAGTATCTTAATTAATCTTTTAGATTGGTTTTTATTTGGTTCATTTAATTTATAGAATTTAGATTAAAGTTTGATTTCATTCAATTAAACTTAAGGTATTAAATCATGGATTTGTAGGCTTAAGGTTTAAATAAATTTGTACTTTAGGTTTGTTCATGGATTATGCTTAGCCTAAAAGCACTTGAGTTAATTATTTGATCTCATTTAATTAACCTAAGTTTTAGATTCATTCATTAAATTCATTAGGGATGAGTGGTTTCATTAAATTTTATTTATTCAAAGTTTAATGTTTAAGTTAATTAATAGTTTTTTTAACCCAAGGTTTTATTTCATTATCCTAAGATTGATTTTTTTACTTTGATTGACTTAGATATTTAGATAAGTTTCTAAATAGTTTTCTAATGTTTTATTGTGATTGGTTTGAATTACCATTTTATTTAATGGATTAATTAATTCTCTTAACCTAAAATTCAATTAAAATTGACCTAAGGATTTAGAAATTTAATAACTCTTAATGTAGAAATTAATTGAACTTCAAATATTTATGGAAAATAGGGTTATATGCTAATTTTATATCCCTAAAGTTTCAGCTTGATTAGAGATGTAATTAGGTTGTAAGTAAGGTTTGAATTATTTTATTAAAACATAAATTAAGCATAACTTATTGAGATTCAATTAAGGGTTTTATTTTTTACTTATTCTTCACTGAATTACCTTTCCAATGAGGGTTTATTCATAATTTTTGGCTAACTGGTTGACTTACTATGATTTAATTAAATTTAGGTTGTTTAATTGAATTATTTAATTTATTTAATTACCTAATTAAGTCAATTTAGGGATTATTAGGTTTAGATAGGTTTAATAAGTTTATTTAGTATTTTGATGATCATTAATGTTTATTATGATGATTTAAGGTTGTTTGATTAAAGTTTTCTAATTATTTGATTAACGGTTAATTAATTTAATTAATTAAAAGGTTAAGCATATGAAATTACAATTTTCCTTGAATTCAGAGAAATAAATTCACAAAAATTCACCCAAGGTGTATTTTAAGCTTAATTTCATTTACCCAAAGTTTCAAATTAATTGTATTATTAATTTGAGAGTAATCAGGGTTTAATATTTTAAAATTAAACCTAAATTAAGGGAAAAATACACATAAAAATTGGGGATTTTATTTTCAATGGATTCTTCTCATAAAGATGAATCCATCGAGCTTTTATTTGTAATTTTTTTATTCATATTTGATTTTATATGATTTTTAGAAGTTTTTTGCATTTTTTTAATTAATTAAAACTATCATTTAATCAATTTTAATGGTGTTTTAAGTGGCAGTCCCACTGGATCGGTCGCTGCTGCATGCGTTATGCTGCTTGCCGTGGTCACGAAGTTTGTCCGGTCATCCACGTGCAGCCGCACATGAAATTCAAAATGTGGATGTCCTGTCTAGATCGATCCGGTTCCTAAAGGGTGAAAATTGATCCGATCCTAGATTTGGGCCATTCATCCAAATACATGGATGGCAGAGATCATCTCCTTCGATTCTTGGGGACCGTAGTATTTTGCTAATTGTGATCGATCTAGAGAACAAAATCGAGTGATTTTAATGGCAACACGATCGTGGATGAATATCCTAGGTTTTTATATGGTTCGATCATATTGTAGATTACATTTCCTATTAAAATTACCACAGTCAAATTCTCTAAGGAAAAGCTTGAGGTCAACAATGGCATACCTTGATTCGTTGGACGATTGGCCTTCCAATTGATCCTAAAGCTTCGAATGCTTGAACCAAACTTGCTTGCCAAAGGAATTAGGTTAATTCCTTACGGATTGCTCCTTAGGCCAACCCTTGATTGCTCTTTTTCAGCTTTGATGGTTTATAGTGGTTAAGGACTCTTGGGGGGAAGGGGAAATTTTGTTTAGGTTCAGTTTTGATGTGTGAAAGTGTGTGTGTGTGTGTTAAATTTTCCCTGGGGAAGTCTCTCCTCTTGTTTTCCTATATGGCCGAGAGCTTTTAAGATTTTTCCTAGCTATTCCTTGGTTAGTTTTGGTGATGGAGGACCTTGGAAGCTAGCTAGTTCTCTCCTTTTCCATCCCACAGTTGTCCTATGTGAAGGGGTGGGAAGAAGGGAAAAGGAATTTGACTTCTCCAATTCCTTTGTTTGCATTAGTTTTCCTCATTTAGATTTTATTCAATAATGTAAGAGAAACTTAAATGGATTTATTAGGGATTTAAAACTTTATTCGAAGGGTTTAAGGAAGTGTCACCCCCATCCCATGTGATTTGGTTGGAAGTGGTTTGGCATTTCTTATTTCTTTGCTTAACTCACTTAACCCAAATTGAGCTTTGAATCAAACATATTTCTTATGGGTCAAATGACCCATTTGACCCAACTACACCTAATGGGGAGTTTGGTTGTCCCATCACCATCCCCATATGATTTAGGACAATCAATTTAGATTTATTTTGATTTTCTTGGATTTGAGTTCAATGTGGCTTATTTAGGTTATTTTGATTTAAGGAATTTAATTTACCTAATCTAGGCATCCATGGACTCAAATTTCTTCATTATGATCACACATATTCATTTGATAATTTTAAATATTTTTGGTGATTTAATTTTGTCAAATTTTATTGGGTTGATTTTGACTATGGACCCACTTAAGTGGTTAAACTAGAGTTGTCTTAGATTTGACTTTGAATTTTCATTTTATTTATATTTTATTCACTTGATTTAATTTATGTTGGATATTTGACTTGATTTTACATCAAACCAAGTAGATGGATTTAGACAAAATGCATTTCCCAAGTCATTAAGCATATGACTTTAAAAGTGAATTAGGAAATCCCTATTTGAACTTGATATCATTTCATTGCTAAAATGACCTCTTAAAAAAATGAGGTAAAAAAATGGACCCCCAATATGTGTAGTGGATTAGTGAGAATACACTGCACATATTAGTATCAATTACTGGATCAACCTACAAGTATAAATGGGTTCCAATTTTGATTTTGATTTTTGACTTAAAATTTTGTTTTGATTTTGATTATGAAAGATACATGTATACCTATATTGCTTTAGTGTGATTCATTCCTAGAAACTTAACTTTCATTAAGTTCTAAGATGAAGAGGAATGCTATTATGAGTAGTCCCAAAGAATGGCCTAACCCTAATGTAATCACTATGCTCAAGGAAGATGCCTTCAGGGGACTTACTCTTACTTGAGAAGAGTGGTGATTCATGTGTTTAGCTAATAAGAAGACAAGGGCATGATCTAGTTAGCTCAAGAGAAGGGGTCTTTAAAGACATGGTCCAATCCTCAAAAGTTATGTGGGAGAAGAGGCTTGAAATGCTTGATCCTCATCTAAATACTCATTAAAACATGGGTCACATAACTTAATCTATTAAATAGTCTAAAGAAATGGGGCAAATGCCTTGATTCCATTTCTAATTCCATGAAGCCAAGGGACTTAGTAGATGTCTATTGAGGGACTTATTCCTAGATGATTAGAAAGAATGCCGACTGGGGACTTATATCTTTTTGGCTATTAAAAATAGGTCATAAAGACTTGGTCCAATATAACTCGCTTCTGTAACATGAAAGGACCTTGATGGCTTAATCAATCATGTACACAAAGGTAGGATGCCACCGGGACTTACTCTGATGATTAGAAAGAATGCCAGGGACTTATATCTTTCGGCTTAGGGGTCATAAAGACTTGATCCAATCTAACTAGCCTGTAACATGAAAGGACCCTTGATAGCTTGATCAAATCATGTACACAAAAGTAGGAATGGTGCCATGAAGGGCTTGCTCCAAACCGAGAATGGTGCACGATGGCTTACTCAAACCTCAAGGGTATGAGAAAGGTGCCATGAGGGCTTACTCCCATCTCAAGTCATGCATTGGAAAGGTGCCACAAAGGGCTTGATCCTATCCTACGTGATATGGATGAGGAAAGGAGTTAAAATAACTTACCCTAATCCTCAAAAGTTTTTACTAATAAGCAAGAGTCTAATGAACTCAATCCTTACTTAATTAGTCTAACATGAAGGGTGATAAAAGTTCATTTTCAAATACATTTGCAAATGAGTTTACAACATTCTAGATAAATGATACAAATTCAAGCAAAAGAAATAAAGAGAAATAAGATTTTATCTTATTGATCTTTATTTGGCAACAAGTTATAAGTTACACATAATATTTCCTTAGGCAACGTCCATTGATAGTTGGTATTGGACATTCACCATCACTGGTAATAAGTTGGCAAGAACCTCCTTCATAAGCTTTTTCCACTACAAATGGTCCTTCCCATGTTTGCTCAAATTTTTTATCGATTCTTCGATGAGCTAGGATTGGTCATATAAGAACCAAGACCAAGTCTCCTACTTGGAAAGTTCTAGGATGAACCAATCATCATGTGAACCATAATGCGATTGGTACAATTCAAGGTCTTGTTGAGCTTTCAATCATTTTCCTTCAAGATTATCTAGTTCTTCCAAGTGAGATCTGCCATAACATTATTATTAAAAGCTATTCTTAATGAAGGAAGTTGAACTTCAAATGGAAGAATTTTCACCAAAAACTAAAACATATGAAGACCGAAGTTGGTGTCCTTTATGTGGTCTATAGGTCCATAAGGCTTTAACCAACTTTTCATGCCATGGTGCTTATTTTCATCAAGTATCTTTTCAATTCTTACCAATGTTTTATTAAATGCGAATCCATTCCCAAGGGTAATAGATGGTCAGTATCTCCAATCAATTTTATGTCTAGCTACAAAGTGATTTATTTTTGGATCTAAAGGATGAACCATTATTGAATATGATTCGATGAAGAATGCCAAATCGATATATGATATTTTCCAGAAAAAATTTCAACACATGATATGCTTTAACTTATTTCAGTGGTATCGCTTCAGCCCATTTGAAAAATAATTCATTAAAAAAATAAAATGATGTCCTTGATGAAGGAGGATCAATAGTCCATAAACTCTCAAAAGGCCGTGAGGCAATCAGATAATACATTGGGTGGTTGATGTAATACCACACCATGTACAGCATGGTAATGGCATGCAACCTCCATGTAGTCATTTAGTATCGATGGTTAATAATACCAAGTCTCTTGATTTTAATTTCATTTTGGGCCAGATTGGTGTGCTCCACACGTGAGTGTATCTCGTCCTCAACCTTATGGGCTTTTGTCTAAACAACGGAGCCACATTTGATCAAAATGACCTATGATATAAAGCATTATTGATTAATGCATAAGATAAATCACGCTTTATTTGATTTTCTAATGACTTACTGTAGAAGCTTCCCTTACTTAAATAGTCAATAAATGATTGCCTCCAATCACATTCTATTTGACCTTTAGTAAGAGTGGCTATCATTTGTATTTCTTCTTGCCTATTAATGTAGTCTAAATCTATAAGAGATAAAACCTATTGATTTTGAACATCTATAGAAATTGATTCTTTTTCTAGGCATATGATTTCTTTGGCTAATTTAACCAAAGCATCTGCTATTGAATTCTTTTGGTGAGATATTCTACACAACATTACATATGGAATCTTTTCAAGTAATTTCTTTGTATAGTGATGATAATTGAAGAGCTTTGGATGCAAAACCTTATGGATTCTGATAACTAGCTGGGAATCTAGAAAAAGTTTTATATTTTAAATTTCCATAAGGATATCCAACTCTAAACAAATAATAAGAGCTTCATATTCAGCTTCATTGTTTGTACAAGGCTCAGCCAAATGATATGAATATCTCATCATTTCTTTTTCTTGGGTTATAAAGATTTACCCAATTCCTGCCTTCCGATAGATGAGTTTTTTGTTCTTTATGTCTTTATGATTGATGCACCATCAAGTATATCTTCTTGGTTCTAGGTTCCGTTCGATATGTTCATCTCATTTGGGAGATCATCATTTAAAATATAAAGGGTGTCTTTGCTGAAATGCGCCTGCCTATTTATCCTTTTTCTGAGAATTTAAGTGATCTAGTAAAATCATTGGCCATCATGTTAAATGAGCTAAATAGTGTTAGTTGGTCATGAGATATTGCAAAGGATTCACCCTTGAAATCAAGTTGACCTTATGAGAAAGCATATAATGCCTCAATTTTTGAGGAGCAAAAACTAAGGCTAGGAAATGTTTCTTAATAGGAGGATAATTCTTTTCTGTTGGGATAAGCCTGTGACTTAGATAATAAAGGCCATTTTCCTACCCTTCTTCATTTTTTTGAGCTAATAAAGCCCCAAGAGATTCATCCATAGCCACTATATAAAGAGTTAATGGCTTTCTCGAAATCAGGAAAGCCAAAATAGAAGGATTCATTTAATATTGCTTTAGGTTTTCAAAGACACCTTGGAATTTTTCATCCCAAATAAATTTGGAATCTTTCTTCAATAATGTTCCAAAGGGTTGACACCTTCCAAATAAATTTGATATAAATCTTCTTAGGTATGCAAGCCTTCCTTAGAATTATCTCAACTATGTAAGACTTTTAGGTGACAGAATTTCTATTATATCTTCTATCTTTTTTGGGTCAATTTCTTTCCCAGGATGCCACACTATGAACCCTAAGAATTTCCTTGAAGTCACTCCAAAGGTACACTTCAGAGGATTCATCTTTAAGTTATAGTGGCAAAATTGCTAAAAAATGACCCTTAAATCATAAAAATATTCTTATTTTATTTTGCTTTTAATGACTAAATCATTGATATAACATTTAACTTGATTATGAATCAAGTCATCGAATATTCTAGTCATAGCTCTTTGATAAGTAGCTCCATCATTTTTGAGACCAAATGACATGACCGTGTAACAAAAAATCCCTATTGGAGTTCTAAATGTCGTATGCTTTTCATCTTCTCGGAACATCTTAGTTTGATTATAACCAGATGATCCATCCATAAATGAGAAGATCTCATGCGAGGAGGCTATGCAGACCATGAGTTCGGGTATGGGCAAAGGGAACTCATTTTTGGGACAAGCCTTATTTAGGTCTCTAAAGTCAATGTCATTTGACCATTTTTTGTTCTTTACTAGAACTATGTTGGCTACCCAATGATATTGTTCTTCTCTCATATAATGTTAGCTTCAATTAGTTTCTTTATTTCAATGATCACTTGTAGTTCTACTTCTGCATCACCTAGAAGCCTACTTTACTAGGATAGCATCAGATTTAATTCTTATTTTATGTACAACCACATCGTAGGATAAACTTGGCATTTCATCATAACTCCCGGCAAAGTAATTTTTATACTCAAAGAGTAAAGTGATTAACTCTTCAAAATCTTCTAGACCCAAAAAGCTAATAAAAGTAAATTTTGGGTTCTCGAGAGTTCTAGGTTAACCTCCTTTAATTCATTTATAGTAGATTTTTCTCTTCCTCATATTCAGGAGGTGCATTAAGTGAATCATCTTTGGATTCCTCCATGGTTTTATGAATGAGTCTTCGGAAGAGTAGAAGAGACTTCAAAGAGTTGATCTATTTGAGATTACTTATCATTAAATAATGCCCTATATCATCAAATGATTCAACAATACCAAACCAAATTAGCTTTGGAGTGGAAATTTCTATGTTTTTGATTCCATAAGCTCTCCATGCATTGGGCTTTATCTTTAGGCCAAACATTTGTGATAAAACCATGTTTCACATAATTCTTTACACAAGTTGAATACCAGTCAAAAGGAAGTTCTAATATTTCATTGAAAGATGGTTCTTCAAGCTTTACATCTCCTTGAGCTTGAAGGATGTAGAATAAAATTTTGATGACCTCCCACTTCTCGATAAGTTAGGGGCTACTTTGACCTCTATTGAGATATTTTATTTTGATTTAGAGTCAAAGTTAAAGTGTCCACATATTTTTTTATTTTTCATATGTGGATAGCTCAGACTCTTCCTTTAATGTTTTGATTTCTTCCTCATTAGTGTCTGATTCTAAGGAAATCTCAAACTTTATTGAAGCATTTCTACGACGGGATTCTTCATCTAAGTTAGATTCCAAATCAATATGAATTATTGGAGGTTCTTTTTCTTTTTGTTTTTCTTTTTCCTCTTTTTCTTTCTTTTTATCTTTCTTGATTATTGTACTTTGTGCTTCAACAATGATGGATTTCATAGAATCAAATCTAGGTTTCTTAGGCATGTAGTAAATAGCATCTTCATAGAGCTCAATCACATGAATAGTGAATGGTTGTATATCTCCTTTTATGACATATTCTACTCCATCCCTAATGTACTTAATACACTAGTGGAGTGAAGATGGAACCATTCTATACTCATGGATCCAAGGTTTAAACTTTAGGTTTAGTTTTTTATTTAATTTTATTTTATTTTATTTTAAGTTTATTTTACTCTTATTTTATGTTTAATTTTATTTTATTTAGGTTTTTTTATTAGGTTTATATTATTTTTTAGTTTAGTTTAAGTTTTTTTATTTATTTTATTTTACTTTATTTTTAATTTTTATTTTATTTTATATTTAAGGTTTAGGTTTAGTTTAGGTTTTAGTTTAGGTTTTTATTTTATTTTATTTTATTTAGATTTAGGTTATTTATTTATTTTATTACTAGGATTTTAGATTTTTAGGGTTTAGGGTTTAGGGTTTTAGGGTTTAGGGTTTTTTAGGTTTAGGGTTAGGGTTTAGGTTTTGGGTTTAGGGTTTATCATTTAGGGTTTAGTGTTTTGCTTTTGGGGTTTAGGGTTAGGTTTAGGGTTTAGGGTTAGTTAGGGGTTTAGGGTTTAGGCTTTTGGGTTAGTTTTTTAGGTTTAGTTTAGGGTTTAGGTTAGCTTAGGGTTTAGGTTTGTTTTATGGTTTAGGGTTTAGGAGGAGTTAGGTTTAAGGTTTAAGGTTTAGTTTAGGTTTAGGGTTTAAGTTTTATTTTTTTTTTTGTTTAGGGTTTAGGTTTGTTTTATTAGGGTTTAGGTTTAAGTTTTTTTTTAAAATTAGTATGGTAGGTTTAGGTTTATTTTATTTATTTTTATTTTTTAATTTTATTTAGTATAGTTTATTTATTTTATTTTATTTATTTTAGTTTTATTTTATTTTTTTTGGTTTAAGTTTAGGTTTATGTTTATTTTTTTTTAGTTTTTTATTTTATTTTTTAGTTTTAAGTTTTATTTTTTATTTTTAGGTATAGGTTTAGGTTTTTTTTTTATTTCTTTATGTATAGGCTTGAGGTTTTTATTATAAGTTTTATTTCTTAATCTAGGTTTTGGTTAATTTTTTGCTTTTTTTATTTTATTTAGTTTAGGGTTTAGGTTTACTTTATTTTAAGTTTAGGTTTAGGTTTTTTTGTTTTGGTTTATATTAGTTTAGGTTTATTTTATTTTATTTATTTAGGTTTAGGTTTATTTATTTTATTTTATTTTTTTATGTTTATTTAGGTTTTATTTTATTTTATTTTTTTTTTTTAGCCTTTTAGGTTTTAGGGTTTATGGTTTAGGGTTTAGGGTTTGGGTTTAAGGTTTAGGGTTTAGGGTTGTAGGTTTTAAGGTTTCGAGTTTAGGGTTTAGCTTTTAGGGTTTAGGGTTTTAGGGATTAGGGATTAGGGTTTACAATTTAGGGTGTAGGGTATAGGGTTTAGGGTTTTAAGGTTTAGGGTTTAGGGTTTAGGATTGTAGGTTTAGGGTTCAATGTTTAGGGTTTAGGGTTAGGATTGTAGGTTTAGGGTTAAGGGTTTAGGGTTATGATTTTTTATTTTTTAATTTATTTTATTTATTTATTTTTTAATTAAGTAAAAGCGTAGGTTTAGGTTTATTTTATTTATTTAGTTTATTTTATTTTATTTATTTTTATTTAGGCTTATATTTATTTTTATTCAGTTCAATTTATTTATTTTAGGTTTATTTATTTCAATTAAGGTTTTTTTATTTTAGTTTATTTTTTATTTTTAGATTTAGGTTTATTTTTAGTTTAGTTTTATTTTTATTGTATTTTTTAGGATTAGATTTTATTTTTTTATCTTTAGGTTTAGGTTTAGGTTTTTATTTTATTTATTTAGGTTTAGGTTTTAGGTTTTATTTTTAGTTTTGGTTTAGGTTTAGATTTCATTTATTTTAGTTTCGTTTATTTTAGTTTAGGTTTAGATTTATTTTATTTTTATTTTAATCTTAGTTTTTTTTTAATTTAGGGTTTATGTTTTTTTTATTTGTAGGTTTATTTTTTAGGTTTAAGTTTTTATTTAGTTTTTATTTTATTTAATTTTAGGCTTATTTTATTTTTATTTTAGGTTTAGTTTTTAATTTATTTAGGATTTTTGTTTTATAGTTTTGTGTAGGTTTTTATTTATTTTATTTTCTTTTTAGGTTTAGGTTTAAGTTTAGGTTTACGATGTAGTTTTTTTTGGATTAGGATTTTTATTTATTTTATTTTTAGGTTTTATTTTGTTTAGGTTTAGCTTTTTAGCTTTTTAGGGTTTAGGGTTTAGGGTCATTTGAGTTTTTAAGATTTAGGGTTTACTATTTTAGGGGTTAGGGTTTAGGGTATGGGGATTAGGGTTCAGGCTCAATGTTCAAGTTTTAGTTTAGGGTTTCTATTTTATGGTTTTTTTTTAACAGAGAACAAATTTAGATTCGATATTTCTTATGTTCAATTTCATCAACCAAGTAACACACCAAGTTTTCTAATACACAAGCGATGACATAGATAAAAAATGAGTATGTATAGAATAAATCAAAAAACCTAGATAACTAAAACTAACTCTACTATAAAGACATAGTTCCATAAGCAGCAGATCGGATCGACCGTTCTTCAGTTTCTCCATTCCCATCAGAACCACCCTGACCTCTCATGTAACGGGAACCACCATCATATCCCTGATCTCTCCCTCGGCCACCACCATGGATGTTACCTCCGCTCCTCGCCTCCATAACCACCCTTTCACCACCACCTCCATATCCACCAGCACCACGAGATCTCCCACCACCACTATGATCGCCCGCCTGCCATTTCCTCCATAGTTCAGGCCGCTTGGTTGTGATGATGTTCTGCGTCAAGGTTCTACCCATTCTTAGGGTTTTGGTTTATTAGGTTTTTGGGTTTCAGTTTATTTTTTAATTTATTTAGTTACTTTAGGTTTAGGTTCAGGGTTTATGGTTTAAGGTTAGGGTTTAAGGTTTAGGGTTTAGGGTTTTAGAGTTTATGCTTTTAGGGTTTAAGTTTTAAGGATAGGGTTTAAGTTTTAGGTTTTAGGGTTCAAAGTTTTAGGGTTTAGGGCTTAGGATTAGGGTTTAGGGTTTAGGGTTTAGGGTTTAGGGTTTAGTGTTTAGGCTTTAGGGTTTAGAGTTTTGAGGGTTTAGGGTTTAGGGTTAGCTTAGGGTTTAGGGTTAATTTTGGTTTACGCTTTCGGGTTTAGGGTTATTTGGGTTTAGGGTTTAAGGTTAGTTTAGGGTTTAAGGATTTTGGGTTTAAGGTTTATGGTTTAGGCTTTAGGCTTTAGGGTTAGGATTAGGGCTTAGAGTTTAGGGTTTAGGGTTTAAGGTTTAGGGTTTAGGGTTTAAGGTTTAGGGTTTAGGATTTAGGGTTTAGGGCTTAAGGTGTGGGTTTTTTTTGAAAAAAAATTAAGAAACCTCATAGGTTTAGGTTTATTTAGTTTATTTATTATTTATTTTAGTTTATTTTATTTTTTTATTTTTCTTTAGGTTTATGTTATATTTTTATTTAGTTTAGTTTATTTATTTTAGTTTATTTTTTAGGTTTAGGTTTTGGTTTATTTTAATTTTAATTTAATTTTATTTTTATTTTTTTATTTTTTAATTTTAGGTTTTATTTTTTATTTTTAGGTTTAGGTTTAAATTTTTATTTTATTTTTTTTAGGTTTATGTCTTTAGTCTTTATTTTAGGTTTACTTTTAGGTTTTATTTTTTAGTTTAGGTTTAGATTTATTTTTAGTTTATTTTATTTTATTTAGTTTAGGGTTTAGGTTTAGTTTCTTTTATGTTTAAGTTTAGGTTTATTTATTTTATTTTAGTTTATTATAGTTTAGGTTTTTTTTAGTTTAGGGTTTAGGTTTTATTTTATTTATTTTTAAGTTTATTTTTTAGGTTTAGGTTTTTATTTAATTTTTATTTTATTTAATTTTAGGTTTCTTTTTTATTTTAGGTTTAGATTTTATTTTTAAGTTTTTTATTTTAAGTTTATTTTTTTTAATTTTGTTTAGGTTTTTATTTATTTTATTTTAGTTTAGTTTTTATTTTTATTATTATATTTTTAGGTTAATGTTTAAGTTTAGGTTTTAGTTTAGGGTTTTATTTTATTTTGGCTAAGTTTTTTTATTTATTTTATTTTAAGGTTTTATTTAGTTAGAGTTTTAGGTTTTTAGGGTATAAAGTTTAGGGTTTAGGGTTGTAAGGCTTAAGATTTAGAGTTTAGTGTTTAGGGTTTAGGGCTGAGGGTTTTAAGGTTTAGGGTTTAGGGTTGTAGGTTCAGGGTGTAGGGTTCTGGGTTTAGGGTTTACGGTTAGTTTTAGGGTTTAAGTTTAGTTTATTTTAGGTTTAGGTTTAGATTATATTTATTTTATTTTAGTTTATTTTAGTTTAGGTTTAGGTTTATTTTATTTTTATTTTAGGTTTAGTTTTTTTTAGTTTAGGGTTTAAGTTTTATTTTTTATTTATTTTTAATTTTATTTTAGGTTTATTTTTAAGCTTTAGGTTTTTATTTAGTTTTTATTTTATTTTATTTTAGATTTTTTTAAGTTTACATTTAGTTTTTATTTTATTTATGTTTTTAATTGTTAGGTTTATTTTATTTTTTAGTTTAGTTAAGGTTTTTATTTATTTCATTTTATTTTAGTTTTTATTTTTTAGTTTATTTTATTTTTATGTTCAGGTTTAGGTTTAGGTTTAGGTTTAGGTTTTAGTTTAGGTTTTTATTTTATTTTATTTAGGTTAAGTTATTTAGTTATTTTATTTTTAGGTTTTATTTAGTCTAGGATTATTTTTTTAGGTTTTAGGTTTTAGGGTTTAATGCTTAGGGTTTTAGGGTTTTAGGGTTTAGGGTTTTGGGATTAGGGTTTAGGTTTTATGGTTTATGGTTTAGGGTTTAGGGTTTATGATTTAGGGTTATAAGTTTGGGTTCACAGTTCAGGGTTTAGTGTTTAGGGTAAAGGTTTTTTTTTTTTAATTATTTTTCAATTTTTTATTTTCTTATATTTTTAATTAAGTAAACTCATAGGTTTAGGTTAATTTAGTTTATTTACTATTTATTTTAGTTTATTTTTTATTTTTACTTAGGCTAATTTTTATTTATATTTAGTTTAATTTATTTATTTTAAGTTTATTTATTTGCATTTAGGTTATTTATTTATTTTATTTAGGTTTAGGTTTACATTTATTTTTTAGTTTAGTTTTTTTTTATTATATTTTTCAGGTTTAGGCCTTATTTTTTATTTTTAGATTTAGGTTTAGGTTTTTATTTTATTTTTCAGGTTCATGTTTTAGGTTTTATTTCAGGATTATTTTTAGGTTTTATTTTTTAGTTTAGGTTTATGTTTATTTTTAATTTAATTTATTTTATTTAGGGTTTTGGTTTATGTTTATGTTTAGGTTTTATTTAATTTAGTTTAGTTTATTTTAGTTTAGGTTTAGGTTTATTTTATTTTTATTTTAGGTTTATGTTTTTTTTAGTTTAGGGTTTAAGTTTTATTTTTCATTTATTTTTAGGTTTAATTTTTAGGTTTAGGTTTTTATTTAGTTTTTATTTTATTTAATTTTAGGTTTATTTTATTTTTTTGTTTAGTTTTTATTTTATTGAGGTTTTTTTATTTTTTAGTTTATCTTAGGTTTTTATTTATTTTATTTTAGTTTAGTTTTTATTTTTTATTTTATTTTATTTTTAGGTTTAAGTTTAGGTTTAGGTTAAAGTTTTAGTTTATGTTTTTATTTTGTTGTATTTTTTAATTTATTTAGGTTTAGGTTTTTTATTTATTTTTATTTTTAGATTTTATTTAGTTTAGGTTTAGGTTTTTAGGTTTTTAAGATTCAAGGATTAGGGTTTAGGGTTTAGGGTTTAGTGTTTGGGGTTTAGGGTTTAGAGTTTAGGGTTGTAGGTTTTAGGGTTTAGGGTTTAGGTTTTAGGGTTTAGGTTTAGGGTTTTAGGGTTTAGGGTTTAGGGTTTTAGGGTTTTGGATTTAGGGTTTAAGGTTATTGGTTTAGGGTTTTGGGTTAGGGTTTATGGTTAGTTTTAGGGTTTAGGCTTTAAGACTAAGGTTTTTTTATTTTTATTTTTATTTTATTTTTTATTAGGGTTTAGGGTTTAAATTTTAGGTTTAGTTTCAAGTTTTAGTTTAGGATTTACCATTTTTGGTTTTTTTAACAAAGGACAAGTTCAAGTTCAATATTTTTTCTTTTCAATTTCATCAACCAAGTAACACACCAAGTTTTCTAAGAATTAAACGACGACATGGATAAAAGGTGAGCACATATAAATCAAATCAAAAACCCTAGATATCTAGAATCATCTCTATTGTAAAGATAGTTTCATAAGCAACAAATCAGATCGACCATTCTTTAATTTATCTAGTTCCCATCAAAACAACTCCGGCCTCTTGGATAGTAGGATCCACAATCATATACCAGATCTCTCCCTCCGCCATAATCATGGTTTTAACCTCCGTTGCTACTCCCCCCTCCATAACCACCACTGCTCTGGCCACCATCTCCATATCCACCACCACCTCCAGATCCACCACCACCACTACGATAACCACCACCTTCTCCTTCACCTCTAATGTTAGATCTAGACTAAGCCTGGTTGACTATGATGTTCCTGTCGTCAAGATTCTGCCCATTCTTTGGGTTTAGGTTTAGGTATATGTTTATTAGGTTTTAGGGTTTAGAGGTTATGATTTACGGTTTAGGGTTTATGGTTTAGGGTTTAGAGTTTAGGGTTTTAGGATTTATGCTTTTTGGGTTTAGGATTTAGGCTTAGGGTTTATAGTTTAGAGTTTAGGATTTAGGGTTGTAGGTTTAGTGTTGTAAGTTTTTGGTTAGTTTTAGGGTTTAGGGTTTAGGGTTTATGGTTTACGGTTTAGGATATAAGGTTTATGTTTATGTTTATTTAGTTTATTTTTTATTTATTTTAGTTTATTTTATTTTTTATTTTTATTTAGGTTTATTATTTGTTTATATTTAGTTTAGTTTACTTATTTTAGGTTTATTTATTTTAGTTTTTATATTTTGATTTATTTTTTAGGTTTAGTTATACGTTTTGGTTTTTTTGGTTGAGTTTTATTTTTATTTTATTTTTTAGGTTTAAGTTTTAGGATTTTAGGGTTTAGGGTTTAGGGTTTATGATTTAGGGTTTTAAGGTTTAGGATTTTAGAGTTTAGGGTTTAGGGTTTAAGGTTAGGGTTTAGAGTTTAGGATTTTGGGTTTAGGCTTTAGGGTTTAGGGCTTCTTAGGGTTTAGGGTTTAGGGTTTAGGGTTGAAGGTTTAGTGTTGTTGGTTTAGGGTTTAGGTTTAGCTTTAAGGTTTTAGGTTTAGGGTTTAGGGTTTGGGATTTAGGGTTTACAGTTCTTTTTTAAATTAAGAAATATGTTAGGCCTAAGTTTATTTAATTTACTTAGTTTATTTTTTATTTAATTTAGTTTATTTTATTTTTTATTTATATTTAGGTTTATTTTTTATTATTATTTATTTTTATTTATTTATTTTAGTTTGGGTTTTTTATTTTAATTTAATATTTAGGTTTAGGTTTATTTTTGAGTTGAGTTTTATTTTTATTTTATTGTTTAGGTTTTTAGGATTTTAAGGTTTATGGATTAAGGTTTAGAATTTTAGGGTTTATGGTTTATGGTTTAGGGTTTAGTGTTTTGGCTTTAGGGTTTAGGGTATTTAGGGTTTAGGGTTTAGGGTTTAGGCTTTAGGTTTAGGGTTTTGAGTTTTGGGTTTAGGGTTTAGGATTTTTGGGTTTTTTGATTTTAGTGTTTAGGGTTTAGGGTTTAGGGTCTAGGGTTAGATTTAGGGTTTAGGGTTTATTTAGTTATTTATTTTATTTTTAGGGTTTAGAGTTGAAGGTTTAGGTTTTAGGTTTTAGGGTTAGGATTTAGGTTTTAGGTTTAGGGTTCAGGTTTATCAGAACCACCCCAACCTCTCGAGTAGTGGGATCCACCATCATATCCTGGATCTCTCCCTCCACCACCAACACGGTTGTAACCTTCATCGCTCCTCCCGCCTTCGTAACCGTCACTACTCGGACCACCACCTCTAGATCCCCACCACCACTGCGATAATCACTGCCTCTTCCTTCAATTCCATTATCAAATCTAGACTAAGCCTGGTTGACGGTGATGTTCCTTCTGTCAAGGTACTTCCCATTCTTAGAGTTTTGGTTTAGGTTCCGATTTATTAAGTTTTAAGGTTTAAGTTCATTTTTTAGTTCATTTAGTTACTTTAGCTTTATGTTTAGGGTTTCAAGTTAGGGTTCAGGGTTTAGGGTTAGGGCTTAGTGTTTAGGATTTAGGATTAGGGTTTAGGGTTTAGGGTTTTAGGTTTTATACTTTGAGGTTTAGTGGTTATGGTTTAGGTTTAGGGTTTAGGGTTTGGGATTTAGGGTTTGGGGTTTATGTTTTTTTAGGGTTTAGGGTTGTAGGTTTAGTGTTGTAGGTATAGGGTTTAAAGTTTAGGGTTTAAGGTTTATGGTTTAGGATTTAGGATTTAGAGTTTCTTTAAAAAAGAAATTAATAAACAAGTAGGTTTAGGTTTATTTAGTTTATTTTATTTATTTTAGCTTATTTTATTTTTATTTTTATTTAGGTTTATTTTTTTAGGTTTAGGTTTAGATTTTAGTTGAGTTTTATTTTATTTTATTTTTTAGGTTTAGATTTTCTTTTTTATTTTTAGGTTTAATTTTAGGTTTTTTTTAGGTTTGTTTTTAAGTTTTATTTTTTAGTTTAGGTTTAGGTTTATTTTTAGGTTATTTTATTTTATTTAGTGTAGGTTTAGGTTAAGGTTTAGTTTATTTTAGATTTAGTTTTATGTTTTATTTATTTTAATTTAGTTTATTTTGGTTTAGGTTTAGGTTTATTTTATTTTGTTTTTATTTTAGGTTTAGTTTTTTTTTTTTTAGTTTAAGGTTTAGGTTTTATTTTTTAGTTTTATTTTTAGTTTTATTTTTTAGGTTTAAGTTTTTATTTTATTGTATTTTAGATTTATTTTATTTTATTTTACATTTAGTTTTTATTTTATTCAAGTTTTTATTCTTAGTTTATTTTATTTTTTTAGTTTAGTTTAGGTTTTCATTTATTTTATTTTAGTTTATTTTTATTTTTTATTATATTTTAATTTTAGGTTTAGGTTTAGGTTTTAGTTTAGGTTTATAGTTTAGGGTTTAAGGTTTTAGGGTTTAGGGTTTTAGGGTTTAGAGTATAGGGTTAGGGTTTAGGGTTTAGGGTTTATGGTTTAGTGTTTAGGCTTTCGGCTTTAGAGTTTTTAGGGTTTAGGGTTTTTTTTGTTAAAAAGAGGAATTTTTATTACCAAAAAAAAGGAGACAACGTCCTTAAAGGGGATAAATCTCAAAGACTATTACTCAAAGAACTATAAAAACACATAAAGAGAAAAATCCCCTAACAAATACAAAAGAAAACAAAAAGTAAAAGGAAAACTAAGAAAAAACACAACCCGAATCCACAGCAGTTAGGATACCACTGAAGAGACCAAGAAACCAAGGAAACACGGAAAAAACTAAAGCAAAGATAACACAATTAAAAGAAAATAGAGATAAGAGGAAGGAAAGAAAAGTAAAAGAAAAGGCTGCTCAATCCACAAACGTTAGAATAACAAAACTTTAAAATCGAATGGTGGGTTTGATCACAAAAAAAGCTACCAACCAGAAAGAGTAAACATCCTACCAATCATAGCCATCAAACCTCACAAAGGCACTCGAGCACACACCAATAACTAGCAAGATCTAGAACCGACCACCAAAAGGAAGAACAACAAAGCCACCACCAGGGGTAAAAAAAAGCCAACAAAAAAAACATTCCAAGCCAGCATGACCATCCAACCACCCAAAAGTAGTAACATAAACACCAAAGCCACCAAGAAAGAAGGAACCAACAAGCTCATCAACTCCAATTAGACTAAAGCAACCAAGAAAGACCACAACAGCCACCAACCAAAATAAGTAATAACATAACCACCAAAGCCATAAAGGAAAGCATCAGCCACACCCAAGACAAAACCATAGCTAAAAGGAAATAGGGAGAATCACAGAAAACATCACATCTAGAAGGCACACAAAACCATGAATCTCAAGGAGACTACCCAAAAGCCACCAAAGAAACCAACCAAAAAAAAAATAAACCCAAAGAGATACCACAATAAAAGTAGAGCAACAATCGATGTGGCCTGATAACCAAAACAATAGAAGCCAGCATTCCAACTTGTAAAATATAAGAATAAAACAAGAACAGAAAGCCCCCAAGAAAGAATAGGAGAAAATAGTAATCGAACAAACCAAAACCACCAGAAGCTCCTAAATAGAATCCTCAAGAAAACCACCAACAGAAAACAAAGATTAATCAAGTAAGAAAATCTAACATAAGTAAAATCAGATTTATCTAAATTAGACAACCCTCTTAATTGCTTATGAATATTCGCATTGGTAAAAAAAGTAAAATCAGAGAGATTACACCCCGAACCAACTAAGAAATCCATACAAGCATTACCTACTCTTAAAATATGATTAATTTTAAAAGAATGTTTTGAGATAATATGTTTGATTTTTCTAGTTAAATAAAAAAGCTCACCATTACCCTTATGGTTAGAATTGATCATAACAACAACCATCTCAGCATCAGATTCCAACCAAATAGTATGAAAATTTCCATCCAAACAAAGCTTAAGAGCATGATAAACATTCATCAATTTAGAAAAAATAACAAAATTAGTAGAAAGAGGAGTGGAAAAAGCCAAGATAACATTCCCAAGATTATTTATAAAAATACAACCACAACCCTACTTGTTCTTTGCAATAGAGCCATCAGTATTAATTTTAATACAATAATTAAGAGGCTTAATCCAATGAATAATTTTATAATCTGAAGACGAGTCACAATAAGGAAAACCAATATCCAATTTAGAAGCAAAAAACTTGCAACCTTTAAAATCAGTACCACTAGGAAGAGCAGCTTTATATAAAAAAAATCATATCTTCAGTCCTACCAATAATCCTCTTATGATTCATAGGCACATTATGATGCTTAGCATCATTTATGTTAAGCCAAATAAACCAATTCAAAGTAACAGCAACCACAATTTTGATATGCCCTTTAACAATAATAAGAAAATAAGAGTCAAGAAGTTGCATTAAAGTTAAATTGCTATTAAAACAACTTAATTTAAATTAATCCTCATACCAACCCCAACCTGTAGAGGCAATGGCACTATTAATAAAAACATGACTAATATTCTCAATATGAAAGCAACACATGCATTTAGAGGGTAGATAAAATCCTTTTTCCAAAGTAAAGAATCAACAATAATATAATCCCTTAAAATTCTCCACACAAGAATAGAATAAGAAGTATGAATAATATTATTCCAAATTTTAAAGAAAACATGAGAAGAGGATTTTTTAACTATAATATAGTGCCAAGTATCTTTAAAAGATAAATTCTCCATTACTAGAAATTGAAAAGAATTTGATTTGGAAAATAACCATCAATAGGAATATTGATGATGTTATTACTAATAAAATCAGGAATCAAATCATTTAAAGAGAGAAATTCCATTATAAATAAAATTAGTAACTATCAAAGAAGTAGAGTGAGTATTAAGCAAAGAATCAATGGAAAAATCCCCATCCATTATCTTGCCAAAGAAAGAAGATCCATTATTAATACCCCAAAATGAGAGGTTTTCACTTTCCATTTAATATCATAGATCCATTTCTAAACAATTGAGTCACCATGTTTATGATTGCAAATTAAAGGATGCTTACCTTTGCAATATTTAAATTTCATGAATTTAGCACAAAGACTTTCATTTTTCTGAAAATTCCACCAAAGTTTTTAAGAAAAAACATTGGTGGATTCCATCAAAGATATGCACCCAATACCACCATCATAAATAGTACCACACATATTAGACCAAGAAGTCAAATGAAGCCTTTTGGCTGAATTCCTAGAGCCCCAAATAAACTTATTAAAAATTCTTTCAATCCTGATAAAAACATGACAAGTAGGTACAATATTAAGCAACAAGTGAAAAGGAAGAGAGTAATGAATACTTTTCATAATAATTAATATACCACCAAAAGATAAAAAATGAAATTCAAATGTAGAAATTTTATTTTGAATATTATGAATTACCTCATCAAAGAGATAGGATCTCTTATGGCCACAATATAAAGGGGGGCCTAAATATTTAATTGGAAGATTTTGATGTGAAAAACTTGTGATATCTTTTATTTTATTAATTCTATGAACAAAAATATAGAAGCAGATGTGATTAAACAACTTTTATGAGAACTAATCAAAAGGCCACTTTCGTTTTCAAATTTATTTAGAAAATCCTTAAGCTTTTAAACATAATGTAATGAGCCATTACAAAAAATTATGACAGCAAAGCTTAAGTGAGAGATAGCCAAACCACCAAGATTCTTGAAATACATACTAGAATTTTTCTAAAAAAAGATTAAGCCAATAAGACAAATATTCAAATGCAATAATAAAAAGCGATGGAGAAAGAGGGCCACCTTGTCTTATACCTTGAGAGGAATTAAAGAAACCAAAGTTTTCACCATTGATAACTAATGAAAACCAAATATTTCTAATTATATTGTTAACCGAAGAAACAAAATGATTAGAAAAACCAAATAAAGTAAGAATGCTATTAAGAAAATCCCAAGAAATGTTATCATAAGCTTTGGTGATGTCAAGCTTAAAAAGTAAATTTCCACCTCTAATTTTAGCATTCAAATCATGAATCAATTCTTGAGTAAGCATGTTATACAAAATAGTTCTACCTTTCTCAAAGCTAGTTTGATTTGGAGAGATAATCTTAGGAAGAAAATTACTATGCCTATTAGTCAAAATTTTAGAAATCAATTTATTAAAAAAATTCCAAAGTCTAATAGGTCTAAAGTCATTCCAAATGTGAGGATTATATTTCTTAGGAATAAGAACAATAGAAGTGCTAGTAAAATATTTAGGAATAGAATTCCCTTTAATAAAATCCTTAATAGCATTAACAAGATCAATTTTAATAATAAACCAAGCTTTTTGAAAGACTAAAGTAATGTAACCATCCAACCCTACAACAGAATCGTCATTCATACCATTAAGAGTATTAAAAATTTCCTCATCACAAGGAGGAGCAACCAAGCCTTAATACACATAATATAATGGATGATAGAGGGATTGGATAAGTGTTCAAGTTGATAATTTTTACTTAAAAGATCTTTAAAATAATTAAGAGCAGAAGAAAATATATCCTCTTTTTTAGTAAGCCAAGAACCATCAAAGTTCTTGATTTTATGAATGTGACCAAGAACTATTCTTTTCATTACCAAAGTATTAAAATATTTAATGTTTCTTTCCCCCCTTAGAAAGATGTTTAGAGGTAGTTATTTAATCTCCAATCAGTCTCCTCCATATCCTAAAACTTAATGAGATTATCTTTTGCTTCAGCAATATTAGAATAGAAAGAAGACTTAGTAATAACAAGTTCTTCCAAATCTTTCACGTTTTGTTCCACATTCTTGATATTGTCAAATAGATTTTTAAAATAGTTTCTATTCCACCAGGTGATATTATGCTTAAGCCTTTTAAGCTTAAGCCAAAATCTCATCATACCAAATATAGAATCATCAAGAGAAATAAAAGCACACCAATTATAAGCAATAACATCAAGAAAACTTTTATCTTGTAACCACATATTTTAAAAAAAAATTGTAATGACATTATTATTATGAATAGCATCCTTAATAGAAATCAAAAGAGGAGCATGATCCAAGAGAGTTATGCTAAGATGCTCCACTGAAGTTAAAGGCCAATGGTTTAACCAATAATTATTAAATAAAGCACGATCCAACCGTTGCCATAATCTATGATTATTCCAAGTAAATTAAGAACCAATGAAACCAACATCATGAAGATTACAATCCAAAATCATATTTGCAAAATCTTCCATTGAATGTAAATTTGGCAAAGAACCCCCTTTCCTTTCATTCAAAGAAAGGATCATATTGAAATCCCCACCAACAATCCAAGAATCATTAACAACAGAAGCAAAATTAGAAAATTGATCCCAAGGAATTATCCTCTCTAACTTGTTACAAGAAACATAAACAAAAGAGCCAAAAGCATGGTAATCACCAAATGAAATATCCACATTAATAACTTAATTAAAATCATTAATAACATTAATAGAAAGAAAATTATTCCAAAATAACTAAATCTTATTATTTCTACTGAAATAAAAATCAATCATCCTGGACATATGCATTATTTTAGAAGAAAAAATAAGAGATTCCTAATTCTATTTCTAA
Organism: Cymbidium sinense; assembly: GCA_021442155.1. Classification (NCBI taxonomy): domain Eukaryota; kingdom Viridiplantae; phylum Streptophyta; class Magnoliopsida; order Asparagales; family Orchidaceae; genus Cymbidium; species Cymbidium sinense. The sequence goes on from JAKCPB010000142.1 coordinate 146,130, forward strand.
TAGTAAGAGTATAAATGCCCCTCACATTTCAAATAAGAAAGTTAAACATTAATTTTTATTACGCAAAGAAGATGAAGAAGATCGAGTGGATCTAGATACTTTAGAAGGATAATTTTTAAACTATTTTTTCCTTTTTCACATAAATAGTTTGAAAACTGGTCTCATTCTCCATGGATTCATCATCAAAAAATTTTTTGTCATCACTGTTAATAATAGATTTAGGAGAAGATCCCATTTGAAAAGAATAAAATTCCTCTTTGTCCATTAAATGAGAATTATCACTAAGCAAAATACCATCCGAAATAATAGTTAAAGAAGAGGCAGAAACATATTTATTAAGAAAATAAACACTTGGCTGCACATTATCAACAAGCTCTATACCATCATTCTTGCCCAAATTCAAAGAAGATAAAACTCGATTTTCTTTTAAATATTTTTGAGGCAAAATAATAGAAACATTTTCTATAAGATTTTCAGCAACTTAATCACAAATCTCCTTAGAATCAGAAACTAAAATAGGAAAATCATCCTAAAATTTTTCAAGAATAACATAAATAATAGTAGCCGAAACCTGATTACTCTACAAAATAGTTTTAGAAGCATTTTTAACAAGCTTATCACTACCACTTACATTAGGAATAGCATTAGAAACATTAGGAACAACATTAGAAAAATCAACAATTTCATTCACAACACCATTATCCTATTCATTTAAAGCAGAATTTCTTTTATCACTTTTTTTAAATCTCCAATTTTGCAAAAAACCTTAAGATCTATAACCACTTTCTTCCAAAGATATTGATGAGTAACAAAACATTCAGATACATCATGGCCATGAGTTTTGTAATGATTGCAGAAAATAGTGAAGTTTTCAAACTCAGCTTGCTGGAAATATCCATATTTCTTAGATCTAATCCACACCTCCTTAAGAAATTTCTTTGTTACATCAATTTCAATAAGGATCCAAGCAAATGACTTGGATTTGTGCTTGATCAATTTGGTCTACCAAAAATAGAACCCACAACATGCAAGAATTGATAATTAACAAAGTGAACCTGAAGATTAGGTAAAGATAACCAAACCGGTGCTATAAGGGATTCCTCTTTAATGTCAAAAAAATGGAGTCCATTTAAGAATAGGCATTTGATAGTTTTTAACATAATAAGATTTGTGTGCAAAGATATGACTATAATCAAGGTCATTAGATAATTTAATTAGTGCATGTCTACCATCCAACAAACCAATAAAAAGAACATCAAAAAGATAAAAGTCATGGAAGAAAAATTGAATTTCCTCCGTACTAGGATGCTGAAAAGAAAATTTCTAATCAAAGTATACGCATAAGGCTCAGCTTGTTTTTCAGTATCCAAGTCGGAGCACATAATAGCTGGAACACCTTTCAAGGTCATATTAACCAGGTTTAAAGAAAGATCAAAAGAAGTAGAAGAATCCTTACTAGATAAGCATCTTTGAAGGATTTAGAGGCAAAAGGTTTAGCTATACCCAAAGAATCAGAAGCCTAAGCTGGAGCAGTTAGAGCATTTGGTTTTCCCTAAGTATTCATAGAACCTGATGCCTTGTCAAATGGTGCCACTTAAAAATTGAACAAGGATCAGCCAAAGGCCAAAGATCTAGAGCTGAACCAGAAGAAATTTTTGGAAATCCAACCCATAAACACTGAGAAAGAGAACGAAAATGAAAGAGATTCAAGAATCGCCATAGCTCAAGATGGGAAGGGGCTGCGGGATAGGTTTAAGTTTTTGTTTTGGTTTTTACTTTATTGGAGGGTTTAGGGGTTTAGGTTTTTTAGTTATTGGTTTAGTTTAGTTAGTTTTTAGGTTTTTTATTAATTTTGTTTTTATGATTTAATTTTCTTTTGTTATTTATTATTAGTTATTTTAGTTTATTATTATTATATTTTTTTATTTTTGTTTATTATTCTTAGCATTTTAGGTTTAGGGTTTAGGGTTTAGGTTTAGGGTTCAGTTTTTACTTTAGGGTTTAGGGTTTTTGGTATTTTTTTTAATAATGAACAAATTCAAATTTAACATTTCTTCTTTTCAATTTCATCAACCAAGTAACAAACTAGGGAAGTGAGGTAATCAAATGACCTCCTTTAGCTAAATTGTGCTGGATGTCTAGACTATATACCCATTACCATTTAATCTTATATAAATCAATACATGAATAGAAGAAATAGAACATAACATTCATTCACTTAAGCTATAAGCACATGCATTTCTTATGTATTCATAGCTAGCATCATAAACATATTATTATTCATTTATAAGCTTTAGAAAAATAGATTTAGATTTAGTTTATAATAGCCAAGCATATTTATTAAATTAAATCAACACATGCAAGCTTACATAAAGGTAATCCATTTTATTTTACTTGATTTTGAAAAGGTGGATGCATGAATTCAATTGACATACCAAATTTAACATGATTAGGACAATCAAATATAAGCATGTGATTCATTCAACCAAACTAGTTCTTAATGATCAAATCAAATAAGATTATTTAAAACAAACCAAATATTCTTAATTAATTAAGTTTTGGATTTGATTTTATTTAAAGAGGAGAAGAGAAATCATCACTTTTGTTTTTAAACCCATTACATTAGTGATCTGATTTAATTTAAGGAAATGTAATTAAGTTGATTATAATTAGAACCCTTAATTAGATGAATTAATTACTCTTATGTCACCTTGAAATAATTAACTATAATTATGATCCAACATGATATGCTTGGAAAATAAACTTATGATCTAAATAAAAGGAGCCTAATCCAATTGGCTCATGATTAATATTTAATTAGATTAAGGGACTTAATTATTTTTATTTTTTTTTGATACATGTGGACTAACCATAATTTTAGTAAACTTTTGGGTTTAAACATTTAAAGATCTACCCCATGATTTAATTAATTAATGTATGATGTGATTATGATTTTAATTTGATTAAGTGTTTTAATTAATTAGTTAAATCATGATTAATTTCATTTTAGAAATGAACTAAGGGAAAGGGTAGGTTTAGTTCACTTACTATGAACAATGATTAATAAACTTAATTTACCAATTTGTTACTATTCATGGGATTAATTAATCATTAATTAACTTAAAAGAGTAGTTAAGGTTTAATTAGTCTATTTTCTTAATTAAGTGAGCAATAAATCCCAAGAAAATCATGGGAGGCAGAGGTATTCTTATTAATTTAACCTGTAAAATTTAGGATTAATTGCTTAAGTAATTATAAAGTAGTTAAGCTAATTAATTTTCTAATTAAACTTTAATTATAGTTCAAAATTAGTTATGATCATTTTTAATTAATTCTCCTCTAAAATACCTTTAAAATGAGTATATTTTTGTATTTTTTATTTCTTTATGATTTTTCATGATTTTTAGAAGTTTTAACCAATAAAAATAATTAATTAAGCCTAATTAGGCTAATATTAATTACTTTCCATGTGGCAGGGTTGGTTACTTAAAATTTATTGTACTGTTTGGTGACAACATTTTTTTTTTGCCGATCTAGATCGATGGCTATAATCCTTAGCTTAATAGGATTAAATCAAATCGATCAAGTGGATCTGAACATGTGGAATGGATGGTGATCTAACGTAGAGTGAGGAGAATTTATTATTATGTTTTGGGGTATAGGTTTATTTTTCAATTTATTTAGTTACTTTAGGTTTAGGTTTAGGGTTTAGGTTTTAGTGTTCAGGAATTAGGGTTTAGGGTTTAAGGTTAAGGGTTTAGGGTTTAGGGTTTTGGGTTTTAGGTTTTATGCTTGGAGGGTTTAGGGTTTAGGGTTTATGGTTTAGGGTTTTCTATGGTTTAAGGTTTAGGGTCGTAGGTTTCGGGTTTAGGGTTTCATATTTAGGGTTTATGATTTTTTTTAAATTAAGTAAACCACTAGGTTTAGGTTTATTTAGTTTAGTTTAAATTTATTTTAGTTTACTTTTTTTTAATTATTTTTATTTTAGTTTATTTATTTTAGATTTATTTCTTTTAGTTTAGGTTTCTCATTTTAGTTATTTTTTCAGGTTTAGGTTTAGTTTTATTTTTAATTGAGTTTTATTTTTTTTTATTTTTTATGTTTACATTTTATTTTTTATTATTAGGTTTATGTTTTATTTTTTTAGGTTAGGTTTTAGGTTTATTTTTACATTTTATTTTTTAATTCTAGTTTACGTTTATTTATAATTTATTTTATTTTATTTCATTTAGGTTTAGGTTTAGGTTTTATTTATTTTAGTTTAGTTTATTTTATGTTTATTTTAGTTTAGGTTTAGGTTTATTTTATTTTGTTTATTTTATTTTATTTAGCTTAAGTTTTTTTTTAAGTTTAGGGTTTAGGTTTTATTTTATTTATTAGGTTTATTTATTTTAGGTTTAGGTTTTATTTAGTTTAATATTTTTATGTTTTAAGTTTATTTTATTTTATTTTATTTTAGTTTTTTTATTTAGGTTTTTTATTCTTAAGTTTATTTTATTTTTTAGTATAGTTTAGGATTTTATTTATTTTGTTCTAGTTTATGTTTAATTTTTAATTTTATTTTATTTTTAAGTTTAGGTTTAGGTTTTAGTTTATATTTTTATTTTATTATAATTTTGTTTGGCTTAGTTTAAGTTTATTTATTTATTTTATTTTTAAGTTTTATTTAGTTTAGGTTTAGCTTTTTAGCTTTTTAGGGTTTAGGGTTTATGGTTTAGTGTTAATTTAGGGTTTAAGGTTTATGGTTTAGGGTTTGGGGTTTAGGGTTTGGGGTTTAGGGTTCAGGGGTTTTTTTGGTTTAGGATTTGGGTTTTAGGTATAGGGTTCAAGTTTTAGTTTAGGGTTTAATTTTTTTGGTTTTTTTTTAATAAAAACAAATTAAGAATCATCATTTCTTCTATTCGATTTCATCAACCAATTAACACACTAATTTTTCTAAGAAACAAGATGACATTGATAAAAAGAGAACTATAAAGCAAATCAAAACCCTAGATAACTTGAACTGTTAAGACACATTTCCATATTGCATCAATTGGTTGTTCTTATTAATTATTAGAACCACCACCACTAGTAGTGGGATCCACCATCATATATCTCTCCCTATCGCCATGGTAGACCTATCACTCTTCCCACCTACATAACCACTACTACTCTGACCAACACCTCCATATCCACTAGCACCTTAAGATCCCCCACCACCATCGGGATAACCACCACCTTCACCTTAGCCTTTATAGTTTGATGGTGTTGTTTTATCAAGGTTCTACCCATTCTCAGGGTTTAAGTTTAGGTTTAGGTTGATTATTTTAGGGTTTAGGTTTACTTTTTAATTTATTTTTTTACTTTAAGTTTAGGTTTAGGGTTTGGGGTTTAGGGTAGTGGTTTTGGGTTTAGGGTTTAGAGTTTTTGGGTTTATTCTTTTAGGGTTTAAGATTAAGGGTTTAACATTTTTAGGGTTTAGGGTTTAAGGTTTAGGGTTTAAGGTTTTGTTTTTTCTTAATTAAGTAAATCGATAGGCTTAAGTTTAATTAGTTTATTTTTTTATTTATTTTACTTTATTTTATTTTTTATTTTTATTTACGTTTATTTTATTATTATTTTTCTTTTATTTATTTTTAGCTTAGGCTTTCTATTTTAGTTTTTTATTTGTTTACGTTTTGGATTATGTTTATTTTTTAGTTTATTTTTATTTTTATATTATATTTTAGGTTTAGGTTTTATTTTTTATTTTTAGGTTTAAGTTTACATTTAAATTTTTATTTTTAGGTTTAGGTTTTAGGTTTTTATTTTAGGTTAATTTTTAGGTTTTATTATTTACTTTATGCTTAGGTTTATTTTTAGTTTATTTTATTTTATTTAGTTCAAGTTTAGGTTTAGGTTTAGTTTATTTTATTTTTAGGTTTAGGTTTTATTTATTTTAGTTTATTTTATTTTTGTTTAGGTTTAGGTTTATTTTACTTTGTTTATTTTATTATGATTTTTGGTTTATTTTTTTGTTTAAGGTTTAGGTTTTATTTTTTATTTATTTTAAGTTTTTTTTTTGTTTAGGTTTTTATTCAGTTTTTATTTTATTTTATTTTAGGTTTATTTTATTTTATTTTATGTTTAGTTTTTTATTTATTTAGGTTTTTTATTTTTAGTTTAGATTTAGGTTTTATTGGTTTATTTTAGTTTATTTTGATTAGTTTATATATTATTTTATTTTTAGGTTTAGTTTTATTTTATTTTTTTAGTTTATTTTGGTTTAGGTTATTTTATATATTTTATTTTTAGTTTTAATTTAGTTTTGGTTTATGTTTTTAGTGTTTTGGGTTTTGTGTTTAGCATTTTAGGTTTAGGGTTTAGGGTTTTAGGGTTTAGGGTTTTGGGTTTCGGGTTAGCTTAGGGTTTTTATTTCTTTACTTTTTTTTAATTAATTACATAGGTATGTTCAAATTTATTTAGTTTAGTTAGTTTATTTTTTATTTTTTTATAGTTTATTTTATTTTTTATTTTTTATTTATGTTTACTTTTTTAGTTTATTTATTTTAGTTTATGTATTTTATTATACTTTATTTTTTAGGTTTAGGTTTTGGTTAAAGTTTAATTTTGAGTTGAGTTTTATTTTTAATGTTATTTTTTTTAGGATTAGGTTATATTTTTTTATTTTTAGGTTTAGGTTTAGGTTTTTATTTTATTTTTTTTATGTTTAGGTTTTAAATTTTTATTTTAGGTTTATTTTTAGGTTTTATTTTTTAGTTTAGGTTTATGTTTAGTTTTAGTTTATTTTATTTTATTTAGTTTACGTATAGGTTTAGGTTAGTTTATTTTAGGGTTTATTTATTTTAGTTTTGTTTATTTTAGTTTTAGTTTAGGTTTATTTTATTTTGTTTATTTTATTTTTATTTTAGGTTTAGGTTTTTTAATTAATGGTTTAGGTTTTATTTTTTATTTATTTTTAGGTTTTACTTTTAGGTTTAGGTTTTCATTTAGATTTTATTTTATTTTATTTTAGGTTTATTTTAGGTTTATTTTATTTTTATTTTATATTTAGTTTTTGTGTGATTTAGGTTTTTAATTCTTAGGTTTATTTTTATTTTTTGTTTAGTTTGGGTTTTTATTTATTTTATTTTAGTTTATTTTTATTTATTTTTTGGTTTAAGTTTAGGTTTTACTTTGGTTTTTATTTTATTTATTTTATTTAGGTTTAGGTTTATTTATTAATTTTATTTTTAGGTTTTATTTAGTTTAGGTTTAAGTTTTTAGTAGTTTAGGGTTTAGGGTTTAGGGTTTAGAGTTTAAGGTTTAGGTTTAAGGGTTGTTGGTTTTAGGGTTTAGGGATTAGGGGTTAGGGTTTTAGGGTTTATGGTTTAGGGTTTGTGTTTAGGGTTTAGGGTTTAGGGTTTAGGGTTTTAGGGTTTAGGGTTTAGGGTTTAGGGTTTAGGGTTAAGATTTTGGGTTTAGGTTTTAGGATTTTTTAGGGTTTATTATTTAAGGTTTAGGGTTTAGGGTTTAGGGTTGTAGGTTTCGGGTGTAAGGTTTCAGATTTAGGGTTTATGGTTTTTTTTAAATAAGTAAACCTGTAGGTGTAGGTTTATTTAGTTTATTTAGTTTATTTTTTATTTATTTTAGTTTATTTTTTTATTTTCTTTTATTTTTTAATTTTATTTAGTTTAGTCTATTTATTTTAGGTTTTATTAATTTTAGTTTAGATTTTTTATTTTAGTTTATTTTTTAGGTTTATGTTTATTTTTTAATTGAGTTTTAATTTTATTTTAATTTTAAGGTATACGTTTTATTTTTTATTTTTTGGTTTGGGTTTACATTTTTATTATGTTTTTTAAGTTTAGGTTTTAAGTTTTTATTTTTGGTTTATTTTTAAGTTTTATTTTTTAGTTTAGGTTTAGGGTTATTTTTAGTTTATTTTATTTTATTTAGTTTACGATTAGGTTTAGGTTAAGTTTATTTTAGGTTTTGGTTTAAGTTTTATTTAAATTAGTTTAGTTTATTTTAGTTTTGGTTTAAGTTTATTTTAATTTATTTATTTTATTTTAATTTAGGTTTTGGATTCTAAGAAAGCTGTATATGATGAAAAAAATTTAGCTTTTAGAGATTTATACAATAGATTAGATACCAAAGAAGGTGAAAGATGTATGTATAAGTTAGCAAAGAGATTGGAGAGGTAAAGACATAGTTCAAGTGAGGTGTATTAAGGATGAAAATAATAAAATGCTTTTTTTAGAAAATGATATTGGAAATAGGTGGATGAGGTATTTTGATAAACTTTTTAATGAAGGATCTAGTTGATTTTAGCAACCTTAAAACCCTAAACAAAAATAGAAAATTTCATTTTATCAGTTTAGTAAATATGAAGTTAGTGAAGATTTAGAAAATGTTAGTAGGGACGATAATATTTCAATAGAAGTGTGGAAATGTTTAGAAGATAAAGGAATTTCTTGGCTTTCAAATATTTTTAATGTCATTTTAAAGACTAAAAAGATGCCAGATGAGTGGGGAAAGAGTTTGTTGGTTTATATTTAAGAATAAAGGTGATGCACAAGAGAGTGCAAATTATAGAGGAATTAAGTTAATGTGCCATACAATAAAATTATGGGAGAGAGGGTTTTTACGATGTGATACAAAAGTTTCTCACAATCGGTTTTGGTTTTATGCCGGTAGATCTATTATGGATGATATACATTTGTTAAGGGTTTGATGGAGAAGCATAGAGAAAGTAAGGAGGATCTACATATGATATTTATTGATTTAGAAAGCTTATGATAAAGTTTCAAAGATGTTCTGGAGTTCTAAACGAGAAGGAGTTAATATTGATTATATTCAAGTCATTAGGATATGTATACTAGCTTACTTGTGTCCAAACACAAAGAGGATTGACAAAATATTTTCCTATTTTAGTTGGATTACATCAGGGATCAGCTTTTTACTTTAGTTATAGATGTTCTTACTAGTCATTTACAAGAAGATGTTCCTTGGTGTATGCATTTTGCTAATGGCATTCTTATTGTTGATAAGACTAGAGAGGGAGTCCAACAGAAACTTGAATTATGGAGGTCAACCCTAGAGTCTAAAGGTTTTCATTTAAGTAGATCTAAAACTAAATATATGCAGTGTAATTTTAGTTGTAGAAGTTCTAGTGATAGTGTTATGACATTAGGTGAACAAGTCATTAAATAGAGTGAGCATTTTAGATATTTAGGCTCTATTGTTCAAAATGATGGTGAAATAGATGGAGATATTATTAGTAGAATTCAAGATGGATGGTTGAAGTGGAGGAATGCATCTGGCCTATTATGGGATAGAAAGGTTCCACTTAAACTTGAGGGAAAATTTTATAAGATGTTGGTAAGACCTACAATGACTTATGGTGCAGAATGTTGGCCAACAAAAGAGAAGCATAAGACTAAGTTAAGTGTTACAGAGATGAGGATGCTTAGATGGATGAGTGGCTTTACTCTTAGAGATATAATACAAAATAGTATATTAGGAAAAGTTGGGTAGCTCAGTGGTAGATAAGATTAGGGGAGTCTCCTTAGATGGTTTGGCCACATAAAGCGTTGGCCGTCAGATGACATTAGGAGAGTAGATGCATTAGATTTGATGTTAAGAAAGGTTAGACCTAAAAGACTTGGTTAAGATGTATAAAAAAATGATCTTAGTATACTTCATTTAAATGAGAATTTGACACATAATAAAACACAATGGAGACGAAGGATTCATGTAGCCGACCCCACCTAGTGTGATTAAGGCTTGTTGTTGTTGTTGTTGTATTTTATTTTAATTTAGGTTTAGGTTTTTTTTTTTTAGTTTAGAGTTTAGGTTTTAGTTTTTATTTATTATTTGGTTTTATTTTTAGTTTTATTTTTTAGGTTTAAGTTTTTATTTAGTTTTTATTTTATGTTATTTTAGGTTTATTTTATTTTTATTTTACTTTTAGTTTTTATTTTAGTTAGGTATTTTATTGTTAGGTTTATTTTATTTTTTAGTTTAGTTTAGGTTTTTATCTATTTTATTTTAGTTTATTTTATTTTATTTTTAGGTTTAAGTTTAGCTTTTCATTTAGGTTTTTATTTTATATATTTTTTATTTTATTTAGGTTTAGGTTTTCTTATATATAATTTATTTTTATGTTTTATTTAGTTTAGGTTTAGGTTTTTAGGTTTTTATTATTTAGTGTTTAGGGTTTAAGGTTTTAAGGTTTTAGGGTTTTAGGGTTTTATTTTTAGGGTTTAGGGTTTTGGGTTAGGGTTTAGGGCTTAGGGTTTGGGTTTAGTGTTATAGGGTTTAGGGTTTTTTTTGTTAAATTAAGTAAACGGGTAGGGTTAGGTTTATTTAGTTTATTTATTTTAGTTAATTTTATTTTTTTTTATTTATGTATTATTTATATTTTATTTTATTTATTTTTTTTTATTCATTGGTTTATTTTATTATTTTTGTTTAGGATAGGTTTTATTTATTTATTGAGTTTATTTTAATTTTTTATTTGTTTTTATTTTTAGGTTTAGGTTTAGGTTTTTATTTCAATTTATTTTATTTTATTTAGGTTTAGGTTTTTCTTTAAGGTTTTATTTAGTTTAAGTATAAGTTTTTAGGTTTTTATGGATTAGGATTTAGGATTTAAGGTTGTAGGTTTTAGGGATTAGGGTTTAGGGTTTGGGGTTTAGGGTTTAGGGTTTTTTTTTTTGTGGAAACCCCATGTAGGGGTATTTTATTGCCACAAAATGAGGATTATAAGGTCCTTAAAGGGGATAAACTCATCGCTCAAGAGCTACTGATCAGAGTAAATCCCTATCTAAGTACATCCAAAAGCAAAAGAAAGCATTAAAGCAATCAAAAGATACAAGATGATTAACATAATAAGCTAAAGTAAGATTAAAACCATTGCTGAGGATGTGTGAATGCGATAGTATGGAGCGGACACAAATAAGAAAGAGAAACACCTACAAAGTTATAATGAGAGATTAGAGCAGTTAAGGTAATCTGAGACAAAAGATAGAAGGAAACAATATGATATGAGTATCTTAATGAGGAAATGTGATAGAAGGCTCAGCTCAATCACACCATGATGGGCAGATGCAAGTATGAGCATCCAAACTTGTGAAGGGTTGCATCACATGAGCTACTAAGAACCAAAAAAGAGATTATCCGACCATCATAGCCAACAAACACAGAAGGTAGCACCAGTTGTTGATAATCTTGGGAGCTTTATTACCTACAAACCTAAACAAAATCATATTTATGCATATGAACTAGTCATAGAAACCATCCAGAAAGCGGCGGCGAAGAAGTAGCACAAATCACTAAACAAGTCAATGAGTCTTTAAATGACACCATCCCGGTTATAAGATATATAAATGAATGTCGGGCAGAAACAGGTAGATGTAAAGTCCAAAAAATAAGCCCAATCAAAATAATGAATGATTAGTGAGCCTTATTAGTATCCATATCAATAGTTGGCAAGAAACAATTGTAAGGGAAAGGCAAAATCGAAGCCAAGAAAATAGCACAAAAGCCGATGCTCATAGTACCATGAAAAGGCACGAGAAAAAAGCTTGATAATACCTCCAATAAAGAGATTATATTCCAAAGTAAAACTGACGGTTGAAAAGCGGGGTCAGATATGATCCCTATGAGAATCGAGAAAAATAAGGCAAGATAACCAAGAGTAAAGCGGCAGTGGCCATAAAAGGCAAAAGCAAGACATGAAAGGACCGCATAGATTGCATTCAGACAGATCCCAATTAGAAACCAACAAGAATCTAGAAAAAACAAGATAGTAGATAACCAAGACAAAAGGCGATTGAGCACAAATTCTCAGTTGGGAATATAAACAACAAGGGTAATGCACCATATCGAGAAAATAAGCACCAGGATAAAATAGCAAGGGCACTCAGAACGCTAACAACAAAATAGTTAGAGCAACGATACAAATTAGGATCCACATTAGAATCGAGAAAAACAAGACGAATAACCAAGACAAAAAAATAGCCAAGGTAAACAAGGCTACGGCCAAGATAGGAAGGGACAACATAGTACCATAATTGGAAAAGCCCACCAAGACAACAATGGCCAAAAACAAGATAATCACGGATGAGCATACAGCTTAAAATCTTTAATCATACCAAGGCAATAGAGCAAAACACCAAGCCAAAAGAGGAAAACATAGTACCATAATTCAGAAAAGCCACAGCCCAGACATCAATGACCAAAACAAACAGAAACCATATAATCTGGATGAGCATAGAGCTTAAGACCCTTAATCATATCCAGTGCAGCATAACTGAACATAGGAATAACTAATAGGTGTTGAGCAATACAGCAATCGGAGCCAATCCCAGAGTGTTATTGCCACATTGGAACCCACCGACAAAGGATCAAAAATTGTATTCAAGTGAAAAGCATCATTAGAATCCAAAACAAGATAATAGGTAACCAAAGCAAAACCAGCGGGAATAAATAGGACAAAACATCCAAGCTCTCAATCAGTAGGCAATGCCATAGTTAATAGTAGAAGAATAAGTATCTTGAATGCAATCCAGCACCAAACCTCAATGCAATGTAATGAAATAACTGGCGAGCATAGGACCTAGAAATCCTATAGCCAAGATGGAGCCAACATAGGAGTCCTGAAAAACCAAGACAACACAACTCCAAGATAAGAAATAATCAAGACAACAAAAACCAGCTAGCTTGACATAAAACCACCCATCCAGGATAAACAATGCAATTGTTACAAGTTTAACTGAAAGAAGATAGGGAGAACATTAGCAGAAAAGATAGATCAGTGGATTCTGTTGATAAGTAAATAAAAAATAAGTACCGGGGTTCAAAACAAAATCCACCAAGCAATCATCAACATTTTGCTAAACAAAACAAACCAAAACCCCAGAAACATCCTGTAGAGTATTAGTCCAGTGCAGCCAACAACCAAGGCAGCAGTAAGAGATATTTAAAGCATTAGCAGGATGATTAGTCACATTAATCCAATTGCCAAGGATAAAACTTGAAGATAACATCCGAAGTTAGCGGGAGACGAAGAGAAACAAAGAAAAGAGGGTAAACACAAGAAAACCAAAAGAAAGGCCAACATGAAAGCCCATTCCAGGGAGCAAGAGAAGACCAAATCCCCAATCTCAGAAGCATCCTGCACAGAAAGGTTCTCTTGAATAAAACAGCCAGTAATAATTTGAAGGAACTCCATCCAGGGCAGAAAATAAATAGTGCAAATAAGAGTTACATAAAAGGATAACCAAGAAGTAATATCAAAGTTCTGCACAATGAGAAGTCTGCCATTAAGGGTAAGGAGGTCAGCGGACGTGAAAGCCTACAAAGAACATCCATAGCGGGTGGGAGAAAGAAAAGCACCACAAGAAGATCCCACCAAAGGACCCTGTGAAATAGGAAATGGATTCTAAAAAGAGCATGTTGTATGGGGTCCAGGTTCGATATAAACAACGACAAGATGATAAGTATCATAAAAGGCCAAATAGACTCTTCATGCACAAAAGTAAAGTAAAAGATAAATCCCGTAAAAGAAAAATGTTAGATCCAAGCTAGAATCAAAAGAGTATGGGAGACAATCGGCATGTCAACATCATTTTCAGAGGATCCAATAACCTAACAAAATCATCAAGATAATTATTGCAAGCATAGTAAACAATACTAACTATAAGCATACAAAAAACATAGAGAACTAAGATGCTCCAAGCAGTAATATCTTTAATAAACAGCAGGTTGCAGAAATTAATAGCATTAGGTAAGCCCATTAAAATAAATATCTCCATCCGGCAAATAAGCCCCTAGGATTAGAAATGCAGCATCAATAAGATTAAAGTCCCAAATAGGATTGGTGCTATAAAAATAATAGAGTTGTCACATAGCTAACATAATTCCATAGAATATCAGATACATATAGCTCAATAGGTCTTAACGTAAATGCCAAAAGTAGTGAGCCTCCTAATGAAGGAGTAGTTGTTAAAACTCCAAATCTTTACACAATTATCAAGACAATAAGTAATATCCGTTTGAAGCATCCACAAAAGCCATAAAAAGTAATAGAAATCCCATGAAAGAAAGAAGCATACAGATCTGGAAAAAAATAACAAATGTTGGATTAGGTTCTGAGATAAGGAAATCCAGAATTGTCCAAGTTAACCAGCCCACGCAAGTGTTTGGGTAAGGTGAGTTGATCAAAGAAAATGATGCCATAGATCTAGCAAAGGTAGTAAATTCAAGCATTTCCAAACATGAGTGATGTTAAAATTTAGTTGGGAAAGAAGAGCTCTAATTTGCTTGAGGAGATAGTACAATTCTGTGCTGCTCATCTTAGTGGAAGTCAAAAGATCAATCAGCAGAACAGCATCCACCTCAATCCAAATATTGAGCCAACCATTTTGGATGCAAATCTCAAGAGCTTTGAAGATTGCCATAAGCTCAATGGGGATGTAGGAAATAAGGGGATAAGAAAAAGCACATAGGACTAGACCTTCAGAGTTCCTGAAAATGCAACCACAACTAGAGCCATTATGAGAGAGCCATCGGTATTGATTTTAATGATATGGTCAAGAGGTTTTTCCAATAGACAATCTTGTCATTTAAATGATAAGGTTGATCCCTAGGTTAATGCATTGGCCACAAATTTATAGCCTTTGAAGTGACTATAATGAATGAGATTGGCTTTAAACAAGTCACAATTTTAGTTCTAGCAATAATCCTCACACGATTCATAGGGATCCCTCGATGTTTTGAATCATTACGATCCATCCATATGAACCAGATAAGAGTGATAGCAATGATAATTTTAATGTGACCTTTAGTAGTGTTATCAAAATAGAATTCAAGAAGTTGATATAGAATAAGAGATCCATTGAAAATGACAATGTTAAAAAGATCATCATACCAAATCCAAAGGTTAGAAGCTATGGCCCCATTAACAAAAACATGATTAACATTCTCAATATGAACAACATTGACATTTAGAGGGTAAATGGAACCTTTACCCCACAAGGAA
This sequence comes from Cymbidium sinense, assembly GCA_021442155.1. NCBI lineage: Eukaryota > Viridiplantae > Streptophyta > Magnoliopsida > Asparagales > Orchidaceae > Cymbidium > Cymbidium sinense. The sequence goes on from JAKCPB010000142.1 coordinate 161,137, forward strand.
TCAGGATAAAATTTTTTGAATATGCCAAGTAAGAGCAGAATAGGAAGTAGGGATATTGTTATTCCAAAGTTTGGAGAATACATAGAGGAATCACAGTATCTTTAATGTGGAGCCACACATTTTTGAGGTTGAAATCACCATTGTGAGAGAGCTTAAAGAGAATATGATCTTGAGTTTGAGGAGTGATTGGAATAAGTAATCATATTAGAAAGTAAAGGGATAAAATCAATAAGCTTATTATTGTTCCACTTATTGTTATGCCAAAAGAGTTTACTTACTCTAATGGCGGAAGTGGAATGAGTGTAGAGTAAGTCATCCATGGAACCACAACCACTCCAGTTATCTTGCCAGAAGAAAGAGGTACCAGAGTTGATGCCCCAAAAAATTAGGGATTCAGCATCCCATTTGACAGAACAAAGTCTTTTCCACACAGAGTCACCGGTTTAAAGGGACAAATGAGGGCTTACCACAATATTTAGCAATCATGAAATTAGCCCGATGATTACTCTAAAATTCCACCAAAGTTTATAGGAGAAGGCATTGATAGCTTCTTTTATGGATTTACAACCAAGACCACCTTCAAAAGTGCCAACTTTTAAACCAAGAGGTCAGTGCATTTTTTTTGAAGAGGTATTGGAGCCCAAAAAAATTTATTTAGGAGGCGCTCAATTACATTGATGCCGAGATGGTGAAATGGTTTGGATGAGATATAAAGACATGGAATTAAGAGTGCTCTTGATCAAGGTTAGCCTACCACCAAAAGAGAGTAAATGAAATTCCCAAACCAAAATTTTAGTAGAAATTTTTTGAATAAGATCATCAAAAGGTGAGATCTTTTCGGCCTTTAAAAAGTGGAGCAGATATTAATGGGAAATTGACTTTGCTTAAAATTAGTAATTGTGGAGATTTGATTCAATCTATTAGGAGGAATCTTCACTGAGGGAATAAAACAACATTTTTTTTCATTAAGGAAGAGACCACTAACTTTGCCAAAATCATTTAAGAGATTCTTAATATTTTTAACATGTTGAAGGAGGCATTACAGAAGATTATAAAATCATCTGCAAAGCTAAGATGAGAAACAGGGAAACCACCATGAGTTTTAAAAGCCATGTTAGGTTTTTTGATGAAAAGGTCATTGAGGCTTCTCGAAAGATATTCAATAGCAATGATAAAAAGAGAAGGAGAAAGGGGGTCACCTTGATGCAAACCATGGCTTGAAGAAAAGAAACCAAGGGACTCACCATTTAAGATGACAGAGAACCAGATGTTAGTGATACAACTTTTGATAATCTGGATAAAATGATCAGAGAAACCAAACAAATGCAAGATTTGGAAAAGGAAATCCCATGAGAGGTTGTCAAAGGCTTTAGAGATGTCCAGTTTGAAGAGAATATTACCTCCTCTGGAAGAAATATCAATGTCATGAACCAATTCTTGAGCGAGAGAATATTATCAAATATGGCTCTATTTTTAACAAAACCAGTTTGGTTAGGGGAGATGATTTTATAGCGGGGACTAATTATTAATTAATTAGTTTAGCAATGAGTTTTTTAGATAAAGGTACAAAGACTAATGGGTCTCACCCGGATTGATTGATAGTTTTAGGAATAAGGACAATAGAAACTTGAAAATATGGAATAGAGAGCTACCATCAAAGAAATCAATAAAGCATTAACAAGATCGATTTAATAAAAGGCCAACAATGTTGAAAGAAATGAGTTAGCCATCGGGACCCGAACGAGTCATTGTTCATGCTATTGAGAGTACTACTAATCTTGCTTCAGAGGGATGCATAGTGAGCAAATGGTTATCCTCATTGGTAATCATAGAAGAGATAAGATGGGTGTTGGAGGGGGTTTCTAACGAAGGGTTAGAATTTAATAAATTTTGAAAGTGATGTATGATAGAATCCTTGATTTCATTGTTATCAGTTATCTAGCCACCATTAGGATTCTTAATTCTTTTAATCGAGTTTAGAGCTTTTCATTTATTATAAATAGCGTGGAAATACCTAGTGTTTCATCATCACAATATGTTTGCTAGCGGCTTTTGGCCAATAGGTTTCCTCCATATTTTGGTAGTTAATCGATTATCTTTGTAGTGCTCTTCAAGCTACTTGGGATTGGTTAAGATAGCCTCTTCAAGTGAACAAACCACTTGTTCCATAGCTTTAAGATTGGTAAAGAGGTTTTTAAAAATATGCTTGTTCCACCAATTGAGGTTTTGCTTAAGCCTCTTGAGCTTAAGCCAAAGCCCTTCATGCTTTAAAATTATCCGGATGAGCGGGAGCCATCCAATTAGTGAAACAAAAGTGAAATCACCATGTTGGGTCCACATATTTTGGAAATAGAAGAAGATGAGAATAGGAGGGTTAGTGGGGAGTTTTGATAGAGATCAAAAGAGGGCATGATCGGACAAAGTCCCTCAAATGTTCAGGTGAGAGGCCATTGATTAATCCAAAGAGAATTAAAGAGGGCCTGTCTGCGCTACCAAAGTCTAGAGTTTGCCATGTGTCAGACCGAAAACCAATGTCAATCGGTGCAATCAAGGATCATATTAGAAGTCTTCCATGGAATGAAGGTTAGGAGAACATCCTCCCTCCTTTTGAAGAAGCAATGATAGTGTTGAAATCAACCAACCAGTAAGGTTAAGCGAGGAGGCAAAGTTCTTAAATGATTCCAAAGGATGTTCCTACTCTATTACAAGAAGCATAGATAAATGAACCAAAAGCCAAAAAAAATCACCTAAGGAGATTTTGACATTAACCAATTGATCAAGATCATCAATGATGGAAATGGTGATAGAATTATCCCAAAACACCATATTTTGTTATTAAGATGAAGAAGAAATTTTGAAATCCAAGCGATCTAGCAACAAAGGCAATTTTGGAAGAGCTAATGAAAGGCTCAATAATAACAAGAAGTTTGATGTTATGAGCGGAGAGGCTCTAACGGTTGCGGACGGGGAGACCCGGATATTCCAAATAAGAAAATTTATCATAATAAAATTCAAAAGAAAGATAGAAAAGGAAAATGAAGAAATGAAGAGGAGGACATAATTATTTATGAGGTGTAAGGAAGAACGTGTGGTTCTAGTGAATTATTATTAGATATTTTGGCTTTGTAAGATTTTTTTAAGAATAGTTTGGAAAGGTCTATCGAATCCAAAGTATCTCCTCAAAAGAGATTGGTTTTATTTTCTAGAGAAGGAGCAGTATCAGTCAATATTTTAGTAGTGGTGATTTCTCCTTCTTCAGTATCAGAGTTAGGATGAGAAATTTGGATAGCGAGTATCACTCTAGAAAGTAGAGGGGAGGTTCTTGCACCATTAAGTAGTGCAAATAACATTTTCATTACCATGATGCATATTCGATTTTGTCTCAAAGGATGATCCAATGTTAAAATTTCCATTCTGATTGTCATTAAGTTTTAAATTAAGCAAATCATGAGAAGCCAATATATTGCAAGTATGAGAAGTGCTAGGTAAGTTGGCATTAGTCTGAGCACCCACCTCAATAGTAGTATGTAGACCTAGCTCAGAATGTTTTTCATTTGGAAAATCAATAGGTACTAAGGGGGCAGGTGTAGGAGGATGTATTACATTATGAGTAGCTTTTGGCACATAAGCTAACTTAGTGGTTTTCCGTTCCAAGAGAGGTACTAGTGTCTGTGAAATATTCTTTTTTAAGGTTGGGGTGTAGCATAAAGCATTGGTATGATCATGGCCATGGATCTTATAGTGGAACAAAAGCGGGAAGTTTTCAAATTCAACTTTTTGATTGTATCCAAATTTTTGAAGCCAATCCAAACTTCTTTGGGGTATTTTTAGTAATGTCAATTTCCACCAAGATCGTGCAACAGATGTTGGATCTAGTGGCGGTGGCTTGATCAATTTGAAGGGTCTACCAAATAGAGCCCCAACCACTTGAGTAACATAGTGAATTCTCATGTTTGGGAAAGCAAGCCATAGAGGAACAATAGGGATTCTTCCTTTGACATCAAAAGGGGACCATTTCAAGAGCATTTGGCAATTATACACATAATAAGAGTGGCGAACAAAGACGAGTAATCTAAATCATTTGATAATTGAATGAGGATGTGTAGGATCAAGTAGTCAATAGTGAAAACTCAAAGCTTTAAACTATGGAAGAAGGATCGGATGTTATCTAGAGTAGGGCGCAGAGAGAATTTACCAAAGAGAACTCATAAGGGTAGCTAATTTCTCCACATCACGTGAGAACACACATGGCACAATCCATGAAAGGATGAGATTAGATTAAAGGCATTAGTACAAGGAGTCTTACGAAAGAGCATCCTTAAAGGACTTCATAGCGCGTGCATGAAATCGGATCCAGTACCTTTAGGATCGGTGAGTTAGAATGCGATGAGTTTTGCGGAGGGTGAAACCTCACCATTCGATCCGGTGAGAATCACATAAGCTACCGGGGATGCAAACGAGCAATTTAATGAACATTGGGAGGCAATCACCGCAGAAACACAAAATCGCCATAAAATTGAGGAGAGGGAGCGTTTAGGGTTTAGGGTTTAGGTTTTAGGGTTTTAGGGTTTTTTAGGATTTTAGGGTTTAGGGTTTAGGTTTAGAGTTTATGGTTTTAGGGTTTAGGGTTTAGGGTTTAGGGTTTGGGTTTATTGTTTAAGGTTTAGGGTTTAGGGTTTAGGGTTTTTAGGGTTTAGGATTTAGGGTTTAGGGTTTTAGGGTTTAGGGTTTAGAATTATTTAGTGTTTAGGGTTTAGGTTATTTTATAGGGTTTAGGATTTTTAGTAGGTTTAGGGTTTAGGGTTTAGATTTAGGTTTAGGGTTTTCAAATTATGGTTTAGGTTTATTTAGTTTTTTTTTTTATTTTAGTTTATTTTATTTTTTTTATTTAGGTTTATTTTTTATTTAGTTTAGTTTAAATTTTTTAGGTTTATTTATTTTAGTTTATGTTTTTTTTTATTTTAGTTAATTTTTTAGGTTTAGGTTTAAGTTTAAGTTTATCTTTTGGTTAAGTTTTATTTTTTATTTTTTATTTTTAGGTTTAGGTTTATTTTTATTTAGGTTTAGGTTTAGGTTTTATTTTAGGATTATTTTTTAGGTTTTATTTTTAGTTTAGGTTTATTTTTTAGTTTATTTTATTTTATTTAGGTTTTTATTCTTAGCTTTATTTTATTTTTTAGTGTTTAGGTTTAGGGTTATTTATTTATGTTTTATTCTTAGTTTAGTTTTATATTTATTTTATTTTTAGTGTATTTTATTTTTTAGATTTTAGGTTTAGGGTTTAGGGTTTAGGGTTTAAGTTTTAGGATTAGGGTTTAGGGTTAGGGTTTATTTTAGGGTTTAGGGTTTATTTTTTAGGGATTAGGGTTTTTAGGGTTTAGGGTTTAGGGTTTAGGGTTTAGGGTTTAACATTTAGGGTTAGCATAAGGTTTAGGGTTTTAAAATTTATAGTAGGTTTAGATTTATTTTTATTATTTATTTTTTTATTTATTTTAGTTATTTTTAATTATTTTATTTTTATTTTATCTTATTTATTTTAGGTTATTTAATTTTTAATTTTTAGGTTTTTTATTTTTTAATTTAGTTAATTTTAATTTCTTATTTTATTTTATTTTAAGTTTAGGTTTTATTTTATTTTATTTTATATTACTTTAGGTTTAGGTATTTTATTTATTTTATTTTAGGTTTAATTTATTAGGTTTAGGTTATTTTAGGTTTTATTTTAGGTTTAGGTTTAGTTTAGGTTTAGGGTTTAGGTTTAGTTTAGGTTTTAGGTTTAGGTTTTAGGTTTAGTTTAGGTTTAGTTTTAGTTTAGGGTTTAGGTTTAGGTTTAGGTTTAGGTTTAGGTTTAGGGTTTTAGGGTTTAGGGTATAGTTTAGGTTTTAGTTTAGGGTTTAGGGTTTTAGGTTTTAGTTAGTTTAGGTTTTAGGGTTTAGGTTTAGTATTTAGGTTTAGGGTTTTATTTTTTAGTGTTTATTTAGGATTTAGGTTTTAGGTCTTTAGAATATGGTTTAGGTTTAGGGTTTAGGGTTTAGTTTAAGGTTTAGGGTTTAATTAAAATTTAAGGTTTATGGTTTTATTTTAAAATTTTAGATGTTTAGGTTTTAGTTTATTTTTTATTTATTTTAGTTCTTTTATTTTTTTTTATTTTTTTATTTAGCTTACTTTATTTATTTTAGTTTATTTTTTATGTTTAGGTTTAAGTTTAGGTTTTTTTAGTTGAGTTTTATTTTTATTTATTTTTAATGTTTAGGTTTATCTTTTTATTTTATTTTTTTATGTTTAGGTTTTAGGTTTTTATTTCTGGTTTATTATTAGGTTTAATTTTTTTGTTTAGGATTAGGTTTATTTTTTGTTTGATTTATTTTATTTAGGTTTTTTATTCTTAAGTTTATTTTATTATTTAGTTTAGTTTTGGTTTTTATTTATGTTATTTTAGTTTACTTTTTTTTAAGGTTTAAGTTTAGGTTTTTATTTTATTTTATTTTTTGTTTTATTTAGGTTTATGTTTTTTAAATTATTTTATTTTAAAATTTTATTTAGTTAAGGTTTAGGTTTTTAGGATGTTATTTAGGGTTTAGGGTTTAGTTTTATGGTTTAGGGTTTATAGGGTTTAGGGTTTAGGGTTTAGTATGGCTTTATAGTTTAGGATTTTTTTTTAGGGTTTAGGGTTTAGGGTTAGTTTTGGTTTTAGGTTAGGTTTAGGTTTAGGGTTTAGGTTTAGGGTTTAGTTTAGGGTTTATTTAGTTTAGGGTTTTATTTTAGTTTAGGGGATTTTAATTTAGGGTTTAGGTTTAGTTAATTTTAGGTTTAGGGTTTAGGGTTTAGATTAGTTTTTAGGTTTAGGGTTTAGGGTTTTTTTTTAGTAAAGAGTAGATTTAGCTTTAGTTTATTTTTTATATTTTATTTAGTTTATTTTTTGTTTAGTTTTTATTTATTTTATGTTTTAGTTAGGTTTTTTTTTTTTAGTTTAGGTTTAGGTTTTATGTTTTTTTTATTTTATGTTTATTTTGGTTTTATTTTTTATTTTAGGTTTAAGATAATTTTGAGTTTATTTTATAGATTTAGTTTAGGGTTTAGTTTAATTTTTTTAAGTTTAGTTATGTTTTATTTATTTTAGTTTAGGTTTAGGTTATTTTATTTTTTATTTTATTTTTATTTTATATTTAGGTTTTTTTTTTAGTTTAGGGTTTTGGTTTTATTTTCATTTTATTTTAGGTTTATTTTTAGGTTTATATTTTTATGTAGTTTGTATTTTATTTTATTTTTGGATATTTTATTCTTATTTTACTTTTTATTTTATTAGGTTTTTTTTTTATTTGGTTTTATATTTTTTGTTTAGTTTAGGTTTTTATTTTATTTTAGTTTTTTATTATTTATTTTTTTTTTAGGTTTAGGTTTAGGTTTTAGTTTATGTTTTTATTTATTTTTATTTTTATTTTATTTTATTTAGGTTTAGGTTATTTTATTTATTTTATTATTAAGTTTTTTAAGTTTTTAGGGTTTATGGTTTAGGGTTTAGGGTTTAGGGTTTAGGTTCAAAGGGTTAGAGTTTTAGGATTTAGGGTTTAGGGTTTAGGGTTTAGGGTTAGGGTTTAAAGTTTATGGTTTAGGGTTTAGGTTTTAGTTTAGGGTTTATTTAGGTTTAGGTTTAGGATTTATTTTTAGGTTTTAGGGTTTATAGTTTAGGGTTTAAGTTTATTTTTTAGGCATTAGTTTAGTTATTTTAGGGTTTAGGGTTAGGTTTAACATTTAGGGTTTAGGGTTTAATTTAGGGTTTGGTTAGGTTAGAGTTTAGGGTTTATTATTTTTTATTTAGGTTTTAGGGTTTAGGATTAGGGTTATGGTTTATTTTAGGGTTTAATTTTAATAGTTTAGGATTTTGGGTTTGGGTTTTTATTTTTTTTTAAAATTTTTAGGTTTAAGTTTATTTAGTTTATTTTTTTATTTATTTTTTAGTTTTACTTAGTTGGTTTTTTATTTTAGGTTTTTTATTTTGTTTTATTTTTTAGTTTAGTTTTTCTATTTTTTAGGTTTAGGTTTATTTTTTATTTTAGGTTTAGGTTTTTATTTCTTTAGTTTAGGTTTGAGTTTTATTTTATGTTTTATAGGTTTTATTTTTTAGTTTAGGTTTAGGTTTATTTTAGTTTATTTATTTTATTTTTTAGGTTTAGGTTTAGTTTATTTAGTTTAGGTTTATATTTATTTATTTTAGTTTAGTTTTAGGTTTATTTTAGTTTTTTTTTTAATTTATTTAATTTTATGTATTTTAGGTTTTATTTTAGGTTTATTTAGTTTTATTTATTTATTTAGTTTATTTTATTTTATTTAGTTTTATTTATTTTTATTTATAGTTTATTTTATATTTTAATTTAGTTTAGGTTTTATTTATTTTAGTTTATTTATTTTATTTTTTTATTTTATTTTTTAGGGTTTATATTTTATTTTAGGTTTATTTTTTTAGGTTTAGTTTGGGTTTATTTTTTTTAGGGTTAGTTTAGTTTAGAGTTTAGGGTTTAGGTTTAGGTTTAGTTTAGGTTTAGTTTAGGGTTTTAGTTTAGGTTAGTTTAGTTAGTTTAGGGTTTAGGTTTAAATTAGGGTTATTTTATTTAGTGTAAACTCATAATTTAGGTTCATTTAGTTTATTTGTTTTATTTTATTTTATTTAGGTTTATTTTATTTATTTAGTTTAGTTTATTTATTTAGGTTTTTTATTTTATTTAATTTAGTTGGTTTAGGTTTATTTTTTAGTTTAGTTTTATTTTGATTTTATTTTTTGGTTTAGGCTTTATTTTATTTTAGGTTTAGGTTTAGGTTTTATTTTTTATTTTCTTAGGTTTAGGTTTTAGGTTTTTTTTAGGTTTATTTTTATTTATTTTAGGTTTATTTTAGTTTTTTTAATTATATTTATGGTTTAGGTTTTTTAGGTTTAGTTTAATTTTTAGGTTTAGTTTAGGTTTTTTATTTTATTTTTAGTTTATTTATTTTGTTTAGGTTTAGGTTTATTTTATTTTATTTTAGTTAGGTTTATGTTTTATTTATTATTTATTTTAGGTTTACTTTTTTAAGTTTAGGTTTATTTACTTTTATTTTATTTTTTATGTTTATTTTATTTTTATTTCAGGTTTAGTTTTTATTTTATTTAGGTCATTATTATTTTAGTTTATTTTAGGTTTTTATTAATTTTATTTTAGCTTAGTTTTTATTTTATATTTTATTTTATTTTTTAGGTTTAGGTTTAGGTTTTAGTTTAGGTTTTTATTTTATTTTATTTTATTTATTTTATTTTATTTTTCTTAAAGTTTTTTTATTTATTTTATTTTTAGGTTTTATTTAGTTTAGGTTTAGCTTTTTTTGCTTTTAAGGTTTAGGGTTTAGGTTAGTTGAGCATTTATATAGGGTTTAGTGTTTAGTGTTTAGGGTTTAGTGATTTTTTTATTTAGGTATTTATTATTTTTTATTATTATTATTAGTTTTTATTAGTTATTATTAGTTTGTTTATTATTAGAGTTAGTTATTATTTTTATTATTAGTTTAGTTTATTATTTATTATTATTACTAATTATTAGTGGGTTATTACTTACTTATTTAGTTTATTTAGAGGGGTTAATTTTAGTTATTAGTTTATTATTAGTTTTATTTAGTTTATTATTAGTTTAGTTATTTATTAGGTTTTTTATTTAGTAGTTTATTACTAGTTTTTAATTTATTAGTTTATTAGTTATTAGTTTTAGTTAGTTAGCTATTTTAGTATTAATTTTTATTATTATTAGATATTATTATTAATTAGTTTATTATTATTATTTATGAGTTTTTATTATTTTTTAGTTTTTTATTAGTAATTATTAGTTTTTATTTAGTTGTTAGTTTGGGTTTTATTTAGTTTAATTTTTATTTAGGTTTAGGTTTGTTAGTTTGTTTTAGTTTATTATTTACTTTAGTTACTTTAGTTTTTTAGTTTTTTATTTTATTATTATTAATTAGTTTTTTATTATTTATTTATTATTTTATTAGTTTTTTTTAGTTATTTAATTTTAGTTAGTTTTTGGTTTAGTTTAGTTATTCTTAGGTTTAGTTATTATTATTAGTTGGTTTGGGTTTAGTTTTTTTGGTTTAGGGTTTAGGTTATTTAGTTTAGTTAGTTTTTTATTTAGTTTAGTTATTATTGGTTAGTTATTATTTTATTATTTATTAGTTTAGTTTATTTTTGGGTTTTATTAGTTATGGTTTAATTTTATTAGTTTATTAGTTTAGTTATTTTGTTTTAGTTTATGAGTTTTTTATTAGGTTTTAGTTTATTTTTATTATTATAGTTTTATTATTTATTAGGGTTTAGGTTTTTTAGTTTAGTTTAATATTTAGTGGGTTTAGGTTTTATTAGTTTTGGTTTAGTTTTATTTTTTTAGTTTATCATTAATATTATTAGTTATTAGGTTTAGTTAGTTATTATTTTATTTTATTAGTTTTAGTTAATTAATTAGTTTAGTTTTATTATTATTATGGTTTGGTTTGTTTTAGTTTTAGTTTAGTTTTATTAGTTTATTATTTAGGTTTATTATTATTATTAGTTTTATTAGTTTATTGGTTATTATTATTATTTTTAGTTTATTAGTTTTATTAGTATTATTAGTTTAGTTTAGTTTATTAATTTTAGTTAGTTTTGTTAGTTTATTAATTTTAGTTTAGTTTAGTTTATTAGTTTATTAGTTTTTTATTTTTTAGTATTAGTTTATTATTAGTTTTTATTTATTAGGGTTTAGGTTTTTTATTGGTTTTTTTATAATTTTATTATTATTATTATTAGTTTTAGTTAATGGGGTTTATTTTATAGTTTTATTAGGTTTTTTTTTTTTAGGTTTATTTAGATTTTATTTATTATTTTTGGTTGTGGGTTTATTATTATTATTATTTTAAATTTTAGGTTTATTATTATTATATTAGTTTAGTTTGGTTAGTTTTATTTGTTAGTTATTAGTTTAGTTTTTTATTTATTTTATTAGTTATTATTATTATTTTATTATTATTATTTATTTTTATTAGTTTATTTATTATTATTAATTTTAGTTTTAGTTATTATGGTTTTATTATTATTAGTTTAGGTTTAGTTTAGTTTATTGGTTAGTTTTTTATTAGTTTTATTTTATTATTTAGTTTATTTATTATTAGTTTATTATTAGTTTATTGTTAGTTTTGTTAGTTTAGGTTTTGTTAATTGTTATTAGTTTTTTTTAATTAGTGGGTTTAGTTTATTAGTTTAGTTTATTAGTTTTATTAGTTTAGGTTTTAGTTATTATTAGTTATGTGTTTAGTTATTAGGTTTAATTTTATTAGTAGGTTTAGTTTATTAGTTTAGTTTATGTTTTAGTTTAGTTTAGTTTTATTATTAGGGTTTAGGTTTATTTATTATTATTATTTATTTTTTATTATTATTTTATTATTAATTTTATTATTTATTAGATTTTATTATTAGTTTTGTTTATTAGTGGTTTTATTTATTATGATTAGTTGGTTTATTGTTTATTAGTTTTTATTATTAGTTTATTTAGTTAGGGTTTAGTTTTTAGTTAGTTTATTAATTTGTTTAGTTATTATTATTATTATTATTATAAGTATGGGTTTAGTTAATAGTTTAGTTTTTTAGTTTTATTATTATTATTATTATTAGTTTATTATTATTATTATTTATTTTTATTTATTTTATTAGTTTTATTGGTTTTAGTTATGGATTAGTTTTTATTAGTTTTAGTCATTAGTTTAGTTTATTGTTAGTTATTTATTATCATTAGTTTTAGTTTTATTAGTTATTTATTAGTTAGTTTAGTTAGTTTATTATTAGTTTAGGTTAGGTTTTATGGTTATTATTATTATATTAATTATTATTATTATTATTATTATTATTATTAGCTTTAGTTTATTATTAATTTTTATTAGTTTTAGTTTTATTATTATTAGTTATTTTATTATTTTTTTTATTAATTAGGCTTTATTATTATTATTATTAATTTATGGGGGTTTTTATTAGTTTATTATATTATTTAGGGTTTAGTTATTTATTATTAGGTTTAGTTATTAATTTTTATATTAGTTTTATTTGTTGGTTAGTTATTATTAGTTTTTTTTTATTATTAGTTTTAGTTATTATTATTTAGTTTTAGTTTATTTAGGTATTAGTTTATTAATTTTAGTTATTGGGTTTATTATTATTGTTAGTTTTTTAGTTTAGTTAGTTTTATAGTTTATTATTGGTTTTTTATTAGGTTATTATTAGTTATTAGTTTAGTTTGTTTATTATTATTATTATTATTATTATTATTATTATTATTATTGGTTATTATTATTGTTATTATTATTAGTTTTATTAGTTTATTATTAGTTATTAGTTTTATTATTAGTTTTAGATTTATTAATTATTGTTAATTTATTATTATGTTTAGTTAGTTTAGTTTTATTAATTTTATTATTAGTTTTAGGTTATTGTTAGGTTTAGTTTTATTTAGATTTAGTTATTATTAGTTTATTATTAATTTATTTATTATTTATTTGATAGTTTTGGTTTTATTTATTAGTTTAGTTTATTAGTTAGTTAGTTTTATTAGTTTTATTAGTTTTAGTTTAGTTTTTAGTTTTTAGTTTTAGTTTAGTTTATTATTATTATTATTAGTTTATTAGTTATTATTTATATATTTTATTAGTTTATTATTATTAGTTTAGGTTTTAGTTAGTTTATTAATTTTATTGGTTTTGTTTTATTTATTATTAATTTAGTTAACTTTAGTTAGTTATTAGGTTTAGTTTTTTTTTAGTTATTATTTTGGTTATTATTAGTTTGTTAGTTTTTATTATTAGTTTTATTGGTTTTATTATTATTATTAGATATTTTTTTTAATAGTTTGGTTTTAGTTTAGTTTAGTGTTTAGGTTTAGTATTAGTTAGTTATTTATTAGTTATTTATTAGTTTTAATTAATTTTAGTTTAGTTTATGGTTTAGGTTTAGTTAATTTTATTGGTTATTAGGTTTAGTTTATTAGGGTTAGGTTTTATTTTGTTAGGTTTAGTTTATTTTTTATTAGTTTAGGGTTTAGGTTTTATTAGTTTAGTTATTATTAGGTTTAGATTGGTTATTAGTTTTTATTTTTTATTTTTAGTTTTAAGTTTTGGTTATTATGTTTAGTTTATTAGTTAGTTTTAATTATTTTTTTTAGTTTTTATTTGGTTAGGTTTATTGGTTATTATTAGTTAGTTTATTAGTTTTATTAGTTTATTAGTTATTAGTTTTTTTTATTTTATTATTGTTGGTTATTAGTTTAATTTATTTATTGGTTTATTTATTAGTTATAATTTTTTTTTATTATTATTATCATTATTATTATTATTATTATATTATTATTATTATTATTATTATTATTTTATTATTATTATGTTATTTATTTTATTGGTTATTATTAGTTTATTAGTTTAGTTTTTTTTTATTTAGTTAGTTAGTTTAGTTAGTTATTTTTATTAGGTTTTAGTTTTATTTAGTTATTATTAGTTTTAGTTTACTTTATAGGTTTAATTAATTAGTTTTGGTTATTATTTTTATTAGTTTTATTATTAGGGTTTAGGTTTATTATTTTAGGTTTTATTATTAATTTTTTGGTTTATGGTTTAGTTTAGTTTAGTTTATGGGTTTAGTTTTTTTTATTATTTGTTTAGTTTATTATTATTATTATTATTATTATTATTATTATTATTATTAGTAGTAGTAGTTCAGTTTAGGTTAATTATTAGGTTTATTATTAGTTAATGTTTATTTAGTTTTAGTTTTAGTTTATTATTTATTAGTTTATTTTAGTTTTATTATTAGTTTAGTTATTTTTTTTATTAGTTTTTTAGTTTAGTTTTTATTAGTTTGTTTTATTGGGTTTATTGGGTTTTATTAGTTTATTATTATAGGTTTATTAGTTAGTTTAGTTATTAGTTATTATTGGTTTTTTACTATTATTTTTTAGTTATTATTATTATGTTTAGTTTATTAGTTTTTATTATTTTTTTATTATTATTATTATTATTATTATTATTATTATTTTTATTATTATTATTTATTATTATTATTATTATTATTATTATTAGTTTTAGTTTTTTATTATGGGTTTTAATTTAGTTTTTATTAGTTATTATTATTGGTTTATTTAGTTTATTAGTTTTAGTTTAATTAGTTATTTATTGGTTTATTTAATTAGTTTAATATTTATGTTTTATTAGGTTTTTATTATCATTTATTAGTTATTATTATTATTAGTTTAGTTTTAGTTATTATGGGTTTTTTAGTTAATTTATCATTAGTTAGTTTATTATTGGTTTATTCTTATTAGTTTATTAGTTTAGTTATTATTATTTAGTTATTAGTTTATTATTAGTTTAGTTAGTTTTAGTTTTTTTTATTTATTAGTTTATTGGTTTAGTTATTAATTTTAGTTTTTAGTTATTATTAATTTTAATAGTTAGATTTTTATTAGTTTTTTTTAGGTATAGTTTATTAGTTATTTTTTAGTTTTTTTATGGGTTTAGTTTTTATTTAGTTATTTAGTTTATTATTTATTATAATAATTATTTTTATTAGTTTTATTAGGTTTATGTATTTATTATTAGTTTTATTTAGGTTTAATTGTTTTATTTGGTTTATTGGGTTTATAGTTTTTTATTATTTTGTTTAATAATAATAATTATTATTAGTAGTATTATTAGTTTATTAGTTTAGTTTATTATTATTTATTTATTGGTTTATTAGATAGTTTTTAGTTTTATGTTTATTATTGGTTTATTATTAGTTTAGTTTATTTTTTTAGTTTGGTTATTATTAATTATTTATTATTTTTTAGTTTATTAGTTTAGTTATTTATTTTATTAGTTAGTTTAATTTAGTTAGTTGGTTTTGGTTTATGGGTTTAATTATTAATTTATGATTGTTTATTAGGTTTAGTTATTATTAATTTTAGTTAGATTTTATTATGGAGGTTTTAGGGTTTTGGGTTTAGGGTTTTGGGTTTAGGGTTTAGGGTTTAGGGTTTAGGGTTTAGGGTTTTAAGCATTTAGGGTTTAGGGTTTAGGTGGTCTAACGTTTAGGTTTTAGTTTAGGGTTTATGGTGGGTTTTTTATTTTGTTTATTTTAAATAGAGAACAAATTCAGATTCAACAGTTCTTCTTTTCAATTTCATCAACCAAGTAACACACCAAGTTTTCTAAGATACGTGCGATGACATAGATAAAAAATGAGCACGCATAGAGCAAATCAAAAAAAACTTCTAGAACTCATTCTTATAAAGACAGTTCCATAGCGGCAGATCGGTCGTAGTTCGGGTTCTCCGTTCCCATCAAAACCACCGACCTCTGATAGCGATCCTATCATATCCCCAATCTATCCCTCAGCCACCACCATGGATATAATCTCCATTGATCCTCCCACCTCCGCAACCACCACTACTCCGACCACTACCTCCATATCCACAAACACCTCTAGATCCCACACCACCATTGTGATAATCACTGCCTCCACCTTTGCCTCAATAGCTAGATCTAAATTGAGCTTGATGGTGATGTTTCTACCATCAAGGTTCTACCCATTCTTAGGGTTTAGGTATATTAGGTTTTAGGGTTTAGGTTTATTAGGTTTATTTTTTAATTTATTTAATTACTTTAGGTTTAGGTTTAGGGTTTGGGGTTTAGGGTTAGGGTTTAGGGTTTAGGATTTTAGGGTTTATGCTTTTAGGGTTTAGGGTTTAGAGTTAGGGTTTCAGTTTAGGGTTTGAGGTTTAGGTTTTAAGATTTCAGGTTTGGGGTTTAGGGTTTTGATTTAGTGTTTAGTGTGTTTAGGCTTTAAGGTTTAGTGTTTGAGGTTTAGGGTTTTAGGGTTTAAGGTTAGTTTTATAGTTTAGGGTTTAGGTTTAGGTTTTAGTTTTTTAGGTTTTAGGTTTTGGGTTTAGGTTGTTTAGGGTTTAGGTTTAGATTTTAGTTTAGATTTAGGGTATAGGGTTTAAGGTTTAGTTAGGGTTAGAGTTAGGGTTTAGGTTTAGGGTTTAAGGTTTAAGGTTTAGTGTTGAGATTTTTTTATTTAGGGTTTAGAGTTTTAGGTTCTGATAGGTTTAGGGTTGTAAGTTTAGGGTTTAGTGAATTTTAGGGTTTAGGGTTTTATATAAATAGAGTTGATTTTATTTAATTTATTTAGCTTATTTTTTATTTATTTTAGTTTTATTTTAATTTAATTTAATTTTATTTTATTTTGGTTTAGGTTTAGGTTTAGTTTTGTTTTAATTATGTTTTATTTTATTTTATTTTATTTTATTTATTTTTTTAGTTTTATTTTTTTTATTTTTAGGTTTTATTTAGTTTAGGTTTAGGTTTTAGGTTTTAGGGTTTAGGGTTTAGGGTTTAGGGTTTAGGTTTGGGGTTTAGGTGTAGGGTTTAGTTTAGGTGTAGGTTTATTTTGGGTTTAGGTGTGTTTGTTTAGTTTTAGGGTTTAGGTTTAGGTTTAGGGTTTGGTTTAGGGTTTAGGGTTTAGGGTTTTTTATGGTTTAGGATTTTGGGTTTAGGGTTTAGGGTTTTAAGGTTTAGGTTTAGGGTTTAGGGTTGTAGGTTTTTAGGGTTTAGGGTTAGTTTTAGGGTTAAGGGTTTAGTGTTATGTCTTTCTTTTAGTTTTTTTAAAAAAAATTTATTTTTAAAATTAAACGGTAGGTTTAGGTTTATTTAGTTTATTAGTTTATTTTATTTATTTTAGTTTTTTTTTAGGTTTATTTTTATTTAGTTTATTTTATTTTATTTTAGTTTAGGTTTTGTATTTTAGTTTATTTTTAGGTTTAAGTTTAGGTTTAAGTTTATTTTTTAGTTTTGTATTATTTTTATTTTATATTTTAGGTTTAGGTTATATTTTTTTTATTTTTTAGGTTAGGTTTTTTTTTGTTTTATTTTTAGGTTTAGGTTTAGGTTTTATTTTGGGATTATTTTAGGTTTTTTTTTATTTTAGGTTTAGGTTTATTTATTTTAAGTTTATTTATTTTAGAGTTTTTTGTTTTAGATTTTGATTTAGTTTATTTTAGGATTAGGTTTAGGTTTATTTTATTTTTATTTTGGTTTAGGTTTCTTTAGTTTTGGGTTTACATTTTATTTTTAGTTTTTTTATCTTTTAGGTTTAGGTTTTATTTAGTTTTATTTTATTTTATTTTTATTTTAGGTTTAGTTTTATTTACTTTAGGTTTTTATTTTTTAGTTTAGTTTAAGTTTTTATTTATTTTATTTTAGTTTAGTTTTAATTTTTTATTTTATTTTATTTTTAGATTTAGGTTTAGGTTTAGGTTTTAGTTAAGGTTTTATTTTTTATTTTTCATTTTTTTGGTTTAGGTTTTTTTATTTATTTTATTTTTATGTTTTATTTAATTTAGGTTTAGGTTTTTTTGCTTTTTAGGGTTTAGGGTTAGTTGAGAGTTTAGGGTTTAGGGTTTGGGTTTTAAGTTTTAGGGTTTAGGGATTAGGGTTTAGGGTTTTAGGGTTTAGGGTTTAAGATTTAGGGTTTAGGGTTTAGGGTTTTAGGGTTTAGGGTTTAGGGTTTAGGGTTTATGGTTTAGGATTTAGGGTTTAGGGTTTAGGTTTAATGTTTATGGTTTAGGTTTTAGTTAGGGTTTGGTGTTTGGTTTTAATAGAGAATAAATTCAGATTCAACATTTCTTCTTTTGATTTCATCTACAAGTAACATACCATGTTTTTCTAAGACATGGCGATGACATACATAAAAAAATGAGCATGCATAGAGCAAATCAAAACTCTAGATAACTAGAACCATCTCTTGTAAAGACTTATTCCATGCGGTAGATCTGGTGGGTCTTCAATTTCCTTCCTATCAAAACCACCCCATCCTCTTGAGTAGTGGGATCCACCATCACATCACGATCATCATCCCCACTGCGACTATAACCCCACTCGCTCCTACCTCTAACCACCACTACTCGACCACCACTTCCATATGCACCCACCTCATCCCCACCACCACCCTTTGTGATAGCTTGCCTCTTGCCTCCCGGATCTAGACTTTTCCTGGTAGGCGAGGATGTTCCTACCATCAAGGTTCTGCCCATTCTTAGGGTTTAGGTATTTTAGTTTTATGGTTTTAGGTTAAATTTTAATTTATTTAGTTACTTTTAGGTTTAGGTTTAGGGGTTTTGGGTTTTAGGTTTAGGGTTTTAGGGTTAAGCATTTAGGGTTTATGGTTTAGGGTTTAGCATTTAGGGTTTTAGGGTTTATGCTTTTAGAGTTTAGGGTTTAGTGTTAGGGTTTAGGATTTAGGGTTTAGGGTTTAGGGCTTAGGGTTTAGGGTTTAGGGTTTAAGGTTTAGGTTTTATTTTTTAGGGTTTAAAGTTTAGGGTTTATGGTTTAGGGTTTAGGGTTTTTAGAGTTTAGGGTTTAGGGTTTAGGGTTAATTCAGGTTTTTATTTAGTTTATTTTAGTTTAGTTTTTATTTTATATTTTATTTTATTTTTTAGTTTAGGTTTAGGTTTAGGTTTTAGTTTTGGTTTTTATTTTATTTTATTTTGGATTAGGCTTATTTTTTATTTTATTTTAGTTTAGGTTTAGATTTTATGTTTTAGGTTTAGGGTTTAGGGTTTTAGGTTTAGGGTTTTAGAGATTAGGAGTTTAGGTTTAGATTTGATTTAGGATTTAGGTTTTAGATTTGGGTTTAGGGTTTTAGGTTTAGGGTGTTAGGTTT